>VXAA01003912.1:200939-351439 GCA_013399115.1 Anseranas semipalmata
CGCCGGGCAGCACCGCCCTCCGCAGCAGCTCCCGGCCCCGGGGCCTCCCGCCCCGCCGCGGCTCTGAGCGGCCGCTCCGCTCGCCCCTTCGGGGATGGGAAGGATCCGGGCGCCGAGCAGCCCGGGCGCCTTCCCTGCTGCTCTCGGGCCGCCCGCCAGCACCCCCGGAACTCGGATGCGGGGTGACGCGCTCCGAGCCCTGCGCGTCCCCGCTTAGCAGTGTCTCAAAGGCAGTGTGTCTGGAAAAGCAGTGGTTCTATTGACTTGGTCCTGCAAACTGCTTTCCACGGGCGTCTTGGCTCACAGAAGCGATCCTACTGAAGGCACTGTTGGTGCCAAAACGCAGTTTTCAGGGTCAGATCTGGAACCCCTTGTCAGTGGTTCAGAATGGTTGCAGCAGGAGGACAAAGACTGGAGGTTTTCTTTTCTTTTTCTTTTTTTTTTTTTTTAATCGAGTAAATGAGACTTGAAAAGAATCTCCCCTTCTGTTCCAGTTTATGAATGGTATATTTCTTACATATAGAATAAACTAAAAGGAAACTTGCTGTTTTATAAAGAGAATTCTCACAGTCATTAAAAATTTGTTTCCTTCCTCTGGCTGGTCATTATTTTTCTCTTTATGAAAATCACGTCTCCCTTGAGATCCTTGTAGTTGAACTCGGAGAGATAAAAGGGAACAAGGAGAGTATGTAGTAGATTCAGAACGAGAAAAAACGAAGGCTTCTGAGAATTCTACTCAAGGAACTACTAGTCAAACTGTGTAGGGATTGACCCAGATGGGCCTGGTCCAAAAACTTCAAGGCCACATCTGTGCTTTCAAACCCATACGTTTCAAGCACAGGGAAGAAGGAGTTAGACTTGGGAGCTCATCTGAAATAAAGATTCAAAGCATATGTAGTAACACTTCTGCAGGGAATTGGGACGGGGAGAGGAGGGTCAGGCTTGGAGCGCATTTTTAGAAGAAATTCCAAAGCACATGGATGTGGTGAAGGTCTGGTATGAAATGACTGCACAGTGCAGCCAGTGGAAAGCCATTAAATGAACCATTCAATGCCAAATTGTTCTTTGGATGACTGCAAAGTCATTTCTCACATTATTTCAACTATTTATCTGTCTAGCAAAGAAAACACTTGTGTTGTGAAATGCAGCCATTGCAACAGCATCAATTGCTTGTCAAATAGCTAATAACATGCATCTTTTTTGAATCTCGTTCTTTTTTATGTATTTTAATAATTTATTTGGCCCATTTTTTATGTTGTGTATTTAAAGTGACATATTTGTTCCTTTGAAGATTTTGGGGAGGAGAAAGAGGGAAAGAGGGACTTAGATGAAGCAGACTCCTTGGGGCATAAGCCTCACCTAGACTATGAAAACATGTAAAAACTCTGATGGATGTTAAGACATTTGAAATTGTAATACCCACTTTGTTTTCTCCTCAGCTTGGCCTAAGGTCTTAAATACCCGTTTTTAAATTCATCAGCAAGTGTTTTATTTGCGGTATCATTTACCTCCACTGTTTACAAGAAACAGAGGACACCTTTGTGGAAGTGCTCCCCAAATAGTATGGATTTATCAATTTCTTTTGTGAAATGGTGCCCCCATCATCCAGCTCTTGGAAACGCAAGTTGGCCTTAGAAATGCCACAAGTTTGGGTCTGAACCAGCAACTGGGGGCAGAAGCCCTCGCTTTCACAAAGGAGTACAGAGGTCCACTTGTGTCACGATTATGGAGACTAAGGGGCTTGCATGTGTAACAGTCCCTATTGTGCCGTTTTGCTTTCATATATGCAACATGTGTTAGAACTGAAAGCAAGCCCTTTTCAACTACAGTCACGAATGGATCCTGCAAAACCAAGGTTTTCACAGGAGAGCAAATCTGACCAAAAATTCCCAAATTTCAGTAACAGTCTAGGCATCCAGTGTGCCCGTGCTTGGGCCCAGGAGTAACGCGGACACAAGCTGGTTACATCACACTGAGTAGAAATCACAACTGCAGCTAGTTTTCCTCCACATGGGAAAGTTTCAGGTACACTTAAAGGGCCAAATCTTGAGATTCTGAGCATGTTTTTGCTCAGACAAATTCTGGTTGATTTCAGGAGGCGTTAGCATGGTATAACAACTAAAAAGAGACCTCAGGATTTGGGTCAGTAGAATTATTATGATCCTCAAAACTACAGGGACTTTGAGGCACACAAAGCCTTTTGTTTTTCCTTCCATGGAGCCAGAAGTGTGTTAAGGAGTGACGTCTAGTAAAATATCAGAGTAAAGTACACCATTCATAAAACTGTACTGATGATTAAAGGGTCTCTAATTCAACCCAGTGACCCCAGTGGAATTTTTAAAGTTTGAAAGCCATGATGTAGAGTATTATTCATTGCCCTTTCATTAGTGCTGACTACGCTCTACTTTTTCAGAGGATGGAAAACCTTTTTGAACCTTGTTATAATACAATCTAGTTGATGATAGGAAACAAATGTATCTTACCAAGCAACAAGTGAATAAGACCACTCTGGGAATTAATTTTCAATATTCAAGAGTGTAGTGAAGTTAACGACAATACTTGCAATAGCAAGAGTTTTATCATTTGTTAGATTAAGAGGAACTCTCTGTACAACTGAAGGTTGCTTTGATGTCCCGACAAAGAATGGGGACTCATCTAGAGTACTTATCTACGCAGTGATATCAGACAAAACAACACATGTCTAATTTGATTCCATATTTGTGTATTAGCTACAGGACAGAGGGCAAAAATAAACAGCGACCTAACGTATGGTAATTAAAGTAAGCCAGCATTGAAAAGGTTCAGATCGAACATGCACCTACAGACAACTAAACATGGTATAAGGCTACATGAAAGCAAGTGTCCTAAAACCAGCTGTTCAGAGGCCAGGGTGGAAATACAATGCTACACACTGTGTACCTGGCCTTAGACTGGTAAATTTAGTCAGAGATCACAAAGGACTCTCACTCTAGCCCATCACAGGAAACCTAAGTAGCTGATGGGCTTTACCCCCCCGTTACGCAGACCTCACTGACACACCTGGAAAATCCCTAGGGACAGTGAGAAGGCTGGGCCCCACACAGCACGCAAGCCACATGCCAAAAGCACTGACACTGCTGACGGCCCTGAAGAGGGCCTCTGCCTGGTGCCCAGGGTGGGATGGCAGCGATGCACCCCTCTGCCACGATGCTGCTTCCTGCATGGAGGAGCAGAGGGAGGAGGGCAAATACCCATGGCACGTGGCAGAACCACACTGTTTTTCCTGTCTGAATAATGGGGTAAGCAGGTGGGATAGTGCTTTCCAGTTCTTCAGCTCTGTCTCCTTCCATTTCTTCCACTCTCCAGCCACGTTCCATCCAGCTGAAGCTGAAGGAAGTTTGGCATTGGCCTCCCCAGGTCTCAGATATGTGCTGTTCTTCCACCTGGAAGTGGCATGCAGGTCATGCTAGACCACCTCCAGCAGAAGTAAGGGTAGAACTGTGCTTTCTAAAGTGGAAAAAAGGTATGTAATTCTCCAAAAATTGTGCACACAGAGGCGGTAATGTGCAAACTGTGCTGCTCCTCCTCTGCATTAAGTAATCTATGTCTACATTTTGCTGAAATGTTTTAAGAAAAGGTTGCTTAGTTGTGAAAGGAAGAATATATAGAATTTTGTGTTTCTAAAGAGGTTGTCAGAGCTTTCAACACCATTTTGGGATCCAGCTGATACAGATTTTGATCCCTGTTGCTCTCAAAATCACAAAAAGGGGCACAAACCACACTCAACCTCAATTTCAACCACCTTCCAATTAATTCCCTTTTTATTCCATCAACAAAGAATTGCTTACAGCAATGACACCTCTTCAAGAATCGCTTCAGTTACTAACCTGCTGATGCACTTAGGGTCACAATCCTGGACGTGCAGGTACAACCGATCCTTTTAATAACATTTAGATTTTGTTTTGGTGACCATATGAGTGCTTTGTTTGCTCATTCCCAAGACGCACAAATGGGATGCCTGTCACAAGACACTGTTTCAGATTTTGGGTCTTTGTCTTTGGTACCTATGGTCTTGGCAGTTTTTTCAGCACTTTTGCCTCAGGCATTTTTGCAATCTGGCATGTCAGCACCTACTAGCTTTAGCAACTTTCCAGCCTTGGCTTATTGCCTCAAAGCTTTGGCATGAGTCTGCACTGTGGCGTCCTTTCAACTCCAACCCTACTTGCTTCACAGGTTTTCTTTTTTTTTCAGGATGTCAGCAACTGCCCTGACCCTGGGGAGGAAGAAAGATTGATCAGCAAGTTCAAACAGTGTCTATGCAGCAGAAAGATGTCTATCACAAATGAGCACATGCACTACATCACCTGCCAAGGAGGGAGGGATTCTGTGTAAGAGTGCCAGATATCATTGCACATGCTCAGGTACCATGAGAAATTTTTCCAGGCTTTCTTCAGGATTGTCCCTATACTTCTTCTGAGAGCCTGTGATGATGGGATAGAGAAATCCCTGGCAAACTTCATAGCCCCCAACTGTCAAAACACTATGTCTCTGTGCTCCAGTGTATATTGTTTCCATCATCAAAGCTTTTTTCTCTTTCGTTTCTCTTCAAAGCTGAGAAAACTCACCATTTAGAGAGACCTGTTGGGTTTAAAGAATGATGGTTCAGGGTGACAAGTGCTGATTCAGCAGATGAGGTGCTTCCCACAACAACGACCAGGAAACAGCATTAAAATACTCCTTACAGGTACTATCACTTCCTTGCATTTTAGTCATGGAACTGAATCTTCAAATGGAAAAATGCACAGTGATGCGGGGATACAGGCTCACGCCAGGTTCATCTTTCTTCTCGCTATCTATTACTCTGAAAGCCCACATCAGCTACTGCCTTCAGTGAAGACCTGAGTGTTGGTGGAGCTGGAAGACCTTTCTGTTAGAAATGCCCTGTTGGTGTAAACTGGTAATCGTCACCTGTTCTGTCTGCAACTCCTCTCCCAAAGGACTTTGCACAGCCAATTCAATAATCCAGACTTTATCTCATCAGAAAAATGGAAGATGAAAAAAAAACGAACAACTGGATGAGATTTAAAAACAAGTGAGACTCTGCTACCAGGTCTCTCTCTAATGCTGATGAAGCTGGACCAGGGCTTTCCTAGCAATTTGGAAGATCTTTCAGTAGATTTTATTGGGTGTTGGATCTAGAAACCCCTTTTGCCTGGAATTTGACTGCAGAGTCACCAGAAAGAATTCAAAGATCTTTTGGAATTACCAGGAATTTTTTTCTGTCAAGTTTCCCCAAGGAAAACAGAGTTCCTTCCCAAATAAAATGGACTTGCAGTTTATTTACAACTCTGAAACCCTGTGGGTGCCCTTCATAAAAAAAGGCAATCCTTGAGCTATTTTAAAGTGTGATTTTTCTGAGGGATTTTTCCAGTGGATATGTTGCTGAAAAGAAATTTGCTAACTATAACAATATGCAGAGAAAGTGGAAAAATAACTTTAGCCGACATCATGTACAGTGTGCTACACATAAAAAGAAAAGAAGCAAAGCAAAAAGTAGTGCCATGACTTCAATAATCAGAACCTTTCCTTTAGCATCTAAGAAATGACAAGTGAGAAAGTTTTAATACAGGAGAGGATTTTTATTTGCATTTCTTAACAATAAGGGTGGTTTATACTCCACCTGGTGTCTTTTCTCACATCATCTTTTATGGGCTTCTCTCAGTGACAAGTACCTTTGTACAAAGGTTTCCCCCCTCCTCCCCCTCCTCTGGTTCTAACTCTCTAGCAGGCTTCAGCATACAAACACAATGGCAGCATTGAAAGGAAGACAGTGGGACACCTCCTTTGATCTTGTGTTCTAATAACTTGTGTATGTTTGTGTCCAAAAACAATGTTCCAAGGCTTTTCTCCTGAGGACTGCTGCTGCCGCCAAATGAAAAGAATACTCATCACAGGGGTGGTGGAATAGTTAAACTGTATTCAGGAGAGTAAAGTACTGGCCAGTAATGTAAACAGCAGACTGTAAACTCTGCTAAATGCTTTGATGACTGAAGAGAGCCCCACTCCTGACAGCTGACAACACAGACAACATAGATCTGTTCAAAGCATGGCACTGAGGGTCACCATTAAATCATACAATTCCCTATTACTTTCCATCTCCATTCTAGAGGATACGCTGCCCATGGACAAAAGAAATATGTCTTGCATTAGAGCAAATGGCTACTGTCAGACAAGCCAGCTGAGCTCCTCCACTCTACTGCTGCTTGTTGGATGTTCTTGCGGATTTTTTAAACTACAAGAAGCTGGATTTTTGCTTTCATTTTTTTCATTTTGTAACTTGCTGCTGCTTTTCTAAGAAAAGGGTCTGGAAAAATAACCGGCATGAGAACAAAATAGGTCCAGTCAGACATTACATGCAGACGAGGACACTGCTTGTGTAAAGTCACTTCTGAGGAACTGACAACCCAAAGCTACAGCGACAGAGGAGCGGAGGAAAGAGAAAAAGAAGTTGCTTGATCAGAGTCCTATTATTTACAGTCGTGGCCTGTTAAAGTCTTATGCACTTCGTTATACTGTCACACATTGACACAGCTGTGAACTTTGGAAAGAGAATGTAAGAATCAAGATCTGCACCTATATTTTATATATAGGTTCCATCTCTGGAACCAGCCGATTCGATGCTATAGATTTTGACAGATACCCAGGCCTGATTTTCAATACGATAGCCTTTGGAAAACTCTTTCATGAAACATGAAAAGCTTGGATTCAATGTACATTGGTTCAGCAGAGCACTTCTGTGTTAGTTTTGCTTGTTTTTTTAAATAAGCATAAAGTTTGTTCAAGTTCTGTTGCTATATTAAGTAGGATTGGTGCTGTGTTTATAAACAGACCAGTGTTAATAAGTATTAAAGGTAATAAATATCTGAAAAGGATAAAAATGTTAGTAAAATTGTCTTTTAAGGTCTGTGTGAATTATAACAATTCCAAAGTGTTTTGGCAAACTCACTCATAACCATATTATACAGGGAAAGAAGACTTTACTCTGAAAAATATGCCTGTGCCACCATGTCACTGTACAAATCCAGTAACAGTAACTTGCTGCAAGTATTTTGTCATTCTGAAATATAAAAGAACACCTTCTGAACATTAAAATATAGCAAAATAAACCTTCAGGCCTATTTTAAAGCTGCTTATACACTGAATCTTTGGTCACTACTGATTTTCCGTGCTGATACTCAGTTTACACTGAGGAATGGTGCTGATGCGAAGCCTGGGAGGCAGCAAGCACACAGTGACCGATGGAGGTGAGGACAGCAGCCGATCTCCATCTGGGTACGTGTGCTTCTGCTTTGAGAGACACAAAGCAGACTCTGGCTGCCTGTAGCCTTCAGGCATTCCTGGTGGTGAATTACACATGATTTAAACAGAAAAGATCTAAATTGTCAACTACGGGCTCTGCAGCTTCATTGAAGGGGCACAGAAAGCACGGTCTGGGCTCAATGCTCAGCACTGGTGCAGCTTACCACAGGTGTTGGCTCAGCAATGGCCTTGTGTCAGACGTGGACCTCTGGAGGTGGAGGCGTGCAGTAGAAGGAAGGGCCCATTGGCACCTCACGCACGCTCCAGGTGATGAGACACAGGCTGAGCCCTCGAATCCCTCGCAAAGGGGTGTGTGCACTGAATCCCTTGCAAAGAAACCAAATCGCTGGTGCAGTGCAACTAAAGTGGTGCAAACAGCACAGCACAAAAGCAGCTGGATCGAAACGGCCCTTGTTGTTTTCCTATATTCTCTAGACTTTGCTGTGTAAACCTGTTTTGTTTTCAAAATTCACTTAGTTTTTTCTTACAAAATGCATCCCGTGGAACCATAAGACTGGCTCATACAGACAAGACACTCTCTTAAATGAGCTTAAAAGTAAAAACTTCTTCACTCCTGAAAGGAAACTTCTGAAGTCCTGGCAGATGGATAGATAGGAGATGACCAAGTAAGGCCTTTGGACATTTAATTTTTACTTCTCTGATTTTTCGTTTATCTTAGCTGCCAGTGTTACAAGACTTTGCATCTATCCAGCACACTGATCTAATCTGTGTGCGGTATACTTGGCCTCTTCACTGTACCTCTGCAACGTTTTCTCATGGTGTTAATGACATAATTATTGCATTCATACAGGCTGCACTAGTCTGAATGAAGTGAAGATAACCCATGGAGATCCACTTTGCTGCTCTACTCCACACTCTGTGTCCTTTTGCATTGTGTGTTTTGAAAGACATGACAGAAACTACAGGAATTCTGGGATTTGCATCAAACTAACAAGCCCCCAGTTCTTCTCCTGGCATTCAGTAATTTTGCCATGGTGGTTTTGAACTAGTGCCAGACCACATCTAAACAAGGCAGCTTTTCTGCCATCATAGTGGGCTTTCACTTTTGTCTCTGTTCTGTCAGCAGAAGGTCAGGTAGGTGAAAGACCTCTGGCATGTTAACCACACACCCTGCACTTCCTCACAGCATTGCCTACTGCCCTTGCTTGTGGGAGCTTCTTGTGATGTCGTAAGGGAATCTTTCCCTATAGGACTTCTCCAGTGTTCTGAGACATTTATAGGACTATGGGCTGTACCAGTGAGGTTAATACTGCCTTCATGTAATAATAGCCCAGACTCTTATTAATGCAACCACATTGATCTTAAAAAAAAATCTAAATAAATTCCTAGGTAGGAAAACAAGTTGGGTAGAATTCATCTCCCTCTACAGTCAATGGAGAGAAATACATGGTTCATATGACCTATCTCATAAGTCTATATTAAGTTGAGATTAATCATTTTCTAGAAGTACCTATTAGGACATGATTTATCTCATCTTAATGTAGACATTTAAAACAGATCAGACAAAATGGCTATTCCCCTCCCTCAGCTATTAAGGGAGAGTGGGTGACTAGATGAAATGAAGATGTTACAGGCAGCCAAAGCTGGATGAGATGAGTTCTACTCCCTGTATGTGGTGCAAGACTTGAAGCTCCTATCCCTTCTGATCTTGAGGGGAGAGATTTTTTTTTACCCAAAAACAATACTCCTGCATGCTATGTTTGTGTACAAACTGGCAGGAGAAACTGATCTGTAATGACGACCAAATATCCCAGCCCTCCTAACCTTTATTTTAGCAATAAAAAGTATCCAGATAGGATTCCTTGCTTTCATTTTAAGTAAATATTTCAAGTAGATATAAAACTACTATAGTGGTCCAAGCCTTTGTTAAGCTTATAGGTGGGGATCAGAGCTATACAGAAAGTAGATTCTCTGCTTTTTAGGAGTTTCCACAAACATTTTTAATTATTCTGAAAGAGAAAATAAAACTTGAAATTTTCATATTTTTTCAATGCTATTTTTGAATTGAAAGTGATCATTCTGATTTTTAAGCTTTTTCTACCACAAAGCACGTTTTATCTTCTTAATTCTTAAATAATGGGATAAAAAAAGCTACTTCACAACGTCAAAATGTTCCATTCCAAAAATACAAAAAGGTTCTGTTTCAAGTCTACTCAAATATCCTGCTCCAATATTTTTAATACATCGAAAATTGTCAAATGCAAAACATTTATATGGATTGCCATTTGGCAAAGAAAAACTGTTCCACCATAAATTTTCTGACCAGTTCCAATTTGAAACATGAGAGAATACAGGGATTATATTTACAAGTGGGTTTTGTGTCTTCAGTGACATTAGTCATCCCTTTCATCTGCTAAGGGTAAAGATGACTCAGAAAGTCGTGATTGAAAATCCAGGCCCTAGATACAATAAATACTATATTATTTTATCATATTTTAAAGGTTTAAGATATCACCTGAAAAAAAAAAAGAAAAAAAACACTTTACAATTCTGATTCATCTCTCTATGTACCTCACTAAGTTCATCTTCCCAGTGATTTCAGTAAGGAAAGTATGCTTTCATTTCAGAAGCATTTCAGTCTCTCTATTGCAGTTTTACTATAAAGAAAGAGCATCTTACTTTTGCCAGTTTCCTTTCCATGTCGTTGAATACTCCAGGGTGCCTCTGATTATGCTAAACATTTTGGCTAGCTAAAAACAGTTGGCTTTATTTTATGTATTTTTATACTAAAGATGTTTACAATTACTTTGTTAGAATACCAGGACTTCTTCCCCACATGAGATGCAAAAGTCAATAATACTTTGTTTGCTAATATTGAGTTAACAGTCACAATGTACAGCATCCAGACTAATCTCAAATGAGAATTCTGTCCCCATCCGATACTATGAATAATACAGACATAATCCTATAAAAATATAAAATATAAGAGAAAACAAAACAAAAGGAATCTTAAGTATGTCTATTCCTCCTTTGGCTTAAAACTGTACAGTCCCTCTGAAGCCATCACATTTCATTACAGTGGAGCTTTCTGGTTCAACTTCGCTTATAGAAAAGGAGCCTGCATATCCTTGAGTTCTTTCCCTGTATTCAGCACAGATTTCAAGTCTAGGATGAGCATCTGACCTTCAAAAAAAATCTTAAATTCAGAATATATAAAACAGGCTGCTTAGCTATTCTTCTTATTTCTAAAGGAGATTAAATGCAGTTGAAGAAACTACACCGCATTCAGAAACTGGACCCTTTGGAAGAAAGGGTGACATTTTCTCAAAAAGAAAAAGTCCACAGACTAGGACTTTTCAACTGTTTCAGTATAAAGGAGCCAAATATAAAGAGCAGGAAACCATTCTGTACTTTCAGAATAATGTGAAAAAGACAACCCAAGAGAGCTTTAATACCTGAAATGCTCTTAAATCCTAAAGAAAGCCTTTTTGTAATACTATATCAAAAGGGGAAAGGGAAATAGCCCAACGCAGTGCTTTCCTTTTTTCAACACGATATGGATGTGGAAAGTATGTTAATTCTTGTATTCTCAAAGGAAAACAAATAGCATAAACAGAGAGACAGGAGAGGAAGAGAGCAGTATGTTTAAAATAATAGAGAAACCCACCACTCATTTAAGCTGTTAGCTCTGGGAAGGCTCAGGCTGTGTGTCCAATCACAGGACCTACAGTTTATGCCAAGACTTGTTTCAGATGCATTCTGCACCAACTCCACCGAACGCAAACACAATTAGAGCATTCAGCATCAGACAGTAGGAGATCCCCTTTGATGTTGGGATAAAATGAGGATATGCATGGTTTTGTCCAAAATGACAACCATCCCAGGTTTACTAATGGGTATCTAATAGAAAAAGAGAACTTTATGATGCTCATTAATTACCAAACTGTCATGTGCTTCTGGCAGAAAGAAAGTAATCCTCTTCTCCAGATTAGACAGCCACCACAAAGGACTTCAAAGAACTTTCAGTCCCCTCCCCTGAGAGCTGCCTTGCATAAACCTCACAGCACTAACCGTGCAAATTAGAAGAAGGGAGCAGTTGACAAACCCTTCCTGATACATGCGCAGTCTATTGCTGTTGGCAGTTCAGACATGAGCCCTTATTCTGCTGGCAGATGTGCACATTCTTTATACATAAAACGTGCTCTAAAATTCACACAAAACTTTACAAATTATTGGTAAACAATGCTTTACATTCTCGCTTTCAAGCCCGGAGATATTTGTGCTGAAGATTCTTTGGTGGCAATAAAAATTCCTTTTTAAGAACATGAAAATGTAGAAGAAATACAGCTGAAAGTCTAGTTCTCAGAAATTTTCCTCAGATGTTTTTCCTAATGAGGAGCAGCTAAAGTATGCCTTTTTTTTTCTGGCAATTCGCCACAATGGGTACAAAGGGCTACAGAGTTCATCTAATATGAGAATGGACGTGTTAGGGAGCATGAAGCGCTTACAGTGATTCCTCTAGTTTTAGACGGTCAGACATTTACAGAGTTGGGGATTTCTCTTTTAGCACAAATTCCTTCCCTTGCTCCTACATTTCTATAAACTCTTTATACGTTACTTTTTTTTTTTTTTCCAGGGACTGAACTCTACAGACTTCAAAGTATACAATACATTTCACATATTTATGATCGTCACCCAAATGCATGTATTTATGGTTGTTTTCACAAAGGTCTGAAATAGTGATAAAGTCTGAATTGTCTCTCAGGAGGAGCAGGGGGGACAGGTGCTTCTGATGTCTGGATGTCATGCGAATTCTAGATGACAGGATTGTGTTCTTGAACATATTTGCCTTGTGGTTTTGTATTTGCCCATGTAGATTTGAATCACTTTACTGACAAGCTGGAAAACAATGAGCCCCAGTATGATTTGGAATATTCTCATTCAAAGTCCTTCCAAAGCATCATTTGGTTAAAATTGCGTGTCTTGGTCTTACTGGACAGACCAAGTTTTTAGTAGGTGCCCCACAAGTTTTAATCTTAAAATTAAAATTTTAAAATTTAAGATTTAAAAAATTGAGCTTTCTCCAACCACTTAGACACACTTTTTAGTACAAAATGATTGCAAGAATTATGCTGCTCTCCAAATAGAACCGGCTTTACGTTTATGCAGAATATAGAATCCAAGGGAAGTAGTGTTGAGTGACGAATGGTACTAAGACTTCAGGGGAAAAGTAAATAATCATAGGCACCATCAAAATTGTTCCTTTGCTCACAACACTTCTCAGATAGCACCTCTTTGGTATGTCATGTTAAACCTGCTGCAAATCCTAAAATGCTTGAATGATTCCCTCCTTCCCAAATAATGTGTGTGCTGCTTCTCAGATTGATTTTTCAGTAGCACCAAAATAGCTGGGAACAAAAAGATGTAATTTTCTTTTTCTTATGAGTAACTTAACATCCTTGAAAACTCTAGGGTTGCATCACAAGTGTCATGTATTCTGAACATGTGACCACCACTAGCTCAGGGGTGCATATGTAAAATACTAAATGAGGCTGGCTGAAATGTGTTATTCAACCTTTTTTAGTGCAAATTTCCTGTTTTGGGGGGTAAAAAAACCCAAAATTTTCTATGGAAATTTTTTTTTATAGTACAAAAATAACTGGGAAAATAATGCCTCCACAAAACTGGAAAAGATGGGATTTTGTCTGAGAATTCTTTCTTTTCAGCTTCCATTGATTTTACTTGAGGAACCAGAATATATTTCCCAATTGTCTCTACAATTAAGCTCTTAATTGTCTATTTTGGTCACTAAATGCATTCATTTTCTGTGGTTTTTTTTGTTTGTTTTTTGTTTTTTGTTTTTTTTTTTTCAAAATTATTTAATTCTAAGACCCTCAACACTTCCAAATTGCCATGAGTAGGGCTCTGGCATTCCTATCAGTTTGTAAAGCAGGATGTAATCTTTGACACAACATCCTCTGTTAAGGGAATTTATAATGGACCAACTTACAACTGCTGAAATAAAAACTTAATGTTGAAAGCCTATGTTTGGTCAGCCACAAGGATGTTACCCGACAGTTACCAGCCCCAGCTCTAGACCACAGAAATAAGGAAGTGCCCTACAATGAGCGAGAGACAAGCACTGTTCATTGAGAAGTCAAATGAAATATGATCATAAGCACTAAAAGATCAGTTGTATTGTGCTACAGAAACTTTCCTGATTCTCTCTCTACAGATTCTTTCCTTCCCAGCATAACCTGTTAAAATATACTACAATGTGCTGTTGATGCTGCTATTTCCGACAGATTATTAAAGGCAGAGTGCAGACTGAGCACCTTGATTAGTCTGTAAGTTTGCTACGGATGACCAGAATTTGTAGGCTGAACAATCACAGGACTTTCTTCTCCATTCCTTTTTAAAGGGTATACACTACAGCTGAAAATAAAATGTCAACCCTCACTTTGTACTTGGAATTCAACTGATGCAAAAAAGCAGGATGTAATCTTTGACACAACATCCGCTGTTAAGAACACCCTCTTCCCCCTTCTTCCCCAAATACTAAAAGATATCCAAGGAAGATACATTCAAGAATAAGTCTCTACGACCCCATTTCATAACTGTGCATTTCAGAGGTAAGTCCTTTCTTGGATAGACGAACTGAAGCAATGCATTCATTCTACTTCCACCTTCATAAATTCACCCATAACTTTCATCACAATAAGACCAAAATCCCAGTTAATTCCTAGATGGGTAAGTTTCTGCAGATGCAAGCCAACTTTCAGGATATAGCCTGAGAAATGTGACTCCCTTCGTTAGCTGTTTGCTCTCGTGAACGTCAATGGAGAATTCTGGTTTCAAACCACTCTGGTTGGCACCTAACAACTCGTTTTACTGAATGTGAGCTAATTTCCATTAGTTTTCCTTTCATTTAGCGACAGCTGAAAGCAAAGAAGACCTGGAAAAACTTGGGAATGGGCTGATCCTTGCAGGCAGAAATTGAACTGGGGTTAATTTAAAAAAATGCAATGACAGGTTTTTATATTGAACTTTTGTGTTGCATCTTTGAGTATGTGAACGAAGCAGTTAAAGAACAAATGAAGGCAGCTAAAAGAAACCCAAAGCGAACAGAGAGGTGTTTGTGACATGATCTGAGAAGAGTTAAGAGTAAGAGTTTTAGAGTGGAGGGCTGGCTGGAAGAGGGCCTGGATCTCTCAGTCCTGTTGTTAATCCCAGCTGTGCTCAGGCAAACAGGCCCCTGTGCATATTCTTTGTAACTAAACAGACTTGTCCCAGAGAAATACTTCAGTCCATAGTCAAGTTCTCCTCCCAACAGAAACAAGCTAAAATTGGCGAGCCCCTTAGGTCAAAAAGGGATTAGTGGTGTTAGCAATGAGATCTGAAGCATAAGCACAGAAATTTCAAGTTGCTATTCCTGCTAAACCAAAGTGCAAGCTCTGGCAGTTGTTCAGCTCAATGTCAAACTCAAATGAATGGCTCAGAAGATGATCAGAAAGGGCAGTAGCTTTTTTTTAAGCAGTCAGCCAGTCTGATCTAGCACCAACGATGTTGCAAATTTTTTTTCTCCTCCAAAACCTGAATCGTTCTGATCCAGGCAGGACCAGCCCTTGATGCACATGAACCAGCCAGCACAGGGCATAGCTGGCCACAGCACAACTGAGAGGTACGAGTCAGGAGGGAAGGAAGAGACCTCACTTGAACTGGCAAAGGACTTGAAGAAACTTGTATTTTTGGCATATTCAAATACTTGTAAGGTCTTCCAGGATAAACAGGCAATGAACCAGTTTATACACACTCAGATGCATCTGGACTTGCAGATCAAGATCGGGGGAAAAAAAAAAGAAGCAAAAGTCATTCCAGAAGGCTGTGGATTTGGCCATAGAACTTGAATCTTTCCCTTTCCGCAGCCCACCAAACAGGAAGGCAATTGGAGCTGAAAGTGATGCCAACTGATTGCTGTGAGCTGAGGCAGTACAGCTCAGAGCCTGATCTGTATTTTGGGAAAGAGGAAGTTCTGAGGTATTTGAGATATTTTTGTGCAATTAGCAAAAACAATCAATTCAGTCAGTATAAAAAAGGGTAAATGGAAACAATGTAAACATTGAATGAAGTCATTAAACCTGGTTGTGTGAAAAAATGGCCCTAAAAAGAACAGGTCTAGACCCCAGATAATCATAGATACGCAGAGCTTTGACAGCTATAGGAGGCTTATTTGTGAGTTTGCCAGAAAATTGCATCATAGGTTGGATGAGAAAGAGAAACCCTTTCGGTGGCCAGCAAATTGTGATTTGGTAATTTAGAGTTCATCCATCCCTTCCATATATATATACACACACATGCATGCACACACACACACAGCTCCTTTTCTAGCCTACCCATGTTCAAAGTTTCTACAGACTGAACCCAGAGTCCAGTGACAGAGGGCAAGCATGCAACAGAATTAAGAGTGGTGCTTACATACAGTCAATGTTCGTGTTCCATAGTACATGTTCCATAGTTCCTCCTGGTGACAGATTTTAGATCATCAGGGCATTTCTACTTCTGTTTTCATGAGAGAAAATTTATGATCTGGACAAACCATGCATTGCTGCCATAGCATTATAGATTTAAACCACAAAGGAGCTTACATGTAAGGATGGCAATAATGCTTTGTCCATTATCACTAGGTTGAGAAGCTAACAGCAAATGCTGTCCCTGCCAGAGCAATTGTTAGGTAAAGTCATCCAGACAAAACTCCATAAGACAAAAACCAGATGGCTCCTTGTGCCTCTGTTAACTCCAGTTAATATTTAGGGTAAATATATGTGAAAGAACTGGCTCATCAGAAACTACGAGTACACCCAGAATTTGCGCAACTGCAAACTTTCCTAATTCATTCAGTGGAACAATGGATTTGTTCCTTCAAGAACACCCTATGGGGTGCTAAAATACTTATCTAAGAGGCAATGCCACATCAGAACAGTATGCCACAGTAAAGGCATCTGGTAAATGAAGCACTCCACTCCAAAATGCAGTTCATCTTCAGATAATTGTGGTTAATGCTTTTTCCACCACAGAAGGTAATCCTGGTATTCCAAAAGGAAATAAGGTGCAGGATATGCAACTATATTACTAGTGGTTATTACTGGGCCTTTTAAGAGACTGAAACATTCTGGTTAAAGCTGTTGCTGTTAGAGTCAGCTGAAGCTGGAAACCTGACAAACATCTACTCTGTGGATTAGTTTAGATGATGCATTACTAAAGACTCTGATCAGAAGTTTTGCTAAATGACCAACAATGAATATTTCATAGTATTTGAAATAGAGCTAGAATGAGGAAAAATGAGAGTGAAAAACAAATCCCAAAGCAGCCTGAATTGCACACACATGCTACAGATGAACATCTCCAGTTAAGCAAGACTTTTGCTTCATAATGAAGGTGAATGATACCGCAAAGAAAAAAAAAAAAAGTATTCTTCTGAGTATTACTGGTCAGAGGCACTAGAATTAATAGTGTAAGGTCATGTGACTAAACCAATTACCAAAGCAATCTCAAGAAATACAAGAATATTACAGTCTTAACAAGGAAAAAAAAAAAACCTTTTGACAGAGAGAATGTTTTGTCTGAGAAATTTTGCAACTTTTTTTCAGTAATGTGAGATGTTTTAATTATGTATGTTATTTTGGTATGCATTCAGAATCCTTAATTTGAGACCAGATTTTGATGAAGATAAGATCACCAAACTGAGGAAAAGACTCTCAGGAGGTCCTAATTTAAACTTAGAGAAAGTGATGAGAATTTGCCAAAATGCAAAGCAGAACCAAAACAGATGATCAGTTTTGGAAAGAAAATAAGACAATGCTACATTTATCACAATTTCATCAGAACATGCTGGGACAAGACAAAAGTGAAAATTCCTAAGAAGAATATTCAAAATGCAATAAAAAAAGTTTGCAGGAGGCAGCATGCATAATATCACACAAGAATAGAAGACAACTCAAGTCTACGTGGGGTTGACCCTATGAGAAAGGATAACATGACACCTGAAGCTACTGTAAAGATCTGAAGACAAAAATCTATACTGAATAAATTCAGATTATATATTAGTGAAACAATTTTTACTCTGTGTTTGTATGTGACACAAAGAAAATAATAATCATAATTCTTTCAGAGGGAATGTCCCTGACTATATTAAGGCTGCAATCATTTCAGAAACTCTCTCTCTCATTGAAAGAGGTTAAACCACAGAAAAAACAGAGTCCATGAAGAAATACGACCAAAGATTAGGGAGGAAAAAAATAAAAAAACAAAGGCATGGAAATAGAAACTTACACACATGGCACACCTCCAAAGCTGAAAAACTAAAAATGGGAAAAAGAACAAAAACATTAAAAGAAATATGGCAGTTTCACCAAAAAAAAAAAAGTTTGACACATGAATGTACTCAACATATACATATTGTAGATCTAAAGTCTGCATAGATTGTATGTTATAGAATCTGTATAAGCTATAAGAATATGGTAACTGGCCACAATTTCATTTTTATGAGTGTTTTGCAAGATTATGATTCTATATTGAGTCCAGAGTATCCTAAGTGGTCTTGTGGATAGTGCTTTTACAATTGTCCTAGGAATTGTTGAAAAAGCTGGAGTCAGATCCCTATTTAGCATTTTTAAATTACAAAGTTGCACCTTTGAAACTGGGAAATAGGACCTGGAGAAAAGTTGCTCAACAGGAAGTTTACAATGTACTGCTTAAACCTCTGGTAAGTGTAAGGACAGTGTAAATTCCTATGAAATACCAAGAAAAATGAGCCAGAAAAAGTCTTGTGAAAAAGATTCACATTAGCAAAAGTTTCCATACCTTTCAAATGGTACAGATATATCTAAAGGCGAAAAACATGCATTAAAGCTGGAATCTCTTTTGAAGATGTTTGCTCATGCTATAACGTGATCGCTAAATGAAGATAGACCTGCAGCAAAAATAAGTTACAGTCTCCTTTCACAAAGGAGAGGGAAAAACAGATTTCAGTTCAGAATTTCCAACTTCCAAAACAGAGTGGAGTAGAAGTGCCCCTGATTTGCTAGTCCCAGATCTAGAACAAACACTTCCAGGACACCTCCTAGGACACTTGAACACTTTTCTGCCTTTTAGACATGCATTCACACAGCCCAGACCTCAAAACATTTGCTACAATGCTGGGCCTTTATCAAGGGACCCATGGGCTAACTCCATCCAATATCTGCTTCCAGTCGAGTCACCCCCTTTTCCTTCTTATTTTCAAAGCTTTCCCAAATGTCTTAGCCATATGAAATGACAGCAGTGATTCACAGAGTTCTGACTGTCTTGTTTTTACCACAGGAAAAACAAACAAAAACACGCTAAGCATAATTAGGGCCTGACACACTCTTTTAACACAGCTCACAGTATCCATACAAAATTCATCTTCCTGCCACAGTGACATCTTGTCCTACCTACATTTACTATGTTCCTCAACTGCATTAGCATCTCTGACTCCCAGCAAAGCCCAGATATTATTCCAAATAGCTTCAGCTAGTAAAACATGGAGCAGGAGCTTGTTGTGCCATGACGGAAAGAAAAGGAAAGCCAGTTATGGAGCTAAATAGTAAGGAGCAGTTACCTGCATTGAAGAACTGTGTCATGAGGTAATCTCAATTGACTCTGTTACAGTCTTACTCAGGAGGAAGGTCTATACAGGTGCCAAAGTTATATGGAAGAGATTGTTAAAGCTGCCTGAGCCAGTTCAGAGCCTAAAGTGCATTAGGGTGAAGATGTTATACTGGGTTCAGGTATAACATGCATGGGATGAAACAGTTAGCAGCACCACAGCAGTACCATTGATTAGAATCCACGTATTTACCAGAACTGCATGTAAATGTAGGGCTATTGAACAAATGGAAAATATTAGCTTGTGATCAGGTAGTGGTTACTTCTCACACCAGAATTAGATCTGTAATTTATAAGTGGCTTGATTCCTCAAGCAGGTTACTAAACGGATGCTTGGAAATATAGTAGTTACGCTTAACTGAAGTATTAACCATATCGAAGATTTCATAAAACCACAAAGTATCCAGTTATTGTTGCTGGACACTTACCAAGCTTGAAAGCAATCCAGCAAAACTTTGATACCTGCAAAGCATTAAAACTTCTAGATACATGGATTCTTCAGTGTACCCAGCCAATGGCAGCCCGTGACTGTGCGAGGATAATAACTAATGTTGAGAGGATGGTCAGAGCAGATAAACTCATTGGCAGATTCTATCTGATGATGTAAAGATAACAAAATGGGAAAATAGCTCTATTCACTCTGATGGCTCTTCCGAGTTTGGAGGGTGTTTGTATATTGAAAATAATTCCGATATTAATGCAGAATTATAAGTGCAGTTTCTATTAAAAATAATCTGTATAATAGTTCTTAAGAAGGTCTATCTGATGATCCTGTTGAGGGTCAGAACAGCTTATCTGTTCTTAGAACTGCAAAGATAATATTAAGCATGCAAAGCAGCAGCTACGGATCTAGACAAAGCCACTCAGCAAATCCAAAGGCTCCCCTGCTATTTCACGCTGCACACGAGCAGCTTTAGCTCCTGCTCTGTATACACTTGACAGCTACTTACATGAACTTTAACACTGGGAACACAACCTTAAGATGACATTTTTTAGAGCAGTATTCACTCCTTCTGGTGTCTCCAGGTTTCTCCGGCATCCTACTCTGGGTTTCCTAGTAGCTACTACACTGACAATGAGATGAGAACAGTGAAAACTGGAGTGCACACCTTGGCTTGTGGAAGAGCTCAGAACTTCAGTGGTACAAGAAAGGCCCACCACATGGTGAGTGAGTAGAGCAAGTATAAAACCACCTATAAAATAAGTCTACAATTTAACCTTCCTCTTGAAACCTCAAGATGAATATCACCAAATTAATTAGATATGGAGAACACACACTTCATATCAAAAGCTCTTCTTGTGCCTCTAATGCAAGAATATCACGTTTCAGCTCTCCGAATGCGAACTGATAACATAGTTAAAGAATGATACAAGCAGCAGTTCAGCAACTGCTCAACTCCATGTCATTTTCTGACCAGCTTCTGTTTCCCTACTCTAGAGTAAACATAGCTGACACAGACAAATATGTAGAACACTGACAAAAAAAAAAACAAAACAAAAAAACACAAAACAAATCCACCAACAACAACAAAAATCCCAACAAATCAAAACAAAAATAGTTGCTGCATACCCGCAGGGGAGCCCTGTAGTCTATTCTCTTGCAGCCAAACTCTGTTATGAAACAAATTCTTGTGAAGGCAAATTGCTGTAACAGAGAGGTGCAGCAGCGATGGAGTTCTGTCAAGGCTGGGCTGCAAGGAGGGTGGAAGTTAATAGGGTCACTTCTTTTCATTTGGGAAATGAGAGAATATTGGGAAAGAAGGATCAAATGTCCGTCTGGAAGAAAATCAGCAAGAAGAGGATCAGGCAGATGTAAAAAGTTAAGACTGGTAGTATTGTTCTTGTGACTTAAGGAAGCACAGATTGCAAGATATACAGACTTCCAAAATAAAAGCTTTATGAACTAAAAGCTTTATGATCCTACAAATGAATTTCTATAGTTTGTGCACTACAATAAGTTGATGAGCCAGGTAAAAGAAAAATATCTCAAACATTTAGATTGTGTTTAAATCAGATGTTCTTTTCAAGTGAATATCTATATGGTGTGCCTACACTGCACATGCTGGAATAATGATGATTTTTTTAAAGGACAATATTTCAGGGCTGAACAATACTTAGGAAACTAATGAGCATAAATTATTTTTGAAACATATGGGGAAATACTGAAAGTGCATGAAATATACACAAGACTAGTATAACAGTCTAACTGGTATATACCATCATGCAGGTTTAAGACGAAGAGTGAAATAAATTCCTGTTTCCTTGAGTTTGTTTTTTTTTTTTTTTCCCCAAGGAGAAATATATGTTTTGTTTTTTTGTTTGCAGAACCTTGACTAGCTTAGGGCATCCGTATCACTGCAGCAGAGCAGAGTTCAAGCAGTAGTCTAGTGAGTTAAGAATGAGTGCTGTGATGGGGGATTTGCAGGCAGGGCAAGATCCTCATTTTGGTAGTCTGGGAACGGAAAGCATAGTGATGGAAAAGGAATTTAATTTCAATATTTATGAGGAGATGGAGCAAGGAAACTCAGGAAAAGGTCCTAATCTCTTTCTAGTAGGCTTACTGAAGTCTAATTTTGGCAAACACGTTCAGTTAGAAATCTTTCAGTTGACACACTCTCATAAACAGTTATTACTCTTAAGTTACTGGAGGTCTTCTCAGTCAGGGAATCCCCAGCTGTGTGGATCAAAACTCGAGACTGATGGTATCTGGTCCCTAGTTCCTAGAAGAGGAACACGAAGAGATGTAACTGCCATTTAAATTGCAAAGACTAGACCTAAACCAGAAGAGGAAAAGAACAGTGCACAGATGCTGAAGCTAGAAGGCTCCTGAGTTGTTTTTTTTTTCCTGCTGACCCTAACAACTATTTTGAAGAGAAAATGTCATAAACTCGTGAATGAGATTGAAGAGACAGAAAGGGAGGTATTTCCTGCAATAGCAGTGATTTGAACTCAGTTCCTTCCAATTTGATCATCATAGAATTATTTAATAATCTAGGTTGGAAGGGACTCTGGAGGTCGTCTAGTTCAAACCCCTTCTCAAAGAAGGGCTAACTTCAAAGTCAGATCAGGTTGCTGCGGGCCTCATCCAGTTAAGTTTTGAACACCTCCATGGACAGACATTTCACATCACATCTGGTAACCTGTTCCAATGCTTAACCACCCTTGCTGTAATTTTTCCCCCTTATATCTGTTTAGAGTTTCCCTTGGTGCAACCTATGGCCACTGCCTCTCAACCATTCACTGTGCACCTCTGGGAAGAGTCTGATGAGGATTAGGAGTGTAGGATCTGCAACACTTTGTCAAGCCAATGATTCAGTAGCAAGTTTCTAAACACTACAAGCTGTTAAGGGAAGAACAAGGCATGCACTGATCTATCTCCACCATCCTTGCTTCCAATAAGTGGAAGCTTAGGGACTTCTTGAGTTAGAGTCTGCAACCCAGCAGTGGTGCTTAATCAGCCATAGATTTAATCCTTTGTTGAATCTATTTTGGTCTCCACAAAATTCTATTGTGCTAAGTGCTGTAGTTCAATTATAAATTATGAAAAAGTGCTTAATTTGCTTGAACTAAAACAAACCAAGCTCTCCCAGTTTTAGCAATATTGCTTAAATACTGTAATGGAAGCAAGTGAGACTAAGATGCATGACTTTGTTAGATGATTTATGCGACTGCAGAGACAACAGATCTTGAAGATGTTTTTAAACTTTCCAGTGCAGGGAAACTGTTGAGATAGCAAATGTTACCATCCTTTGAGAATTTCTCTGCATAATAAAATTTACCATCAGAACTATCCCAAAGAAGTTTTTCCACTAGACTTTTAGTGGTATAATTCCCATGTGAAGACATTCCAAATTAGGCCTGTTCACCCAGGGTTTAGAGCAATCTAGCTATCGTAATATATTATAGATTGGCTGGTAAATCTATACGTGTACATGAGCACTGATTGCAAAAATGCAAAGAAACAGATTTGGAAATAAAGATTTTTTTTTTCCCTAAAAGACAACTCCTTGCCCACTGTAAAGATCAAAGGCAGCTTGAAAAGTTGTTATCAAGAGAAATGCAGCTGTGTCAGTCTGAAAAATAAATACTGTGGCATTACCACTAGTCACTTTAAAATGCTATATGTTTTCTTCTATATTCCTGCCCAGATCACTGCTGACCAGAGCACTGAACCTTAAAATAGAAAGCTCTCTTTTTTAAAATTATTCTTTTCCTCATGCTGACTTTAACTACCATGGCTGCTCTCCCTTCTGATGCCACCATCTCTCCACCCTTTCCGGGAGTTTAAGCATTGTCATAATAGCCAGTGAAAGAAGAACCATCAGATTTCAGTCACAATACCATGTGCCTTACCAAATTAGCAAATTCTGCTTCTATATTCCAGAAAAATGAATCTATATTGACTGTTCATAGCTGTGTGCTGAACTGACTCTTATGCTCTTTTTCGCTTTCTCCTCTTTTTCTAGACTTCCAATAAATGCCTTTAAAACTCACTACTGTGATCCTTACCTCCACTTTTGTTTCAATGTTGAGACATTCTATTTGTTTGACTCCCTTTGTAGTAGCAAACTGTCCTTTGTGGAAACTGAACTTGGTTAAGAATTCCCTTTTGCTGCAAATCCAAATGGAATTCTTGGCAGTACAAGACGTCATACACTGTGCTAGGTTGTTTGCTCCCATATCTCACTCAAAGGCACAGGGCTTCATTCTGATTTACACATGTCAAATAAGAACAGAATAAGGCCAACAGTTCCTGCCAAAAGAGCACACAACTGAAAGAGAGAAGATGAAACAGACTCACTCCAACAGATTCAGAGAATGGAAGTAGCAAAAACCTTCTAAACTTTTTTTTTTTTTTTTTTTTTTTTTTTTTTTTTAGCAAGGAGCAATGCTAGCCTGTGAGCATTCATAGGCCCTGTGGAAGCAGGGGGATTTCCAGAGGTATTAGACAGGAAGGCAGAAAGATGAATACATTGGTCAAAAAAAAATTAGAATTAAAACTTGAAAATGTTACTCTGCTTCGACTAATATAATTCTGTTCCTATTTTGTAATGCAATCATGCCCACGTGTTTAGAGACCTCAGGACTACAATCTGTACAGAAAACTTACAGTCTGAAGAAGAGTTGACCAGATAATGACTCCCTAGATTTAGTTGTCATTACTGTTACATCTGTCCTTCTGACATGTATCTTCCCCTTGCTAATTGACCAGACAGCAACTAAAGCAAGAAGCATTCAAAACTTGCAGTGCAGTCTGGTTCCAAACACAGCTGTGAGATGAGTGGAGGCAGCTCCCTTCCCAACTTGCTCTTGTAAGGATGGGGAACAAGCATTCTGCAGACAGCAAGTTGGGCTCTTGCCTAGCCCTGTTGAGTCTTGAACTCAGCAGCTCCCATCCTAAAGAATCCTCCACACCCCCCACCCCCCCCCAGCTTTATTGCTCTTACCATTTGTATATTCTGTCATAGCATATGGCCACAAAGTTGGCAAAATGCATTTTCAGGGCTTAGCCCACCCCCAGTTCATACTGTATACCTCATGCCCGTGTTAATAGTCTGTCTCATCCAAAACTCTGTACTTTGGGGAGGGACAGGAAAAAATAATGTCTGTGCAGGTTACACAGCAATAGTAAATCAATTCTAAGATCATTAGCTTTGTTTGATTGTAAAAGAAAAGAAAGTAAAGGCAGGCATCAGGGCAGGAAATGGTGCCTAGAGTTACTGAAGCATGCCAGGTACTTGAGCATGGGTTCAAGCTACCAAGTTTGGATGGACTGGACACAATCAAATCATACATGATACAAATTAGTCTGTCAAGAGACAACACAAGCCAACTCTTCCTGAATATGTGAATGCTCTAATTCAAAATTGCAGCTGGGCTAATAGTCATTGGGAAAGCAAGCATGAGTCATAGGGTTCAGTAGGCTTTAACAACTCTTCATGTCAGAGTGTAGACATAATCCCAGAATCTCACTGTGCAGTTCCTGGACAGCTGGAGAAAGACTTTGGATAGAAATATGATATGCTTTCTTTCCAAAAGCCAAGGCCCTACTCCTTTGACACATCCCTCCTGGCAATGGAAAAAATCACGATCTGATCTTGGTTCACATAGTTAGAGCTATTGTAAATATGCTGTAAAGGACAAGTGCACTCTACAGTAGGACCAGTGCACATACCTCACCAGTATGTACCCTGGCTGCAGATGAAGAAACAACTTAGATGTGCACCATCCCAAGGAGCTGCAGGCCCTGACTGGGATAATTGTACTACCAGAACTGAAAGGTACAGAGCAGAATTCTCATGCTCCACAACATGGCACAGATTTGGTAGATTAACTAAAAAATTACATCTAATTTGGTCTCATGTGATGTTGCTTCTCACTCTGAAATCTGTCTCACTTTTCTTGTTTTCACCAAGAAATGAAAGTTGTATGTGTCTGTTGCAAAATAACTGGCCTAGATTTACTCCATGGCAGAACCATGGGGAATGTATATACGTTACTTTTTCCTATACCCCCCAAATGGCTTCTTTTTCCAGATGCAAAGCATATATTGTTTTCAAAGCAACATAAATTGCATGACATAAAGCATGCCAAGCTTCAAAAATAACTAAATGTGTTTATAAAATAAGAGTTGGATGATACTCATGTATTAAAAGCTGATCATTAAAGTTAGTTTCTGTTTATTTCTGGTGATTATGCTCATCCTGAAGTGTTTTTGTGGTATTCATTGAAATTGATTGCAATGAAATGTTTGCTAAGCTACAGTACATCTTTCTGTATGAACCAATTGCACATTTAGTTTTTCTAATTTCCACACAGAGGAGAAAAGAAAAGAAAAAAAATTATATCATCTCATAGCCTTTTGTTTAGTTTCAAAGTGACTCTGAATAACACAAGTCATCGATCGATCACCTTACAGTGTAACAAGGCACTGTCACTTCATGCTGTCCATATGTGGATACTGCCAGCAAAGTTTAACTGCTGTTCCACTAGCAGCTTTTTAGATGATGTGTTGTCCTGCAGCTTTTGGGTTTGTTTTGGTTTGGTTTTCAAACATAGGCAGCATTCCACTGCCAGCAGCAGGCCCCTGGGTATTTTGCCATCAGAATGTCCTCCATCAGTTAAGATTTTGATAATCCTACTTTACAGGGCTGAAATGTTGGATTTCTCCAAACGTGCCTGATATAAATAAACCAAGTGTTTTGGAGAGGAATCCAGAAGCATTTAATCAGGCAAAACTTCCATTGATTTCCATAGGAGTCTTGTCGGAGTAAGAACTGAGTCAAGACTTCAAGACTTGGCACATTATCAATCCCAGCAAATGACGGGCGAGAGCTGATGCCTAACGCATGTTCTAGGGAGGAAACAACTTGGCTCAGGGACCATATTTAAAACATCACATACTGCAGTTTAAGCTCTGTAAGAAGTGAGAAGAACAAAGTTTAATTTAGTCTCTAAACACCCAAGTCAGAGTTCAAATATAGTGCAAATATTCTTTATATATCTCAGCAAGTCTACTGGCACTCTTACTGTAAACGGCAAGAACAATGGACAAAAGTAGGCAGGTCTTAATGAAAAACAAGCCTCATTTATACATAAATGCCTAGAGGAAGCATCACAATTAATTTTTTTTTTTCACAGGCTATTGACAACTAGATAGTTCATGACTCTAGTATGACAACATTAGTTAAGAAACACTATTAGAATAAGGAAAACAGTATTTTATATAGCTATTCTAGCTCTTCTTTTTCCTTGAATTTCTCCAGAAGAGAGTCTCTTCTCTGTCTTGTCTGGCTTTGCTGGGGAGCCTGAAATTTCTCATCCTCACAACCAAAGATAGAAGTCAAAGAAGAGAGATGAAGGGGCTTACTATACAGCTATCTCTAAATGCTAATAACCACAATTATGGATTTGTCCAGCAGATTTCATTTGCAGTGAACTAGCTTGCCTTATAAAGACAATGTCTTCAACATATTTTAATCAAAAAAGTATAATTCTAACAAATAGAGTAAGTTCAGGAATGGGATTTCTAACTCAGTCACCATGTCTGCTCCATCGTAGGTGACACTTTCCTAATTGCCTGATATTGCAGATTAGACCAAGGGCTGGTAGTTAACTGGGTGTCTGAGATGCAGCAGATTAAGAAACCACAAAAAAATTCCTTTGCAGAAGACATATTACGACCTCCCTCTCAAACTTCTTCATACAGGATATTGCTCTGATGGAGGAGAAAACTATAGGCCATGCAAACTCAAGTGTTTGTACTGTCCTGGAGACTTAAAAGCTCCAACGCTTCTATTAGGAATGTCTTACCTTTCAGGGTGAATTCCACAAAGGGGTTATATCATATACCTTCAGGTAGTATACGTGGAACATTAAAGCATGACAATGTGTGCACAAATACAGAGCAGTGTTGTGCTATCACATAGGCCTGTATGCAGAATACTATGAAACATGTTCAGCACAATACAGAGAGAGAGAGAGGTAGAAACAGCTTTCAAAGTCTTGCTGACCAGGTGCTGGCAAATGAAAACCAGGTGTTGTCTACAGTTGTTTCTAGGAAAACCTCAAAATCTGGGTTGCACTCAAAACAGGAAAGATTTTTCTACTTTATTTCTGGTTGGTTTGACTGACTGACTTTTTTAGTAAGCACACTGGTCTTTTAGCAAAACACCTTTCTGCCTGCACAAGCATTTGTTTTTTAATTGAAACGCCTTCCCCCACTCCAAAGACTTAAATGGTGACCTTAGCAATAGACTAAAATTATGTACAAACTCTTTATAGAAATTCTTCTGGGGGAGGAAATTGGCACTGCAATGAATTTCACAGTGTGTGAACTGGACAAACACCTCCAACACATACTAAGATGCACCCTGACCATCAAATCACACTCTTAAAGCAGGGGCTTGAGTCGGTGACAAGCCAAGTAGGCCAGTTTAGCTTACTCAGAACTCCTAATGGCACACAGACTCCTCACAGATTGTCTGGATGTAACATAAAGCCCTATAATTCATACTTGTTAAACAGTTGGTTTTCTTTCTCTTTCAGTAACTAGGTAACAGCCTATAGGAGAGGAGAGGAGAGTCCGTTAGATAATAAGGGAGGAAAATACTTTCTGAGCACGGCCAGTGTATATTCACTGAGGTCTAATGAGACTGCAAAAGCTTAAGCAGCTTTCATTATTTCAATTCCATTTGCACGACCTAAAGTGAGGCTTAAAAAATTCTTCATACTTGTAGATACTAATTTTAATGTGTTATCACTTCTTTTCCACTTACAAAAGATGTAATCACGTCTCTTTTTTTTCCCCCTCTATAGATTTGGAACAAAAATCCCTCTGTTTTAAAGAGTTTCCACTTGCACATGAAAATTATTCTGTCTCTCAAAGACAGTTTTCACCATATCTTTCACAGCTTCAAGCTCAGCTGCTTTCACTCCATATGGCCATGCTTCCACCTTGTAATCTAAAACTCTGTTTGTCCTGCCTCCTGTCACACACAAACTTTGTAGGAGAACGCAAAAGAGAAAGAAAATTAGCTAGAATAACATAGGTATAGAAGAGGAGCAGGTGAACTATGAGGAAAGCTGTCTGGGTTAGTGAAAGGCCTTAATAAACAGAAGAGTTGGAGACAACAACATCTACACTGCGTATCCTGGTTGGGATATTTGGTCAATGGTGACTTCCTTTTTAAGTTAAAAAAATTCAGAAGGCAGAGGAAAAATAATAGTCAAATCTCATGATTTGTAAAATCATGCCATGCTTTTCCTGCGGCTTCTGATTTCAGAGCTGCTACCATCAGGCAGCTGGGAAGCATCCATAGGAGCCTTTAGGGACTCAGAAGACACTCAACACTCTGGCTGGCAGCTAGCAAGAAGTCATGGATGTACTCTAATGTACAGCACAGTGTGTCAGCACTAATCTTGGAAAAAATATGAGACTAACTATGATTTCTGCACTTTAAAGATCGCTACCTTGTTGCCACACCTAATCAGTATTCATTTATATACTGAAGATGTTGACCTTGAGATCAAGATAATTCATTTGTAATGGAAGAAATGTTTAAATTTCCTTGATTTCAGTTGGAATTTCCAGGTTTAGCTACATTGGGGTCTAAATATTTGTCTTACTGAGCCATGCATTATAGCCAATCACAATTCAAGCAGTACTGAAGAAAAATGTCTCTGTTCAAATAGAGCTTTGGCTACGTGGTAGCTCTCCATTCTTTCAACCCTTCCCTGTCTCATTAATCTTGCAAGAATTTAGCCACATCCTGCAGAGATTTATTCACATATATAGTCCTCATGTTCCAGGGAATAAATGCTCTCAAGAACATGCTCCTAGCCCTAGGAGTGCCATCTGCCAACATTGCCATAAAAAAATTTGAAATTCTCCAATAACTAGACAGTTGAATGGCTGTATGCCTTGAAATGAAGCAAATTGCAAAGAATGAAACGAGTAGGGCTGTCAGAAGAGAAATAAATGTAAGTACAAACATTAAAGTTTCTACAGGCATTATCAACTCAGCCTCCTTGTATATCATGTGATATGTAATTTTGGAAGGTGGAAACAGATGCACAAAGATAAATGCTTTTTCTTATTATTTTTTCCCATTAAAAACATGGCATCCTTTTGAGGAGATGGTGATAAATGTGCTACCAGAATTTCTCATCTGTAAAGGAAAGAACTACTCTGAAATGTAAATATATCTTTAAAGAGATGTGCACTTCCGTAATAGCTATGTTATGGGATGTTACCCGACTCCCACTGCTGCCACCATCTTTTAGTTCCAACAGCTTGTTACTGAAACTTCTCCTTCAAACTTTGCTACTGATGGTAGAGGTAGAATGTGACAGGAGCTGCACACCAGCTTCCCTTTGTTGAATGTATTTTGCAAGAGAAATCCAACCAAACACAACCAATATTAAAATTCTGAATATCTGGGTTCTACTAATTATGTTAATTTTAGCACATAGGATAATGATAGGAAGTACAAACCTAGGGAAAAAAAAAAAAAAAACACATGCATTCAGCATATGACTGTGTTTCTGAAGACAAATTTGTCCTTAGGAACATATATATGGGTAGTACTTAAATCATTCATTTTTCATCATTCATTTTATCATTGTTCAGTTAGTTCTACAGCACTCCAAAACAGAGAGTCTTACCCCATGTGTTTGCCTAAGGACACTGGCCATTTTGTAGAACAGGAATGTAATTCATTCTGTACAATAATAATTTTACTAACATTTTTATGTGAGAGGCCACAGCCACACATCTTCAGTTTTGCAGAGCCAGGCAGCCATGCTTGCAGATATTAGCACACCTGCTGAAATAATGGATCTCAATTGCTGATTACGAGAAGCCAGGGGAGCAGCACAAGAACACTGCGTTCTGTCCATATGCCAGCTATTAGATGTTGAGCGCTAAAACCAGATGACTGCGTCTCTGCAGCAAGCAAAGGCATCAGATCCCATGCCTGCAGGCTGAGTCTTTTATTTTATTTTATTTTATGAGACAGGAAAAAAAGTCTCTCTCTGGCAGTATCACAATTAACAGGAAACAAGGACCAACAGTAACACAGCACATGATGCCAGGACTGCTGATCCTCCTCCAACTTCTGAATCCATTTAGCACATCCCAGAAGGCCCTGCGCAGATGAAACTCTTTGATATGTTTTTAACCTCTTGGAGAGCTGCACAGGTGCAGCCCATTTGGAAAGCAGGCAGCTCCCATTTTTCCACCAGGGGCAATGTTACTTTGAAATCATTCCATGAAGTCATTAGACATGAGTTTGTTGTTATTGTTTTTAAAAGACATAATTTATTCACTTTCTGCTTTCAATAGCTTAAGAACTGCAGTGAATTAAAAAGCCATCTCTGAAACCCATTAAGGTGATTCACCAAGATCCAGTCTGCTTTGTTAAACAAATTGACTTAAGTCACTGTATTTATTACTAAAAGCAAAATAAGATAAAACAAAAACAAAAATCCCACACACTCAGCATACATGCTCTTTTCAAATTCTATGTCTGGAGATTAATCAAACCTCTCTGTTAAGCTGTCCTGAGGAAATGGGAAGTGAAATAACTCACTATTATGTAAACATTTTAAGGCAGTTTTAAGAAATTGGAAAATCTTGACAATGTAACATCAAATATTATTACAATTGTGAGCTCAGGGTTTGAAAAAACTTCACTTGGTTGCATAATCATCAAATCTATTTACTGAAACAAGAGAAGCAGTATATCTGTTGTCTGCCAGTCATATTTTTTAAATCTAGATACTGCTTTTCTTCGATGCAATACTGAAGACAAGCATACCTCATATAAGTATCAAATAAATGAAAACTAAATATCTCAGTGTTTATACGTCTACAGCTATTTTGCCAAATATGTAATTCATTCACTGAATCCATAGATGTTACATCCAAAATAGACTGTTATGACCATTGTATTTGATCTCCCAGGCAAAACAACCTCAACCATTAATTTTTGCATCAAAACCATTATTTTTGTTTGATCTACACAGCCTCTCTTAAAAAGATACCCAGTCTTAATACAAAGCCTTCAAGTGAAGGAGAAACCAGTGTGTCCCTAGGTAGATTGTTCCTACGGTTAATTTACCCTTCCTGTTAAAAATGGTCATATTACTTCAAGTCTGAATTTCTCTAGCTCCAGCTTCTAAACACTAGACATTGTTATATCTTTTTCTGCTTATAAAGCTAGATTAAAGATGTCAGCAGTAATTGTGTGAGTTGATCTACAATAACACATAGCCTTTGGTGTCGACACTAATCAAGGTTAGGGGACTCCAGCAACATCTAGATACACAGCAGGAGGCAAAGGTTCAGTTAATTCAGAATTCTCTTGCCTTTGTGCTTTTGATGAAATTTTAATTCAGTTTGGGTGCAGGTCTGTTTCATTTATTGTTTGGTGTTTGAGAATATTAAAGTGAACATTGAAAAAAAAAGACTTGTTGCTAGGTTTTGGGTAATATGGTGTTATTTACTTGCATGTATTAATACAAGAAAACTCAAAGCTACCCAGGATCTCTTAAATGTTTATAAAATAGAGCAATTACTGTTGTCAGAATTTATGACCAATAATGCTTAAAATGTAAATATACATTTTACAATCTAATAGAAAGACATGAAGACTACCCTGAACAGCGGTAGACCAAGCTGATGGTTAGCCTAAGCTGGCAAAACTTACCTCTTTATATCAGCAGCAACTTTCACCTAAATATAGTGGAATATTTTAGTGGAAAATGTAAATTCCTTCTGTTTTTTAAAGGACTTTGGTTTGAATAGTCTAAATTCCTTCCTAAACAGAGTGAAAATATGAAGGTTGCTTAGATTTAGATGTGTGTTGGGAAATTTAAAGAGGTTTGCTTGAAGATTTAGAGATTTGCTAACAAAAGGTGACACCAAATACAGGGCAAATGGATAAATACTGTCTGTCTAAAAATAGTTTACATAGATTTAAAATTTCAAGCTCCTTTGGCCTACTTTCAAATGACCCATGTCTGTTTAAATCTGGAAATAGGAGAACTGTCTTGGACAAACGGTTTCCTTTAGAAAAATGCAAACAGAAAAAAAAAACAAAATACTGTCACTGTATGACATACTATGTTCTCTGGACTTTTATTAAGAAGAAATCAGCAATGACTGTATAATTAATGTTGAAACGTGCATTTAAACAAACAGATTTCAGTCTTGCTGAAATACTTGAATGATTGTATTTAGTCTCCAAACATGACATAGTAATTCTTCACTGGACAATCTGGAGTACAGCTGTGGGGAGTGTGGAGCAGGGAAGCATTTGGAGGGGGCAATTTGGAGGACATCAGGGCTCAGTAAGATTGAGAAGGACCTATCAAAAAGCAAGACTTGTTGTTTGCCAAAAATAATTGCTTGTGGTCTTGTAAAGGGGAAAAAAAAAAAGGTTGAGGTCACCCACATATTTGTACCCTATGCAAAGAAATGAGAAAATAACCCAGAAATTATGCACTGAGTTCTTATCCTAGCAAAGTATAAAAGTTTTCTTTCTCTATAGAGAAAAGAAAAGAGTGAGCACTCCTCACTGCTAACCAGAAGTCATGAAGAACTCTGTCCCGCATACAAAGTGCTAACTTCAGCCACAGACACTAGCTGTCAAAGGGGAAGGAGCTATTAAACTTATTTATCAGGACTGGTATTAAATATTGTTACACTATTCAGCACTGTACAGCTCCCTTCATTGTCCACCCTTCAACATGCTTGAACATAACCTGAACTGAAAGGCTGTCCACACATTAATCATATACTTCCAAGCCTCAATCAACCTTCCCAACAAAGCAAAAATGTACATTTCTAAACACACTGCCTTGGTGAGAGTCAAGGTTTGGGTGGAGGAAGGAGATGTGGAAGTAAAAACGGGCAAGGTTGAAAGGCAAATGTACAACTTGTAAGTGGGACTTCAAGGGCTGGATAAACTTAACGAGAGATTTCCTGGTTTTTCTAACACTTGCGTTGATAGTATGTGCACTTCAGAAACCTGGCCCTGGCCCTTACTTTCACAGAGCAGAGGAGAGAATGTGGAACAACAGCTGCACTTCAAAAGCCACATGGCTTTTAGAGTGTTTTGTTCCCCTTCACACGTTTTTACGCCAGAAGGGAACATATGGTCCACTGTTTGGAAATTTCCCAACCTAAATTTTTGTTTGATTAATTTCATCCAACTACTCCCAGTTACAAGCCCTCATAACACTCCAGACAGTTATGTTCCTTCCTTTACATTTACACACTTCAATTAGCTGTAGACGTTTATACACCTTCTTAATAATCATATAGCTATGCACATCTAGTTCTTTTAATCTTTTCTTGCCAGAAAGATTTCTGTGCTCTTTAATCATGATGGTGGCTCTTTTCTGAATTCCCTCCAACTTCTTGATATTTTTGTCTGATCTTAAAGTGTCCAGAGCAATACATTCTCTTGTAGGTATAGCGTTACTTCTGTACTGAGAATCACTTTATTTCAGACTCTTATACAACAACCTATCACAGCAGTATCTGAGCACTTTCCATCTTTTTAAAGAATGTGACCAGTATCCTTATTGCCAGCCTGACCCACAACACTGCACATCCCTGATTTTAGAACCTTATATCGCACTCTATTGCAAGTTCATGCACAATAATATGCTTTAACTTTTGGTTAGTCCTGAGATGGTCAGGCAGTTGGACTTAATGATCTTTGTAGGTCCCTTCCAACTCAACTGTTCTACTATACTCTACAATTCTACCGACTTCCCATCCATTTTTATTCTCCCAGTGAAACAACAGCAGTTCAGGGAGTCTGCAGGAGTCTGGATGCCTTAACAAAATGGTAACGCTAGGCACAGATCCTTGTTGTGCAAGCAACTAATCTTTGCACTGTGAAGAATTTGAAGGTGTAGAATCTAATAAATTGCTCATATGTGGTTCACATTATAGGATGTGCCTTGGACCTTAACTCATACCTGCTGTTTAAGTGGGGATCCAAATCAGGGTTTAGTTAAGCAGAAAGCCAGCTTGACCCATTCAAACCTCCAATGAACTGATGGTATGCAGTCTCCTCACGTACTGTTTGAGCATGATCTAAAGTCTCATAATTTATACATTTTAAACAGTTAGTTTTTCTTCCCCCTCAGTAAATGGGTAACAGGAAACAGACAAAGCTCCTTAACTTTTCTTTAATCTTCTTCACTAGTGAAGTGAAAATCAAACGATAATTGTCTGGATGATCTCATTATTGTCAACAAAACTGAAACCTTGAAGTCCACATACACTGAAATGCTGATACATTAAACAAAAAAGGGAACTGTGCTTACATGTTGTTCAATAAATAAATAAGAGCTATAGAGAGATCCATGATGAATGAGCACCCTGGGAGGGCTTCAGCTTGTCAGAATTATACAGTGACATTAATCACAGCATAACAGGATTGCTGCAGGCTTCCAGTGCAAAGTCCTCATTATATCTTCAAAACAAGACAAAACAAAAAAACAAAAATCCCCACAACTTCCAAGTCCCTCAAAGTGGAATCTTAACTAACAGACTTGTTCAGCAGAATACAAAACTCAAAATAAGCTGGTCTTCATCACATGAAGAATCGCATAAGCAGTGGAAACCTGTCAATCTAGTCACACCATCACAACCATGCCACCATGATCAAGGTATTTGTATATCAATTTGGCAAAATCTTCTTCATGGGGTCTCAGCTACATTAGCAAAGCTAAACTTTGTCTAATTACAGTATTACGACCTCTGTCACTCAGGTGAAATAAGTAATACTTGTAAAGCAGTCTCACTAGCAAATCTAGGTGTCATGTCAGCAATGCTCTTGGGGAATCCCACCTCTTCAGCATTCGGAAAGATGCTGCTGGAGGGCAAAACTCTACAGCTCTGACTTGGCTCCAGAAGTAATCAAAGGACATTCAAAAACATGGGGACCAGAAACGACTGTAGTATAGTCAACTGGTTCAAATTTGCCTAGATAATTAGTTTTTAATCTAAGAATTACATTAATGGGACCTAAGAATGCTGACCATCTTGTGAATTATGATCCATTAAATTCATCTCCTTCAAATAATAGCTACACGCTTACTTGCCAAACAAAAGCACTTTAATGGATCTTGCAGCCAGTTTTTACTCCTGGCCAAGTCAACTGCCCTCAGTCTTTCTTTAACAAGTTATTTTGCCACTTCTAGAATAAAAATATGGGGGATAAACTCTTTGTGTTTTAAATTGTCTATTCAGGTCTATCCAAATCCCAGAAATCAGAAGACAAAAATATAATAATATGAATTACTAATAAAAGAACATTCTAAACTTCAAAGAGGCTTGTGGTTTAAGTTTCAAGAGTCTTGAGAATCAGTTTGAATCGTTTCAAATTCTCTCCTGAACAGTTTGCTTACTTCTAGGTGGGGGTCTACTTTGGGATTTTCGGTAATGGAATTTCCACAGCAGTAACTATATTGTAGACACCATTAATTACAACTAGCTTAGGATCACAGGAGCATTACCCACACTATACATTTAATGTGCTATTTTGGGGAATTAAGATTTTTTTTTTTAAATATAGATTTATATTTCTCAAAAGAGAACTTAAGTACCCAAACAAGTGGAAGGATTTTCAGGAGTTCACCACATTTGGTGCTGAGCTGTTTTTAATGTCTAGTATATACTTAAGCACCTAGTGGGAGTTTAGAATTGAAAATCTGTTCCCAGTTATGGGTGCAGAGAACATAAAAATCCTACCCTGGCATAGACAAAGCCTTAAATGTCATTGATCTTTTTCTTTCCCATTGAGCTCTAATCCTGTATCAGCAGAACAAAGAATTAGTACTGCATGGTTGGGAAGTTAAATTTTCCTCCACACCTGCAGGTCATTCCTCCTGGGCTCCCTCCACCAATAGCTAAAAAGTTATTTGCTTAAAAAGCTAATCATGTGGTGCAGCTGAGCTCCTTCATTTCCAGAAGAAAGACATCCAAAGTTAGGCCCCTGTTTCACAAAGAATTCATATGAGAGCTGGGTTCAATCAGTGGGATCAGCCTGCAGAATCAGGGCCATGACTTCATTACTGTTTGTTTAGTCTAATTAAAAACATGTATCTTAGGTAGAATTTTCTTACTTTCAAAAAATTACAATACACTGCAGTTTGAAAGCCTCAGATGAAAAGTGTCACATAAATGCAAAGTATTAAGAACACTGTAAGAGATTTACATTTGAGAGAGAAAAAAATAGACTGATTCAAGAAAACATTTCTTACTAGATAACAATTTCTTAACAGCCACCATTCTGAGGTAGAATGAACTGAAGAAAACTCCTGTATAGCACTTCATGGCAGGTGCTTCAGCTGAGGACATAATGTCCTCATAGCAAACTCTCCTTTGCAAGGAAGGACAAATTTATTAAATGTGAAAGAAAGTCATGAAGACCAGTAGGTAATGCTCACATCTCTGAGGCAAAGGAATTTGAAACACTAAATCCCTTTCTACCTTTCTGGATGTGGTCATCCATCTACCCCCAGCTGTGTCCCACAATGAAATGGAAACTGGAGGGAGGGAATGAGGAGGGGACCGAAGCCCTGTCAGCACCTTGGAAGACACAGTGAATCCTCCTCCTTACTCAAGCAAGCAAATGGTACAGAAGGAACACCTTGTGACTTTCAGCACAACTCCTCACTTTGATTAATAAAACATGGGGAGAAGCAGAAATTGCAGAGAATTCCATAAAGCAATAAACAGCAATTTAGTGGTGATAGTATACCAGCTACTCCCCCACTCCCAGTGTAGACTCATATTTCAGCAAAAACAGTGCTGTTTCAAGTCCATTGCTCCCTCTAGTCCCATTAAACTTTTTTGCATGCTGGGTGAGTCCTCGTTGTTTGGATTTTCACATTAGATTATATGCTGCAATAACTGTGGCCTGCGCTATTTCACATTCAGTCACTCACTTTTGTTTCTTGGCACTAAACCTGTACCATAGATGTTAGAGCAATGCATCCCTGCTTCCCGTTGAAGCCATAGCTCTGACCAGGCCTTTGAAACACAGCTTGCTAAACATTTTTTCAGTTTTATGTAATGCTGCTAGAAAAGCATTTACTGTTGAGTACTAGTATCTCAGAAGAGAAAGAGAGCTATTTCTCTTCATATTTATGGCTCAGATCAGACTCAATGACTGTCAGAGTCATTTCTAGACCTATGTCCATAGCTAGAAAGGGCAAAAGCAATCTGCAAAAGGTGTGTTTTAAACTGACACGGGACTTACTAGAAGGACCAGATGAGCCCTCACTTGCAGGTAGAGCTGTGTTTGCTCAGATAGTGTGACATGGTTTTAGACAACACTCAAGTCAGTGACTGCAGGGCTGCACTAAATCAGCAATTCAGTGAGTGGCCTGAACAACCTCTGCTTCTCCACAACTCAAGTGAAATTCCAGAGGTCTCAACAGCCCAGCAAGACACAGGTCCCAGACAAAAATAAAATAAAACACAGTAACAAGGACATAAAATCTCCTAGTGAGAGAGTGAATCTTGGACTAACGAGTGCCTCAGCGGTAGCAGCAGTGTGCTGGCTCCCACGTGGCAGCGAACGTCCCTCCATGGCCTGGGGAAGTCTCTGCAGGGCCCTCAGATCGCACTACACACTCATCTGGTCTGCAGCTTGACACAAGCTGGTAGAAAGGTTCAGCAATGCTGGACAGTCTCAGCAAGCACACACTGTTGCTCAGCATTGATTTTGGAGGTTTTGAGCAAGGTGCTTACAACAAAAAACTACTCCAAATTGCAAGTAAAGACCTACTTCTTAAGGATCAGCTCCATCCTGTCATTCCTGGGACCTCATTGTGCCAAAGGTATTCTCTCTCCTCAGAGATCCCAAGCAACCCAAAGACGGGGAGGGAGAAATGGAAGTGGTGTCCTCACACCTCCCCAGGGCTGGGCTGGTGCCTGGCCTCCCACACACGCACATCTCAGGAAGAGCCCGCTGCCTCTGCAGCCGTCCGAGTGTTTTCACGCCCAGATCTGACTTCATTTCTCCTGCAGCAGGGAGAAGGCCTCATAAGAAATTGATCTTTTCTAGAAACCATAAACCTGATCCAAGCTGTTAGCAACATAACCTCTCTCCCACCCCCACCTATACCATATCAACAGAGCTACTGCTAATCTATTTATTCCAAGGATGTTTCTTTCAGCTCTTTTGCTGTGTGAAGAATTCATCCTTCATGTATGTGATACAGATGGTGTTATGAAATCCATACGTTTTCTCTTCTCTTGCTTTTCAGCTGATACAACATACTAGCTTTATCAAGTCTCCCTGGAGCAAAAGACAGACTATTCTGTCCTCTTTCTTCCCCTACTGAAGGGGTTAACCAATTGAAAATATGACTGCACCAGAGAATAAATTAGCAGATGGTACGACTAGCTGCCAAATAAAAATTAATTTGGATTTATCTTTTCTCCAAAACCTCACAAAAATGAATTTCTTTACTTAAATAAAATGACAGCAGTCACCAAGGATTAGACCAGCTGTGGCTCACAATTCACCAAATCTTACATATTTACAATCTTACATATTTTCTGCTACAAGGCACTTCAACAGCAACACAACATTGACTTTCTACAACAATCACAAATAGAATTTCTTAAAAAATACACTTGAATAAGGTATTTATTCATTAGAAACCAGAACTTTTCCTTTAAATTGTTGACTCAGTCACTCTGAGCCCAAATGTGCATTAAACTATAGCTCCATCTTTAAACCAGCCCTCTTCTCAGCTCTCCAGGCTGGGCATGCTTCCATGGGGAACCCAGCCCTGAAGGCCTCCAGACCCCACCCCAACCACTACCCCAGCAGCGCAGAATGGATCACACCAGTGGCTCCCAGTACACACTGGGCTACAACTCTGTGCAATCACCTGCTCCAGCACAGCTCTATGGCACAGCAGGATGCCAGTGGATTTCCAGCTCGAAGGCTCTCAGTTCCTAAACCCTAATCTTAATCTACTATCCCAGAGTGAGAGACAAAGGTTTTATTATAAAGCTGAACTGCTCTCAGTAATCAGTTAATCATAAAATATTTCCCAGAATCAACACTGAAAAACAAAAGAGAACAAAAAGAGAAAATAGGAATCTTTTCTTGTAGACATCATTAAAGAAATCCCAGCTAAGGCTGATGATAGTTTACTTGAGTGAAGACTGTAGGAACAGGTTTTAAAAATCATATCATTTAAGAAATGTTACTTCTCATCTGTTTTTGCCAAAAATCCCGTGTTTCCACATTTCTCTTGGACCAATAGATACTTGCCAGGCTTCTTTAAAAGAGTTATTTCCAGAAATAACAACCAGTCCAGCAGACTTTTTCCTGAAAGGAATAGAACAGACAACTTCCAGAGACCAAACCATGCCATAACCTGTTGGTAATGTGTGAATAAATAGATGAATCTGCTGCGTGCACATCACTTCCAGTATTGCATACCAATAAGGAATTTGATCACAGAACAGAATTTTCTTTGGACAGCACTGGATGGATCAATGCTGTCATATACTTTATAAAATAAATGATTTTTTTTTTTCCCAAGAATCCAAAAGTCTGCATCATCTCCCAAATCACCAAATCCTTCCTGGAAAAAAAAGTTAAATAAATAAAAACACAGTTGGCCATTCTGCTTATGCTCTCTTTTTGCTTTTTATATGAGCAGGTTTTAGTGTTTAATAAAATTCATAATAATATTCTAGATGTTACATAGATACAGGGGAGAGAGAAGAGTGCGGGCTCTTTAGCTTCTCCCCCCTTGCATCCACATATTTAAGCTTCCTGCTCCAATTATCTTACAGTTACAATCACTCAAACATTCAAGTAATAAAGATCTTGTATATAGGTGAAACTCTCTGTTAATACTAGTGTGGTTTGTATTTAAAAGCATGACAACCCCATCAATCAGAAAATGGAGATAATAAACATCTTTGAAGAGTGTTTTAGATGTTAGTGGAATATTTACAAATATAAATTTGAACTCCTGATCTTAAGGCTCTCATGTTACTCTAATTACACTGTAATTGGAGGTCCCTGCGTATACAAATATGTTTAGGGGTGCATATAAATAAAATGACTTAAATTAAAATTACTTCTGCATTCTTCCTGCCAAAAAAAAATAAATAAATAAATCTTAAAATATAACACATATTACATGGATCATGTAATATGTTGAAGAATATTCTGATAAAATAGTTAGATGCTGTACAAAAATAAATTTTACATCTGTTCCTTAGAGCTCTTCAACCAAGCCTTTAGCAGCTATTCAACATTGCTTAATATATTTCCATGTCTTCATTTTCCCTTTAATGCAGCCAACCAGTGTTCAAACATACACATCTTCAAAGGGTGTCCCAGTCTTATAACTGAATACTCAAATCAGCATTCAAGCAGGTTTGGCAGTCGAGTTACTGCACAGTAGGTCCAAAAGTGGAATTTAGATGTCTTCACTGGGACAAAAGTTGGTGAAAAGTGAATTCAAATTATGTAGGTCTAAGATGAACCATAGGATCTACCAAAGCAAATTCACTCTGCCTACTGGGACAGGAGAACTGAGATATCCTAGGCCCAAACTGGGTACCCTGGTGATACATAGAAAGATGTACAGAAGAGAAGCAGGAATAAGTAAGCCACACACTGAGCTTGACACCCTCAGAAGGAGACAACTAAGGCCAGAATGGACTTCAGAAAGGTATTTAGTGCCTTACTCCAAGGGCAGGGTCAATTATATTCTAGTTATTCCTGGTAGGTGTTTATCTAAAGACATTCAAAACAAAGCTTCAGCACCTCTCTGTACGTTAGCATTTTTTAGCTTAACTATTAGATTCTTTTCAACATGAAGCCAGAAGTCATTTGACACAAGTTAAGCTCATTATTTCCCTTCTTGTGCTTCACAGATGTAGAGGATAGATTATTCCTTTCTTCTTTTCACAGCTTTTGCACACATGTATATTATGTCTTCTATTAGTCTTCTTTAAGTAAAGAACCCTATTTCTTTCAATCATTCCTCCTAAGCCATATTTGCAACACCTTTGATCACCCTTCTTGCTTTCCTCTGAATTCTTCCCATTTTGTTCACATCTACACCACTCTCCAGCCAAGGCTATAAACATGATGACTAGGGCAGAAAGAACAATTCATTTCTTTTGCAATATACCCAGAAGCAAAATAAAAACATTCCTGAGTCACCTTCAGCTTGTGAACTACTACAGTCCTTAGATACTTCTGCAATAACTATTATCTAGTTGATTGTCCCCATCCATTATTTGCACAGTATTTGCTCGAGTCTGCTAGAAGTGTATCTTATCTGAGGGAGGAAAAAGTGTACATTTTTTCCAACTTGCAAACTCGTGTTTAATTCTAACACTCTTCTGCAACCCCCTTTCAGCCTCTCACCACTGTATATCCAAAACACATATATACTTTTTCATCTAAATTCAGTGATAACATTATTGAACCATAGTAGATTCATAACAGACATTCCCAACAGCCACTTTGGCAGGGAACTACTGGTGATTACTCTTCAAGTACCCTTTCCCAGCTGATTTTGCACTCACTATGGAGCTCCCTTCATCTGACTTCTGCAGTAAAGGTGACTTGTAGAGAAGGAGGCCATCTTTGATGCAGTTGTGTGATAGCTCTTCAACAACTGTTAACAAGTGTTTGGAAAGAGCGACAAATGTCTTTTTCTACTCATGTCCTCAGCTTTCTGCTTTGCTTAGTAACCTATCTGTCCACATTAAGAAGGCATTACTCTTACTAGTTACTAGAATTATGGACACTTTTTCATAACAAAAACAAAGCACAATTTATTGCCTCATTTTTAATTATGAAACATATTTAGCCTGCTGCTGGCTAAGACTAGAAACTAAATTTTACACTGATATGGCACATGTTTTGTCCAAGGACAGCAACATGTAAGTCTCATTTGTGATCTTCTGGGACCCACCAAATTTAACTTAATCATCTTTCTGTCTTACAGATTCTTTTCTGTAAATTGTTCCACTGGTACATTCAATGATCAGCTTTCTTAACCCCATTGTTGACCACTTTGTTGTATTATTTAGTTGGGTCTTTTTTTTTTTTTTTTTCCTGAGAAAAATGACTTTTAAACAATTTTTGTACTGCAATAATATTCAAAATACTTTGATTTTAAAAATAAATCTCTTATATTTTAAAAATCTTTGTTACTATACAGTCGAGCACAAAAGCCAAAAGGAAACACCTGTCCTAGTCTCTCCTTTTTTTTTTTTTTTTTTTTAAACTTTCCCCACACCCAAACAAGGGATAATTTGTATGGTTTTATTGAATCCTGTCATTAAAAGTTATATTGCTATTCTTAAGTGATGTTAGAAAGATGAAAGCGGTTTGTAAAACACCAGAATCATACACAAAAGGAAATGAACATGGTGGTTTTTTAGACTAGTTTTTTCTTTCCCCTCAACAAAATAAAATTTCTTGAAAAATTGTCAATCCACTTTAGCATAAAAAGAATAGTAGGTAAACAACAGGACAACATGGAAACATATTTAAAAAGTGTTTTCCTTCAGCTAGTTTGTGTGCTCCCCTCACTCCAGGCCTTGGACCCTGGAAGCGTATCTACAGACCAGACTTCCCGGAGTCTGCTGCGTTCGAGCTTGTGGTTTTTATCCAGCCTGGGTGACGTGAGGGCCAACTTAAAACTGAATTTCCTAACTGAACACATTGTTTTTCATAGTACCAAGACGCCCTCAGAGAATTCAAATTCAAATACTAAAAGTATTCACATGAGTGATTACAATGCTCAGATGACAAGTTGCACTGCCCTGTCCCTCTTTCTCCTCTTTTTCTTTTGAGTTTAGGAATTCCTAAAACACTAAGTACCACAGAAATCCAGGTCGGCCTATTCTGCTTTTCCTCAGAGAGTAGAAGACAAGTGGCAAACCAGTTGATTTGAGACATCTGAGAGATCACACATGCGAAAGGCCTATTAACTAAGTTGGGAATTCTTTCCTGCCAAAATTCAGTCTGCCTCTATATTTGTACTTGCTTAGCAAAACACTGCCACAGTGGCCAAGTTGTGGCCTACTCCATGTGTGAGGTTTTATGTAAATTCTTTTTATATAATAGCTGATTTTGGTTGCAGGCTCATGACTATTAAAGCATGATGCAGGGGAGGGAAGTCATGGAGCCACTCAAAGCTTGGAAGGAGTTGCTGAGTATGTCAGGATTTGGGGTGGGAAGTCTCGGTGTTAAATTCAAGATGGCTGACAGGACTTGTGGTTTTAGGTAGGCCCCACTCAGCAAAGGGTGCAGCTCTGGAGAGTTCAGGGCAGCTAGCTCAGTCCAGCACCTGGAATCAACCTGGGGAAAGGATGGACCTTGTGCCACTCCTGCTTCTTTGTGCCTGGGTACAAAAACAGCGTTCGCTGCTTGCTGAGGAGCAGCTCCCATGGGTCGAAAGGATGAACATCTGCTCCACCAAATAAGTACGTGCAGCCTAAACTGCAGTAACAGATCACCACAAAATCTGCCAAATGAATATGTTGAATAAGATGCTCAACACCAAGCATCTTTGCAGGTCCCAAATCATACACGAGATTGCTGAGTGCTGTAACGATAACAGAAATACAAATGCATTTCACTGGGAGAGCTTGGAGAAATGCTTTCTTTGTTAGGAGTTCATACTTACTCCCCCTTCCATTTAAAGCTGACAAAACTCCCTGAGCCTCAGTGATCCAAAAATGCCTGCAACAAAACCATGAAAGATAATGCTTCAAAGTCCTGGTATTTCTAAGGCAAAAAGCAAGCCAAAGCAATTCGTCCTTAAACACAAGGAAAAAAAGAAGAATACAGACATAAACCCTTCCCCTCCTTCTCTTTGCAGGTCCCCTTTAAAAAGATTGCACCCTTCCCCCTACAAAAAAAAAGTAAAAAAAAAAAAAGTAAAAAAATCCGTTTAAACAAACAACAGATGCTGTGCAAACTAACTGCATGGTAAGTGAATACTAAAGACATATGTTGTCTTCTACCTAGCCATATGTCCTTCCCACACATGTACTTTGGTTCCAGCTTTGGGGTAGTTTTAGATAAACAAAACAAGGGTGCATGGAGAGGTTGTTCTCTAGTAAGTTTTCAGAAAATCCCCTAAGATTTGTTTAATCGATGGCAGACCTAAAAAGTAAACAATACAAATAAAATGCTCCAGCAAACCGAAATTACCCGTAACAATTAAAGGGATTTGTAAGTACATACTGCGTCTCTGACTAGAGGTTGCCACATAATTCTTGCTAGTAAATTTGTTAGAGTATAACATTAGATTAAAATGATCTTCTAGACTGTTAAAGGAATTATTACAGAAGTCTCTCTTTATAATTTATAGGAACTTGATTTACTCATCCTGAACAACAAACTCTCAATCCTCCTTTAGAAAGTATTGCATTGTACATTGTTCTCCCTGGATTCCAAATGTAATGCTCATTCCCAGATGATAAAGTTGTATGTTGTCAAACATACAGCTTAACTGTACCAGAACTATAATAGCTGGAAAATAGGGCTTGGAAAATATCAACAGTTACGCTTTGGTATGGGAAGCTGTTGCTTCTAAGCATACGCTTGGAGGATTAAGAAAAGATCAAGAGGTAAAAGATCACAGATCTGGCCAGCTGTTAGCATCCAACTCCAAAACATGAACACTCCCATCCTTTACACTGACTTTAGTGGCATAGCTACAGCAAGACTGTAAGCCAAAACAGGCTGCAGCCCAGCGTCTTTAAACATTTCTTTCTTTGCATAGCTGAATAAATACAGTTAACATGAAAATTATTTTTAAAAATCACCCAAGCCTACCTGTGATTTCCCTACTATTAATTATCTTGACTAACTTTGAAAAATTTTCTCCTCCCCCACGCCCTTATTTCCCCTTAGTCAAACCAGTAACTTACACGCTGAAATTGTTTTCAGGAGCTAGGTCTAGAGCATCATTAGAAATTTCATGACAACATCCTGGTATTGCTACGTCCATGCTGTTACATGGTTACATCAGCCAGCTGAGACACTGCTCTAGGAAGCTCTGCTCCAGTAAATAGTACTTTTATAGAAAGGATGTAAGAAAATAGTCAGCTAGGTCAATTGCAAGCTATTATCTCATATCTACATTTCACTGACAAATTTTGTCAGTTATTTCCTTGATCCTCTTTTCCTCATCACCTCCTTCCCTCAGGACTAACTACCACTGGTAGATATGTAGCCTTCAAAATACAAAAGCAGATATAGAATCTTTTTATGGCTACTGTTAAGTACAAGAAAAACATTTTACTTCTGTAAGTACACAAACAATTTTAAATATTTGGATTCAAAGTACTTCTTTGTATACAATGCTTTTAATCTCAGTTTAATTAATTCTATGGAATATGTCCTGCACTTTTCTGTTAATTGTATTGTCTAACTGCAGTGGCTCAGACTTCATCTTTGCTCCTCTTTGAAAAGTGATAGAAAAACAGAACCCCCTGCTTGCAACAGACGCACAGGACTGGTTAGTCAGTCAGCCAGTCACATATGAAAGTTATTAATTTAAATATCCTTTGAAGTACTGTCCATATTTAACACTATGCTTTAACATACCATTTCCATTTTCTGAAAAAGAATGTTACTGTTATGCAGCACATATACATAATTATTAACAGCAAGAAAAGAAGTTGGTCAAGAAGCTTCACAGTTCTTCGCCTTCTCTCATTTGTGTAGAGATCACTACTTAATGATATGAACATCGGTCACACCTGCATTAATATTTAACGGTTAATGCATATTCATTTCAGATGCAACATTTGGAATTCCATTTTGAGTGCGTTTTCCTACAGGATCCAAGCATACACTTAACCTCCCATAGTATTTAAAGAGCATTACATAAATTGAAAAGATTATTTATGTTGCACAAAACTAAGCACATGGAATGATTAATTCTACTCATGAGGTCCTCTTCATTTCCAGGCCCAAGAAATGTCAGATATTTTTCCTGTATTTTTCACTTCTCCACACAGTCATTGCCCCTACACCAAGCCAGTCGTCAGCTATGAAGTGCTAGCCCACCTTCTGAATGAAGCCCTGCAGTAAGCACACTATACATCCGTGTTTTCAGGCAGCAGTAGGGCTGGGTATCTGCACTGCACTGAAGAGGTTCCTTCAGATACACGAATTGGTGGTTCACCAAGACATACTCAGCAAGTGAAAACCCAGAAAAAATTGTCTTTGACTTCTGATACAGTTGTTACATGTTTTGCTGAAGAACTATAGGTGAGTGGGACCAAAGCCAACCTTTAAATCCAACATCAGCTTTTCTTCAAGAAAGTCAGAATTTGACTACATAAAAGTTTCTCGGTTTCCCCTTTCAGTTCCGACCCACTTTTAATTATATGCTGAACTTCAGCCACTTGTGTATAGGAGAATTAATTAGAAGTGCTACGAGAACGCTCTGTTAAATCACTAGGCATAAATATGATTTTTCTATTTTCCTAGAACAGAAAAAGTGATTTCAAAAGAGTTTCTCTCATGCGCAGGATGCACTCAGTCTTGCTCAAATGGCACTTCTGAGGTTTGACAGTTCCAGAGATAAGCACTGCACTTGTTCTAACCTATAAAACTGTAAATACTTTAGCTAAAAAATAAAAAATAAAAAAATAGTAAATCACATTTTTATGGTATGATCATTAAAGCATGTAAGCCAGGTAGCTACTGTGGACAGATGGGTGGGTAGATAAAGTAATATTATTGTAATTTTAAGCAGTAAGATTTTCTATTACCTAGGCCTGGAGGGTTCAGCTCTTGCTCCTAAGGAAACTGCTAGGAGAGAAATATCTTCTCAAAATCTATCACAATATTTTAATATATTTTCTTCTGCAAAATATAATTATTATAAATCAAGTATGAAGTTAATTTCTTAAAAGTTTTAGGGGCAGTGTTTTAAGGGAATTTGCATGAAAATTCATTGAAGTTTCACAGTCACACAACTAACACAGCCATACCAATCACAGGCTAATGAAACATGCATTCCCCCACCAGTCTGGCTTTCTCAGCAAGCTTGAGTAGCCAAACTAGTTTTCTGTTTCACCAGTGGCTTGTAAGTACCCAAGTTCTTTGAAATTCAGTATCTTATCTCTACTAAACAACATCTCCTAAAATAACAAAGGCTGCATCTTACATTTCTGTATCTGAAAGGCTTCTCATAAACCACCTGCTTTGCCTATCTGATCTTCTCTATGTATTCAGTTGCAGTGTGTCAACATCCAGGTTTCTTTAAATTCTCCTCTGTGTGAGCATGAATTGAGTAGGTTTCCCTGCCTGCTTCATGGCTGACACACCTTAGAAGGCAAATTCCCTGAGGTTACACAGTCATAGCTGGTGACCAGTATAGTCACCTTGTTTACTTCAGGGCAACCAGTGATTTCTTAGTCAAAGGCATGCTTTAAATCAGTTCAAAAGCTACTTGAAAGTCTCCCACACAAGCTGTATGTCTGGAGAACCATCATTCTTCAGCAGTTAGATCAAGAATGCATGTCAATAAATTACCCATGTACCATCCTTTCAAGTGGATATACTTTATGGCACCTCTGATGTCAGAAGTACTGCAGTTTGCGAGTGGATGAGTATAAAGTTTATATTGATGGCAATTCAGTGTTTACATCCAGATAAAAAGTTAGCCTAAGGAAACAAAGGTTGCCACGGTACATAAGTGGAATGTGACAGCGAGGTAAAAAATGAGCTTAGTTAGGTGAATTTTCACAAACCTAAATCTTCATTCAAGGTTTATAGCATCCTACTTTATAGTCACATCCCTGTTCCCTCCTCTCCAGTCTGTTTTCCAGTCATTCATTTAACATTACACTGGTTCATGCTAATTGGAAGTCAACATTACCTTTGGGTCTAACAACAAGACAAAACAGTATCTTCTGGGTTATCAAAAGACCTGAGGTCTCATATCCTTCCACTGTAAACTTCTACACTGGCTATACAGATATGCAAGAGAGGATATTATTGTTCCATTGAAATGCATAAGTAATGATTATCTCTCACTACATTTGTGAAAACCAGCAGTCTCTCTTTTAAAACATTTAAAGAAGAAGTCTTGACTTGCAGACTTCAGAATGAAGCACTCAAATCTGGGCTGACAAGGTTAAGTATTCATAACCATCAAATTAAAAGTTGTAATTAGTGCTGAGTTTTCAGATTTCGACTTAGTGAGCAGGATCTGAGCAAACTCTCTTATTCAGTGATTAATGGGTAAATACAGAAGGGATCATCTATAGCCTTTAAAACTTTTGCATAAATGGTTACAGGGAGAAGAGAAAGGAAAAGGAAAACTGGATGATTAAAAAGAAAAAGAATAGCAGTAAGTTGTTCAGGAGCCTTGATTCTTCCATTAGTAATTTCATACTCTCTATTGACTGTCTCGAGTAGCTAAAAATACATATGGATTCAAGAAGCCAGATGTCTCTGAAGATGAAAGCACAACAACTCAGGGTAGTTTTTACTGTGTTCATTAGAGATCTGAAGGAGAATAGGAGGAGGAAAGCAAGCTGGTCACAATGTAGGACATCATATTAAAGTCATCCCAAATAGTGACATTACTGTAGGGAAGCATAATTCTGAACATGTTAATGCTTCCATTTGTTATTTTTTCTTTTTGAAACTCGCACATATGCCATCTACCTCTAGTAGATGCCAAGGTTCCGAGAGCAGGTCTGCCATTTTTGTCACTTGCAGTCATTCTAGAATCCTATTATGTCTTTTGGAATTTGGTGAAGGGATGGGCAGTTGCTGGAGTCTCAAGGAGGACCTGTGGCCTCCAGCAGTGTCATGGATAATACCAGATTTTCAACAATGTTCAGCATATTGGATTTTTTTATATATACATATTAAAAAAAAAAAAAAAAAAAAAAAAAAAAACTCTTCAAGAAGGCTTCATGGTCTCACTTCCAGGAATTAAATCTTCAGAGGAACAGTAGAGAGGACATAAAATCCAGCTCCATTTCCAAGTTTGGGCCAGATCCCATGCAAATGTAAGATCAGAGTACCACAGGAAAAATCTCTTTGGTTCTCATGCATTGGTTGACTTGCATCTGGCCCCTATAAACTAGAAGCTGCTAATAGTCTGTGACCTTGCACAAATACCAAAGATTTTATCTGAGTATCTGCTTTAAAAGCGCATTATAAATAGTTAGCTTTGTACACCTTTTCCATAAGGAAGTTTCCATATGGAAGGTTGCCACTCATTAGCGCGCCTGAGCACTATCAGCTCCCACAGTCATAGAGCCATAGACTATCCTGAGTTGGAAGGGGCCCACAAGGATCATCAGCTCCAACTCCTGGCTCCACACAGGACTACCGAAAAGTAAACCCTACATCTAAGAGCATTGTCCAAACACTTCTTGAACTCCGGCAGGCTTGCTGCTGTGACCACATCCCTGGGGAGCCTGTACCAGCACCCAGCCACCCTCTTGCTGAAGAACAATGCTGCTGATGGCTACAGGACATGCTGTAGCTTAGGTGTGGATGGAAGCAAGTCATGCTGGAATGGAGCTTCCTTTGAGACGCTCAGCTATTCACCCATGATAGGAAAACAGATGCTAGTGTTTTTATACTTATGTTAAAAAGTTCTTTCAAGTTCGCCTTCAGTGATAAACTTAAAAACAAAGAAAAACTGTTTCTTCCTGTTTTAAAAATAACACAAAAAGCTGAAACGTCTTTTGAAGAGAGTAGTCCAGGAATCAGAGAACTAGGGAACAAAGAGTCTAAGTTTCCATGTGAGGAAACCAAAGGAAATTTCTGCTTCCTACAGTAGCACATCAAACATTTTGTAGGGTCACTCTAGCTATCCTGGAAGCCCTTCACGCTCAACAATGTTTCTGAAACAAATAATATGGATTCTAATACAAATACATCAGTTCTTCCTGTTGATGGGAAAGGATGGACTTTATCAGTTAGGCCCACACAACTTTTCTGTAAAAGGTCATAATATATTCTTGTATTTGTTCCATATACAAAGTATACAGACAATGACATAGCAGAGCAACAATTGATGGAGATTACAGATTGTCTAAGAATAAAAGTACATGACGCAGGAGACCAGCCAGGTCATTTAGAAACATTGACTTCTTTCTTTCTAGAGCATTTCATTTGCTCTTTACAACCAGACAGTTTTTACCAATGGAATAAGAATTCTGACTACGTATACACCAGTGTCTGAACATATGTATGTGGTCTGGGTGGCATTCAGCTACCAGACCATCCCTTAAATTTTTCAGAAAATGTCCACCAGGGCGGACAGGTGCAAAGGGCAGATTCTGCCACGTCAGCACTTTATTTTCATACTGCAAACAATCAAACAATCGATATTAGTTTTTTAAGAAAGAAATATTTTTCAGACAAACTGCTAAAATTAAAGCTTTGTCAACAAGATCTATTCTGGGCAGTATTTGGAGAATCAGACAAAGTTATTGAGAAATCTGGTGAGAAAACTGGTTGCAGTTTCTCCAGATATTTCTAGTATACCTAAGCATCAGATGGAGTATCTGGAGAATATCTAAGGCAACAAATCCAATCATTTTTACCTAGTTTAAATATAAAACTTTTTTTTTATTATTACTTTTCAAGAAAGAAAAAAAAAAAAAAAAAAAGAAAACTTCCACAGATATTTTGCCTCAAATGCTAGTTGGTTTTTGTTTTGTTTTTCCTGAAAAAATGAAATCTGTAAGCTTTCTCTGCCCTCAGAAGTTACCTTTATTGCAGGAATATCTCTCACTGTAAATTTTTCTCAGGTTAAATTTCAATCCAATTACTGTAATTGACAAATTTAATCACAAGCAACTTCACACACGTGATAAAATCATGTATATAGTAGAAAAAATATGCAGGATGCATTCCAAATATATTGGCTCTGGTCCAGAAGCCAATGACTGAAGCAAATTTGGATTATCCATATGCTTTAAATTAAGCACTTGCTTAAGCGTTTGGTGAATTGAAGCCATAAATTTTTACATTTCTCTCCATGAGGATTTTATAGTATTGTCCTGGGATATTCAAAAATAAAGAAAAGTTGAAGAGCAGTGATGTTAATACAGTTACACATAGGAATGAGATAGTGAGAACAAGAAAAAAAAGTGAACTCTATATCACTTGACTATTAGAACCGTTTCTATTGCAGAAATCTACAGACTGAAAATCTTGACTGATGAATTTGAATTGAACATAGATTAGGCAAATTCATTTTTCAGGATCCTACTCTAGTGCAAAGACAGATGAGATGGAAAAAAAAGCCTATATTCTAGCCCTCTAACAGAATCTTACAATATTATGTTTCAAACCAAGTAGAATAAAATATTCATTATTATTTACCAAAGAATGTAGTATTTCATTATTATCCTGCTTTTTGTTTTCCTCTTCTTATTTTCTCCTTTTGCTTGAGGAGTTACAGTTCTGTTTACTATATTTTCAGATGTACAGTGGAGCACTGCATGACTTTATAGCTCTAATTAAATAAATACAAATGGCAAACAAACATTACTGTAAAAATACAGAACCAAATCCAAAGCCTCAATGACATTAGGACTGGAAAAAAATCTTCCAGATGATACACAATTCCCCAGCAACAATACAGCAGACAAACATTCGCTAATAAAAGCGGGCAGTGTCTGCTAAGATGCAATGATGTACATGGGAATATGTACGTATGGGAATACATGTGAAAAAGAGCTGGTATCTTCCACTGATTGCATAACTCTGTGTGCTTTTGGGGATGTCAAAATAAGAAAAGATTACAATTTTAACTCAGTAGCTTGTTAGAATTTGATCTAATTTCCTTTAAGAAGTTCAAGAGTTTGATATGCTTCTCTAGCTTCAAATGTAGTAGAAGCAAAAGCCTGAAACCAACATAGCCACTTTTTAAGAAATTAGCAGTAGTTATTATTATTTAGGTAGTTCTTGTTCATCCTTGATTTCTTTACATGTGGAATTTAACCTCTTCTGCACACAGAACAGCATGACTAACTGATATAATGTATAGGAAATGACTTGTGGAGCTAAAGCAAACAGCTGATGTGCTTACAAGATAAGTGTCAACTTGCGGAAATGGCAAATAACAATGACACAATTCCCTCCTCTCAAAGTATGTGCACTGTGCAAAGACCTGCTGCTAATTTTCACTCAGCAAGGGGGGATGCCATTGGCCTTTTGTTACACAGAGAAGCCGGTGATGTCATTTGGCTTTGTACTGGATATTCTGTTGCCTACCAGTCTATGAGAACATTTTTCCCAGCTAAAAGTAGCACTCTGCTGAGTAGAATTAAATAATTCCACATGAATCATTCCTCCAGGCTGCTATTTTGCTCATATGTGTTGGAATCTATGGTTGAGTGAAGTACTCTATGGAATAAAATATCATTGGCATCAATATGTTTTTTGCACTCTCTGGACTAATTCTCTGGTTCCTTTACTAGTAAATGCCCTTATTTGGAATGGAAAAAGATGCCTTAGGTTTTATTTTTTTAAAGCAGTCCCAGGAATCCTGATAGTCCAATCTGGTTTATACAAGAAGTTTAGATCAAAATATGCTTTGCGTCAAAATATAAAAGTGTCACTTCCAACAGAACAACAAAATTAAGCACAGACAAAAAAATGTTTTCCTAACTTTTATTTCTCTTTTCATTTGAAAGCAATTTATTTTAACACTTCCTGCCAGGCAGCAAAGTGCAGACTTTGTAGCAAAGTCAGAGACAGAAAAGAAAGGCAGGTTTTTTTTTGGTGTTAGATTTTTAAAAGGAGATCAGCATGAGCTTTACTCATACTTGCTTTTTCTGTTCCTAGGATTTCCAGTTCAGCTTTCATGGAGGTTGTCAGAGGGTCCCCATCTCCAGGGAACAACAATGAAATACAGTAATTGAATGTGGCAGTGCAGCTCTCTGAGTTTATCCTAACTTGTCAGTGCTGGCTACTGCTTCCCCTCATTAATTCCATTACAGTGGCTGGTGGCCACTGACTTGACATGCCCCTGCCTGAGCAGAAATCACTGTTCTTCACCAGGTGCCCAGTCCCTCAGTCCTTGCTCACATGGGCAGCTCTGCAGCACTCAGCAGGACTTCTCACACGTGCTGGAGCTGGAAGGATGCACCTGAGGGCACTTTACTAATCCCACATGAAAAAGGGAATGTGTGGTAACTGAGCTCGTGTCATTACTTTGCATTATCAGTTTCATACAGAATAACAGTAGGTGTGGAGCTCCATGTAGGCAGTAAATAGCATATAACCAAAAACAATCATAAAAAGAAGAGCTATCGGAGAAAGGTGACAAGCACACAGCCAACAGAAGGAAGAGATTACCTGAAAAGTACAGCACAACCCATGGTAATTCCTGCTGCGCTGTTGATTATTGCGTAACAAGTTACTTTAAAAATCACCACTGGAAGTGTTACTGGAAGAGGTGCAATTAGATGGTAGGTCTGAAGAAATGTAGATCAGCAGAGGATACCTGACTGGGCATAATAATGCAGGACCATCAGATTGGAAAGACTGTTTTGTCCACTTGCCCAAACACTGAAAAACGGTCCTAGCTCACAGTCTCATACCAAAAATAAATAAATAAATAAATTTAAAAAATCAAACAAAACAGAAGTAGGACTGCCTTAATAGGTCACCTTACATACAATCCATACAAAAAAAAAAAAAAAAAGACTCCTCAGGGCAGCACAATTTAGACAGTTCCTAAAGAGCAATCGGCTACAGGGTGCAGTGTATTTAAACTAAAGTTTCACCTTTAGATCCTTATTTGCTCCATTATAATTGAGAAAACTGATATCAAGCATATGAATATTAATAATATTTTTTATATCTGCACACAAATATAGACATGTTAAATACTGAGTAAAATGAGTAACTTTAAGGATACTATTATATGCATATGGATATTCTGTGATAAAAGAAAATTTAAAATTCATTGGAAAAAATATTTTCTGAAAATTCAGCTTATCATCTTAAAACACAGGACCAGACATTGCCTGGACATTGAAATCATAATCATAATTGTTTTCTGTGAATAAGTGTGTTAAGCTATCATTATCAATTTAAATAATATTTGAACGTGTGGTTAAGTCACCGATTCTTCTGGTTCTGTAACAATATGTTCATCTTTACTGTGCAACCTGAACTATAGCCCTGGTAACATTGGTGTAATGGTTATTGTATTCAGTTCCAGAGGAAACTGGATTTCAGTGATGGGTGAAAGCGATCCTTGTGTGTGCTATAAAGCATTTAAAACACGAGGAGCTACAAAAAGGCTACAGATACTTGGAAACAGAAACCTGAGGAAGGAGCTTTTCTCATCCCGTAAACTCCTTGGCTCTAGTGTTAGCACCTTTCTCTGTTTTTGAACCTGTAGGAAACATTGTATTTAAAAAACATATCATGTTCCTTTCCTTCGTCTGTATTTTATCTTTCTTTAAAACTGTCACTATATGTAATACATATACTTCTATATATAACAATATAACAATTTAATGTTATATAACAATATTAGCAGATTCCCATTCAGCTGAGATTGTCAGGCATCTCAGAACAATCCTTCGATGGGAAGCCCAAGTCCAAGGTTATTCAGAGAAATCTGCATTTGCTGATGTCCTCCTGCCTGCCTTTAGAAGGAATCCACTCCTTTGACACCCTGTATTTCAGGAGTCTGCAAAAGTTCCTCAGCTCTGAAGAAAAATCTGCAAGCCATTTTCCTAACCTGGTGAGCCAGGTCAGTAAGACAATAAAGGCAAAAATGAAAGACTAACATAAAGAGCTTTTGACATCCAGTGCCATAAAAGCAAAATACTTTAAAACTTGGCATCATATAGAAGTTAGCTAATTATACTGGCGCCATTCATGACGATATAATTAACTGTATGTCTGCATTTCTATTATAAACTCTTTTTTTTCAGGGGTTTATGATACGGCTTTAAAAATTTGCTCTGGCCAGAGACTTGGCATGCCAAATCTCAGCCTGGAAGCAACTTTTTTCCCTCCAAAACTGAAGAATAAAAAACTTCTGGCTTTTTTAAACTTTATAATAAGGTAATAAAAATAACCACACAGAAATAATGCCATTTGTGCACTCAAAGACTCTGGGGTTTAAAAAAGAAAAAGAAAAAAAAAGCCTCACGTTGTGTGATTTAATGATAAAATCCCCTCCCACTACTCATTTCTGGAAATGCTACTGTACTGCAGAGAGTCTAGGCTAGGGACATGTCCAAAAATTACACACTTCTAACAAGGACCTGCTGTTTGAACAACTCCTGCACTTAAAACAGCCTGACATCTTCGTATTCTTAATGGGCTCTTCCTTTTTCTCTCCTGTCTCTCTCCTGAAAGCTGTATGGCTGCCAAAAAGCTGATCTTATGAGAATGGAATTGAGGTCCCTTTCCTGCACTTAGCAAACTGAGAAGTGATTCCTTATGGAAAATGAAGAAAGACCCTTCAATATGCAAAAGAGACAAGTCTTATCTGAAAGTGTGCAGGCAAAACCAACACGCGTACAGCGCTTCGATCTGTTTGCAGAACAGGCAGGTTTCCAGCTCGGTGGCTATCTGGCTAGTCTCTCACTAGGTAGATAAACTGCTCTGCAATGGTTTGGTTCCCTGTGTGACTTTAGGCTGGCCACTTAGTGACTCTTCCTATCTTCTTATCTCATTAATACTGAGCTGTTACCGTAAAATATTGAAAACTGAGCAAAACATTGAAACTGAGCTGTTACTGTAACAGCAGTGTTATAGAGGTATACAGAAATTTTGTTTCTTACTCCATGAATAATCAGAGCTTTCCCCATACTTAAGGGAAACAAGACTGCTCAAATATTTCTCATTTACATTTGCAAAACAGAATTATAGCCAAGGAATAAAATACTCCAAATATCTGCTCTTTTCTGTTTCATAGCACTCATTCATAACTACATTTTTAACACCTACTTGAAATTTAAATTGTATTTATTTATAAGCACTTCTAACAGAATACTTTAAGCCAAAAATTTGTCTTGTCCCCTGAAATCCTAATTATCAGCATTGTACTGGAAACTTCTATGTGATTCAGAGAAAGGTTCTTTCCTCTGTTCCCACTTTGGGATGTTCTGCTCCTACTACTCTGCTGCAGTCCCTGTGGCCTGGAGCACATACCATTTATCCCTTTGACTCTCTCAGAACCCTTTACAACAAAATAGTTAATCACTATTTTTTCTTATTCTGCTTTCCTCCCCCACACACTGTAACCCCACTTTGGATGCAACCTTTGTCTGCATAATTGCATTACACAGCTACAAATTTCCTTCCCACCAAATACCCTTTGAATACTTTCCAGATGAAAAACTATACTGCTTCTCTCCAGGAGGCCAAACAACATTTTCGGAATGCCAGATGCACATTCTGTACTAACTCCAATGGTGGTGGTCTCTCTGCTGTGTCTCTCTGCTCTGTATCTGAGGACATAAGGTCTTAGAAAAAAAAGACAAAGCCATCTCTATAGTATCAAAACACACAAAGCACAAGAAGTCTGGAAGTCATGTCATACATATTTCATCCTTGACTAGAAAGATTAGGGAGTAAATAAAATAATAATAAAAAAAAAATCACATAACTGACTGTTTGTAGTAACTATATAATACAGTGGAGAGCATGTTCCTAAGAGCAAACCATGCTTAAACATTTGGAAATGTAGTTATTGTGGCTACAGCCCAGGTATCTGGTGACAACATTCATGATGGAGTTGTTAGAATTCATAAACACACAACTGCAGCCAATGGCTCTGAGTACACTGGGGACTCTTGCCAAGGGATAGAAGTTTTCCTTCTCTTGCTGGTAAGGTTACGGAGGGAGTATAAACTGTGTGTTTGTATATGAATCATTATGATTTCTAAGAGTGTCAAGGGGGCTACATCACAGCTTTTCTTACCAAGGCTACCAAGATCACGTATCCTTACCAAGCTAGTCCCCACCGAAGTTAACGTGTAGGTGCAGTCTGAAATGCTTTGAAGCAGCACAGCTTCCCAGACAGTGCATCACAGGGATCCCAGATGTCCCAGCTATCTAAAAGAAGCTAAGGGATATGCTGTACCATAGTGGTCATTTGCCAAGTCACCCATGCTGATTTAATCTGTGGGCACTCTCTCGGCCCGGCTTCCAGGAACCCCGTGCGCGAAGCCCCCGCGGCAGTCAATGGCATCTCCTGGGAGCAACCTGGGCTTGAAGCAGAGCCGCTGCTGGCATCCAGCAGGAACCCACGCCTAGTTAAGTAGTGGAGATTTATCAAACGCAAAGGACTAAAGAAATCCAGTGAAAACCTAGCTCAGAGTTATCTTGGACATCACTACCACCCACAGATTGCTCTCCTTACAGTGCAGACTAAGATATACAGGAACGAAGATAATGAAGGATTAGGTTCTGGTCTTAATTAAGCAATGTATATCTGGAGTAGCTCCTGTGAAGTGAATGGAGTTATACTCGATTTATTTTGGCACAACTGAGATCAAAATATGGCTTTAGGAAGTTACCTGACAATTTGTAATGCAGCAAATTATCAGACTATGCAGACTAAATTCAGTCTTCAGCAAGCATCAAGCTTCCTGAAAGAGTAATTAATTCAGCCAGTGACTTACTGAATCTGTGAATTAACTGGTCATATGTTATCTTTCAGGCATTAGTACAACCACATAGCAAGGCACAGAAGAAAAAAAAAAAAAAGCAGCCAGCAATAGTTTTCTAGTTATCTTTCCTACAGATTTTTATCTCCTCCTTTGTCACAATCTTTTTCCTCCACTGTGATTTTATCTGTTGCTACCTGTATTTTGATTTCTACATGAGTTTGAGATCTAATTCCAAATGTACCCAAACTGCTGATAATTATATTTTAAATTACATACAGAGTTTAAACAGAGATGGCCAGGAATTTTTTCACAATGTATTTTCATATGAAAACGCCAATTCATGAAAAATTCAAAAGCTCAAAGGAACTTGGTTTTAAAATAATCTCTGTTCAAACAGGGAGGGAAAACAGAAGAGAGGTTTTGAAATTAAAAGAACATATCTTCAAATGAGAAAGTTCTCTTCTTCATTCAGATTTTCAAAAAGTAGTTTAAACTGAATTTATAACATTGAAAGTCTTGAAATAAAACTGGTATGTCTCAATAGACTCAGTCCAAATTACTAGATTTTACATTTGAATAATATTTAGATTGGCTTTTCATCCTAGCTCCAGGAAAAATATTAAATCTTGAAAATTCTCATGAGTTAGAATCATCGTAGTGTGCCCAGCAATATTACTAATCTAACTGTTCAGAATATCAATGTCACCTTGCATGACAGCACCATCAGTGGTCTGTGCCTGAACTGTTTTCCTGATACTTGAACAACTGTAGGAACATTCTGGCACAAGGTACAATGTCCGAATAGAGTTGAATTAATAACTGATTTTTCATTTTCCTAGCACTCCAGAAAAAGTAGAAGACATTAATTAGAAATAGGTTTTGCTCAACCTGAGACTAAATTAATTTAGTGGGACCATTTAATATTTTTAAAGAAAACAGTATGAAAATAAATAAATTTAAAAAAACGAAAAGATTTTGATTTTTTCAAAATGATTTTTTTAAATTTTACAAACTTAAACCTGCAATTTAATTTAAAATATTTTAGTTGAAAATATCACTAAGGTGTAGTCCTAATCTAGAATTTTCATCATTTTTCCTATATATCAAAATATTTATTAATTGCAATAGTTCATTGATTATGAAGCGTTTCCCAGGAATGAGTCAAGGAAGGAGTGGGATTTTCTTAAGTAACATTCAAAGTAACATTCAAAGCCCTCCCCGACACTATGAAGAAAGACTTTTAAATTATATGCTTCATTCCAAATGAGAATTTAGTATGAAATATCAGAATTGATATTTGATTGAGTATGCAAGATACTTTATATGGAGATATCTGAACACAGAAAATTCTTAACATTTTCCATTCTGAGAAATTCTTCATTACTGCAAGCTCTGAAAACCACTCACTCCCACTTCCTATGGGATGTAAAAATGGATCTAGTTTTCCCTCAGAAATGATCTGTATGATAAGGTAGCTGTTCTGCTCTGCAACCACACTGGCTTGCCACAGCACGGTTAAATTCTGTGTGGGTGAAGCTGTCAGTGTTTGCCTCCTTGGGGAAGTCAATAACACATTGATTCCCCCCCTCCCCCCGAGCCTTTACTCCCATCTCCCATAGAAAGAAATAAGGAAATAACCAATTCCATATTTCTTTAAAATCCAGCGCCTCGGCTGCAGCAGGCATTAGCTCAAGACTTTACCGTCTCATGCTTTAATTTAACAGCGACTCTATTTGGTTTACGTAAAGCTCGGTTAATAGGACAACCAGAACCTAGTGCTACTGCCTGCCGCTCCGTGCTGTCCCGAGCCCTGCCCTCCGAGACCCAGGATGCCCAAGCACCTTTGCAGTCACACCAGGGCTGCAGCTGCTGCTCCCAACATCAGCCACCTCCCGTTCTCTCCGTAGGAAAATCTCTCCGATTGGCTTTGCTCAGGTGTCATCAGGGACAGCAGCAGCCTCTGTGGGCTCTCTGGGGGAGCAGAGGAAGCACTGGGCTGTTTCGATTTCATGTGTGAACGACCTTGGGGCTGCTGGTGCACAGTGCGGCTGTCCTGCGAGGGCCCCACAGCCTGCTGCTTCCTCGCCCGTGGGCACCTGCCACAGGAAACCATCATCTGACACTAAAAAGATACTGATGTCATCTACTTAGGGCTGGTTGAGACCTATAGTCAAGGCCCAGGTTGCAGGGGCAAATATTAGGAGCAAAAATTTTCTACTTAATCGGTGAAGACAGAGAGGTATGCGCTGAAAGCAATCCAGAGCACCTAAACTCAAGGCCCAAAGCAGCCCAAGGAGCAGCTGGTGTGACTCCCTGTCCCCTCAGCCCCGCAGTGCTCACACTGGAGTGCTAGATACTCACAGAAACAAATGCTGGATTGAAAAGCTGACGTTACGTTACAGGCATTTACTTTATGATCCGCATTAGATATTTGCATAAAGTCTGGGCCAAGAGTACACAAATCAGTTTTCTTCGCACCATCAGTTATATCAAATGCTTTAAAGCTTTAACAATATTTTTGCCATGCCATTTAATTTTATCTTTAACCACAATTACTATAGTCCTACTCTAAACAACACAAACTCCACTCTGAGAAACAACTAATGAGCTCCCAAATCAACACGTAAGCAGCGTAGAAATTAGAGCTTATTTAACAAATGTGGCTTTTAGAGTGTTACTAAGGTGCTGTTCTCACTTCATACTACTTCAGAATCATGGCTTGGCTAAAGGATCTAGTCAGCTCAGTAGAAATTTTTAACCTTGAAAGTGAAAAAGAGCCATAAACTTTAAACAATTCACTGATTTCTTAAGGGACTTCAAGCAGTGTAATGATCCTGATATTAAGAAAAAGTGAAATGAACAACAGGGAATACAAGTTAGAGATAGTACATGTCAATTTTAAAATACCATCTTTTGACTTATGTGCATTCCTGCTGTGCGTATGTGAGAAAGAGCTTCTTTAATGTGCTTCTAGATCAGTTAGAAGTGTCTGCCAGCACAGCAACGGGATAATGAGCGGGGGCTGCTCTGGCTCCTGTCTCACAGACAGGACCCAGTATTGCTCCACTGACTATGGACTTTTGCTGGAGGATCCTCACCTCTGTGGGGACAAACAGAAAAGCAGTCACAGCAAATAGCTTTACCTACAGGCCTACAGCTAAGGCTGTAGTATATTAACGGTTGCCATAGAAAATATGAAACAGATTATTTGCCATGAAATGAGAGGGCTGATTCTCCCCAGCTGTACACATTTCTGGCAGTGTAAAGAAACTGCCTCTTGCCTTTGCTCTCTGATCACACAAGGCAAACCTGCCTCACCTCCCTCTTCATCCTCCCCTTCACAACCATGCCTGAGATAGGGTATATGATCACGGGAAAAAGGTATGAGCAGCTTTATCCCCTGGCTGTCTCTGGCCACGCTATCAGGTTCAGATAATAATGACCCCACGAATAGCAGAGTACCATGCTAGTGTCTTCAATTAACAAAGCACTTCTAGCACTTGCTATTCCACCGGTACTGCTGGAAGGTATATTTTCATCCAAAGAAACTCTATAAAATGTACTCCCAATGATGCATGACTAAGCCAATACCATTCTATAAAAATTACTGAGGATATCCACTCATTTCAGAGGATGTAATGGCAAATGTTCACTTCTTGGAATTATCCTGTAGCATTCAACAACAGGAACACAGGTTTCTCTTAAATTCCCCTCAGCTTTTCCATAGGGTTTGCAATATTGTAACTGAATCAAAATTTTTGCCATTCGTGTCAAGCTTACCACTGCACCGCACCGTTCCCTATTTAGTAGTACTTTTGATGATGTTTGTCAGTATCTGACACATGGTTCAGTGCATACAGTGCCACTGAGAATCTGACGGGAGTCTCAATTTAAAGATGCCACACAAATCTGAGTAGCTAAAGATAACAAAACAGACACAAGGGGAAAAATACATAACATCTGCAGCTTTTAAAAAATTTCTTTCTTACATATTTTTAAAAGTATTTCCCAATCAACAGTCTTTCAACCCTTCCCTCGTCTCCGAATTACATACTAACCAGGGGATTCTCATCACATGCACTTTTTAGGAGAATTCTGCAAATGCAGAGAGCATTGCAAAAACCAGCTACATGCTGCCTTATTACAAGGCATGAGTGCTCCCTACTTACAGACAACTTTCATTAGACATACACTTACTGTTTATCGGAGACAAGTAACATTATATAGTCAAACAATAGATTCTGGTTCATTTGTAAGTGTTCATAAAAGGCAGAGGAAGAGAAGACAGCAGTTTAGTATAATTCTACCATTAGTTATATGGATGCAAAACCGAAGTAGCTCAAGTGAAATCAGCAGAGATCTCCAGATACGCTACCACGGCTGACAAGAGCACTTGGCTCAGTTGCCCACAGAGCTCAGCTGCGGCTATCATCCTTATTCAGTCACACCAGCACCGCGAGCAGCACTTGGGAAAGAAGCGAATAACTCCTTAGTGGCACATCTGTTAGGTATAGATGGCATTCGCTTCAATAGCTTTGCCAGTGGATGACATGCCAAGTCCTTTATACTAAAAGGCTTGTGCTTGATGTTAATCATTCACCCTCCGCCAGTTAACATGTTTATCCTTCTAGGAAATACTTTGATCTATACTGGCACTTGAAATATAGCAACCAATGTTACTAGACTGGAAATGAACAAACACGATCTTGTGCGAATTGCCAAATGGCACGGCAAAATGCAGGATGCAGGTTACAGAGCGTTGCTTAGCAACTGGGAAAGGCCATGCACTCCATTTTACTATTTTGGTTTGAAACAGAAAATAAATGGCCTGATAGTTATTTGAAATACATGGAGAGCTAGAACATGATATTGCTCTGGAGACGGCTATTTATCAGGAGTGTCTGTCACAGGAGACAGCGAGCTCTGAACTCAACATTCAATAGGTAAATGAAGGAGAAACTGCCTTACAGATATTTTGCTTAGAATGTAAATGCAACAGTAGTTTAAGTTCAGTGCATGTATTCTGCTATTCAACCAGGATTTAAAACAATTGTTCATTTTTACCTTCCATCTTCAGTGTTAAGAGCTTTTTTTTTTTATAGAAGACTATTAGCTCATCCTCCATTTGCATGCAAGGAAATGGAAGTTTAGAGCAGTTAGGAACTCACCCAAGCAGGTCAACGAACTGTGAATAGATCACAGGCATCCTGAATCTAAGCAATCTAAAAAGGCTTTTGCACAACATGGCCTCCTTCCTCCCTCTTACACAGCTCCCCCACGCTTGGCTGCTGGTCTTTAGTACACAGATAAAAGTAATTGCCTAGCAATGCTTCATACAGGAAAAATAATGGTTTCTGCAAATATTAATGGTGTCCCATACCTCCAAGCAGTTGCAGTTGTTATTTCCCCATTTGAAAAACTGAGGCAGAGATTAAAATGACTCTTGAAAATCACATGGGAAGCCCACTGAGGCTTGGGTGTAGAACGAGGACCTCTGACATTCACCTCAGTGGTGCAGTCTGCTCCTCTTCCACCAGCATCAGTATTTTAAAAGCTTTTTAATGGTACGAGGAATCCCTAGCCTTCGCTCAACCAATAAAATTCACTTGCAAATAGCACCTCCCTTCTAGCTCTCAGCCCGGGGCTGAAGCCTATACAGCAGCCCTCGGTACCTGCAGAGGAACCCTGCCTAACTCGGTGGGAGTTGTGAGAGCAGAGCTCAGGCCCGGCTAGGGCTGAGACCTTCACAGCAGCATGGTAACGCAGGCTGAGCTGAGCACAAAGGGCAGCTGCTGTCAGGAGATGTCAGGTCCTTAATCTATGTAATGTTGTGTAAGCTTCAGCCAACAGCCTTCCACACAATACCGCATGTGTCTGCTGAAAATGGTGTTTCCCATAATTGCATTGTTTGCTTAGAAGGGACCCGAGATCCGGATCAAGTTCAACAAGATCTGTGTCATTCTAGTTAGTGCTGTTTTTCAAGCACACCCCTTCAGTGAACAGAAAGCCCTCTGAATCCATGACCAGACTTTCAGGGCCAGATAACTGACTGTTTCGCTTTCTTTCAAGTTATATCGCAGTAGACACACACAGTATCCTGGATACTGGACAGATTTAAAAGTGGGAAGAAAAGGTTCCAGCACACTGGCTTTAAAAGGGAGAACAAAGTAAGTGAGGATCAGAGGGAGGAAGGCGATCGCTATGACACTAAGACAATTAATCACTGCCAGATGTTAAGGGTCACACAGCACTGCATGCTGGGAAGATCAGCAGGGGTTCTTGGACAGGGAATAGAGGGAAAAAATAACCTGTCATGTCAGTGAACGAGTCAGAGGTTTAGGGTTCCTGTTGTTTAACTATTAGTGTGCTCTTAATAATAAAATGGCAATGCCTTGCAGAAGAAGGGGAGGAAGATAGTGGAGTTGGCAGAAAAGAGGGAGTGACAGCTTAATAATCCCTGTCTGTCAAAAGCGCTAAAAATACCATCCCAAATTCAATGTTCTTACTTTTGTAATGAACACACCAGGGTTCCTGTTTGATTAATAGAACACTTGTTGACTGACAAGGACAAATGTGCACATGGTTTGAACACAGTGTTGTGCATAAATAATTTAAATTGTACTATGGCCAGAGCTCAGCTTGCACTGGTGTTTCTATGATAAACCCCTATGTTTCAGCAGTTCATAACATAGTCTTAAAAGAAAAGCTCAGAAGTCTTGAGCCCAAAGTTGGACAGAGAACGCTGGCTGGTTTGTTGGGAGTATTAAAAAGAAATCAATACCTGTTGGAAATCACAGACTTTTGTTAGGATAGTGATGCTGGTGTGCCTGTTTGCTCAAGTTTTACCTCTTACATTATAGCAGAAAACAGATGGCTTTACACTGAATAATGCAAACAAACTTGTATTCATGGTTCTTCCCAATCTTCCACATTAACAGCAACACTAATGACAGCAAAATACGCTTACCCCCAGAACCGTGCCTTCCTCCTTTGAACTTTGGAAATCGTTTTCAAAGGAAAGAGTTCACAACATTTCGTAAATGGTCACTTAGTTGCAAAGACTTCCTGCATTCCTCGGGGAGATGATTTTAGTTATCTCTTCAAAATGAACTTTTCCCAAAGAAAAAGAGGCTTTTTACTCAAAAAAAAAAACAACCATTTTCTACTGAAACTGACCCCATCTTTTTGTTCCTGAAGTAATGTTTAAGTGCTCAAATATTCATCACTTTACTCCACACCCCTGGGACCCACACACTGGCATAATGGAATGAAAAAACAATTAGGACATTCATTTCACACTGAGCATCGCAGATAAGACTTACCTTCAAAATTCCTATCAATCCCATACAGGCAGAATGTGTCATATTCAGTCATATCAGTCAGAACTTACTTTTCTGAATATTTTAGCCACCTGATATGAACATGCAAACATTTGAGAAAACATGCAAAATGATTGTTGCTTTGCCATTTTCTCCTACCAAATCAGAACACTTCTTTAAATCAGTATCCCAGGGTTAAAATAGCTATGCTAGTTTAAATATTTCATCAAGATATGGTCAGAATGAAATAATGGCAAAACAGAATACATCGTCAGATTGAAAGCTATAATAGAATTTCCCCAAACAGTCCACATATTTTCTCTAAGATCTGCTCTTTCCTTTCAATTCACTGTACCTTGCAATCTATCAGATGACTTCTGGTGGTCTGAATTCCAATCTAGAGAAGTGCTGATGAGCATATTCAACTCCCTTAACAGCCATGAAAGCTAAGATTAATTGGCACCATTGAAGAGTGCTTTGCTTTGCAGAACCAGGCTCTCAAGGTGTAAGCAAATAAGCATTAATTTGTTGGATTGTTCTGGGTGTTTTTTTTTTTTTCCAGGCAATTATTTTTGCAATTTGCAACATGTGAATTACATGAAAAACAAGTTTATACACATTTCATTACATTGTATAAACACACAGAAGATCTCTTTGCCCTCTTCTGTATCAGATAATCTAAAGAACTAGACAGGCAGTCCTCAAAATATGAGTAACCATTTTCAACTGTACTATGTCTCCTTCAGTCACTGTAAGAAGTTATTGTTTATTCATTTCCTTGACTCACTAACTGGACTTTCAAATTGTTCTTGCAAATCTCCATAGGTTAGACATGTCTTTATAGAAACCTTTACATTGCAGTCAAGTTGCATAACGAAAAAGGGATGCATAAGGAAAAGGGATGCACAGTAGCAACTTCTGCAATTTGTTGAAATGAACACACTCAAGACTCATCACTCCTCTTCCTAGCATTGCTACTAAGCAACTTCTGGCAAGATTTGGCCTGTGCTTCAGTTGCCTCCTTTGTAAAACACGAATAAGTCTTTCCCAGTGTTGTTGATCACAGATTCTCCAGTGTTAATGAACATCACAATATTGCACAGAACTATTACAGGCTGCTTCGGGAAACAGGAGAGTCAGTAGACAACTTACATGTAACCAGTGACTCTCATCAAACGACAACAGCAAGCAAATCACTCCTCGAAAAAGCTGCTGAAGTAGCACCCTACAGCAGGCAGACAGTCTTACATCTCCTTCTATACAGCAATGATATCTAACTATCTAACCTCCACTGAAGATAACATCATACTTTGTGTAATGGGACACATTAAAAATCGACTTAACAACATTACTTCATAGTATTAATGTCTCTTCTACACTTATGTTAATACAGCAGACATGGAGTGCATCTGCTCCACTTTCTCTCTATTTACATAGCACAGAAACAAGTCCAGGAACTTCCTTCCTAAGCTCTCTGTCCCACAGTTTAATTTCTTCCTACCTTTTCTTGTTGCAGTTCACTGATGTCAGATGTAATAGATGGTTGCTGCTGCTTTGTAAGGCTTGTTTCCAGGTGGCCCAGCACACTGCGTGTCACCATGCCCTAAGGGTACTTTAAGGTGCACTGAAGTCTGAGGTACTTTGAGGCATGAAGAAGCCACCTGAAGCACTGATGCACTATCTGAAGAAAAAAAGAAAAAAAGAAACAGAACTGGTTATGCAAGTACAAAACACATTCTTACATCTTCAACAAGTAATTTTACCCTGTGGGGCTGTTTGATGAAGTTACATTCAAAAGATAACTAATGTAAAAATAAAATAAACGTCGTATTTATGCCAAACACCTTTTGGTTATCTCATTTATCCCAAGAATTTCCAGCACACAATGAAAGTGAGAATAATTGAAGGCCACTAGACGTACAATACATCACATTGCTACAGCACCATGTGCTACAGCACTATGCAACCCAGTTGTGATGCTCTATCACCTTGGAGTATATTAGCAATTTCATCATCTTATGATATCTGGCAAATGACCAATATATTTTTTTTTATCCATATGTACTTATGGATATAGCAGACTGGACTAGATTAAATGTAAAAAGGGTGCATTATAGAAATGCATGCAATTGTCTGCATAATTACACACGGGGTATGTTAGTAGGGCATTTGCATACATAAAGCTTCTTTTGCTTCACAGAACTTTCACACGCACTTGAGTTTGTTTCATATTTCAGATTGTTCCCCTAAATGGCATGCCACGATATACAGCTAAACAATCTGCTCGATCAGTCATACTACTACACATGTTTTTTCCACATGTGCCTACCAAAAATATCAGAGCCTCCAATGTAGCTTTCTTCTTTAAAGTAAGTAGCAAGGAAAAGACTGTTTTATTCCCCTCCAAAACTTCAGTCCCAGTAGGCAAAATGCAGCCTTAATGTTTGTGAGAAATATGGGCAACAAAAAAGCACAAAATACGTCACAAACTATCAAACAAACAAAACCAGATTGGCTAATGTCCAATTCGAATTGTAGTTAAACACATCCCTCTTGCTTTTATTCATTTTGGACAATGCAAACTATTAATCAAAAGCAACAAGCTACCAGAATCTGTCTTTAAGTTACAGCCTACCTTTAGAAATACATTAACAATCAAATGCTAATGTAGGCAGAATAAGTCATGACTTTAATTTGTGATGATGAATAAGATAAGCCTGTACCCATTTTAGGAACTTGTTTCTTGTTGCTAAAGTAAAACTGACTGGTAATACAACATGATGTGTATTAAAAGCAAGCCTTTCTCCTAATGGTTGGAAAGATTTGAGAACTGCCGTTAACAAAACACACCTTTTTCTTTCAAGCGCTCTAAGAGGCATTTAAAAATAAATTAAACTATACAGGTAGGCAGATGTCACTTTTACCTGCAGAAGCATTAATTGCCAACTCTGCCTGCTTATTTGCAGGCTATGTTTTCAAAACAACATAATTATCGTTACATTGTTTACTCAGCTAGCAAGTGAGCTGTTTATTCCAAGAACACTTTGTTAACCTAACGGAGTCTGGGACTGAACGAAATGGCTTAGTTTTTCTTTGTGTCATAGAACATGCACCTAAAATATCAGTGTTATTTAACCTACAGTTTAAGCTAGAGTTACGTGCTTTACAGGATCAGAGCTAACTTTCAAACCAAGCCAGATAGATTGTTTTCTTGACAGAGTTTCAAGCGAACAAAACACATGTAGACAATTAGCCTAGTTTTAGAAGCTGGCCAAATCCAGAGAAGAGCTGGAAACATATTCCTTAGTGTTTCTTATTAGAGCTTGACTGACTGAAAGGATTTGATAGGAGAATGGCTAGTTCATGGCTGGCCTTTCATCTCAGAGACCTGCGTATAATGTGCCCCAGACTCCGCGAGTATGAGTTAGGTGGTGTCAGCGCAGCCTCAACTGGAAGTTGCTTTTCATAGCATATAAACAGTGCATAACTCACGGGGCAGCACAGCTGGCCGCCTCGGTGCAGAGCAGGGGGCACGGGCTGCAGGGACCGCGGTGGGAGCGGGGTACGTGTGTGTGCATCACCCGCGGCTGCTTGCCTAGCGCGTCCCACTTGCTCCTGCAGTGCCTCCTCTCCTCCTTTGCACACCTTGCATACACAGAAGATTACAGCCCTCAGGAATCTGGTCCAGTCTTGCTGGGGCAATTGCTAAATTGCCTGAAAATCAATGTAGATTCGCTCTCCTGACAAATAGAAATAATCTAAGCCCCAGCCCAATCTGGTATCGTTACTTTAATTCACTGCAAATCAGTTGTTTCTTGCAACATAATCTCTCAAAGTACAGCTATGCCTGCACGTTAGGGAGTGCAATTGTCCTCCCCAGCATCTGGAGGGATTTCCATTTGAAGTACAGTTTGCTTCAGCAGTTTCCATGGAATTAATTGATATCTTACCATTTTTCAAAACACATTAACAAAAGCAGTGTTCAATGTATGTAAATCAAAGCATGTTCTCTAACATTGGTGCAGTAATTGGATAAAACCTAGCCATATTAACAAGCTAGTCCAAAAGGAGGCATTAAATGCACAAATACAGTATGTCTATGATCTGATACATTGATTTCCTCATACTTTTTCCACATACTGTCTTGAATTTTGCTATTAAATCAGTATTTCTCACACTCAAGTAAGCAAACCCAGCTCCAATATCCAATTTCCCTGCAGTTTTTCTAAACCACAAACCAGTACAATTTATGGAGAAGAATATATACTGTGACACATTTTCTCAAAGGGAATGTTTTGTGGAGAATCCATCACTTTAATGATATCTTTTTTTTTTTTTAAACTCGTATGATTTAAATATTTCTTTATAAGTATTTCTATTCACATGCCTCAGTAGAGCCCATATTCCTCAGTGCAAGGCCAGCAATGCACTTTCCTACGGATAAAACACCCCAGATCCCACATAAAGAACATGCAAAATTTGAATTTATTTTACTTATGTGCAAATTCTTCTAGAGACAATTTTTTTTTTTTTTTTTTTTTTTTTTTTTACAGTAAACTTTGGCCTCTCAACAACTCCTTCAAGTACATGGTGCTGAAGCAGAAAAAAAAAGTGAGATACCTACTTCCCTTCTACTCCTGCTTAATCTGACAAACCTTCTGCAGTCAGTGATCTCACAGACACCCCATACTATCTTTCATTATCCTGCATGGCCACATTTTACTTCTCAAATATTTATCTGCTCAGCTACACCTAATTGCCTTCAGCGTTGCCTCTCGGAGAAGGAGCAACTATCAGCCACTTCGATCACTCCTCCCAGTGCTGTGACATGAACAACAAAATTACAACTCTCCCAGTACTTATTTTCTTACAGTTGCAACATCTGGAGCCAGTTAATAACACAAGAATCAGAAAAGAGGGAAAGTATCTAGCCCATGCGGTTTCTGAGAAAAGTCACTCAAATACACCCTACAAGCCCACAAACCAGAAGATAAAAGTTCTAATTTTCTTTATTTAGAATATCATTAATTTTCAGCGCTTTGCTGTTAGCGTGATCCTGATGCGCTGGCTCACCTAGCGGACACACGGTGGGGTGTCTGGTTGCGTGAGGAGCATTGCCCCGTGCTGGGGAGGATGCACGGAACAGGGGTGCTGCTGGCACGCAGGCGGCCAGGACAGCGCTCTCCTGGCCTGCATTGCTGCGCGCCAACTTGCTGCGCCGTGCTGGAGCGGGCAGAGAGCAGTGCCACGCTGTGCACGAGCATCACTTGAATGGTCTCCATTTCTCCATAGAGAAACTACGGCCTCCACACAGCTGTTTCCCACTGTGGTCTACCTACTGCTCCTATTCTCTAAGGCGCTCACCCAAAAGATTACAGATAGATAGATAATAGGTAACAATACCAAATAAATATCCATCCACAATACTCAATGCAGAATATAGGTAATGTTTGTTCTGCTGTCCAAGATTCACATGGGTTTGGAATTTGCTCAAAGATAAGTTAATTACATAGTTTTTCATATATTTTAAGGTTTTTTTTCTTTTTTTTTTATTTAACCTATTTTTCATCAATCTTCTTCTTGTTAGACTTAGCAATTAAAAAAAGCATGAGAAAAATGTACTTTTTTTTTCCCCCAGATGAAGTAAAACAAAAGATTTCAAAATTCAATTTCTGAAACACAATCACTGTTTCCTAGTGGTTTAAGACCGACAAGAGAAACAAAGGCTGTGCCATTACACCATCCAATACAGCCTGGGGTGGGAGCAGTACTCTGGGCACTGTTCAGGGTGGCAGAACATCGTGCAGTACGCTCATGTATGCACAGACATAGTAGATAGGCATTAGACATTCACACTTTGTGAAGCATGGATGGAACAAAACTGGTCTTACAGCAGGCACTTTCCACAGTCCTTTAAAGGGGTTCTGATGGCATCCAGTGAAATAAAGCTAAGTGCATTCTGTAAAATGCCTTTTAAAAACAAAACACAAAACCTTGAAAATAATTAGTGAAATATTAAAGCTGAACAAATATTTGAGATCAATGTTTCAATCAAATGTCCATATTAAATATATTACATATATATATATTTATTTCTTAGACCTTCAAAGCTAAGATTTTTTTTCCTTCAGTAAGCTCTAAAAAATAGATAGGATAATGGAACGTTAAAGCTGCAGGGTAATGCAGTCACAATTTGCAAGTGTGAAAGTTAATGATGGATTTGTACTGAGATGCAGACTTTGTTAGCTTGATCATTGAATAGTATTTTTCAGGAACAGTATATAATATAGTTTTTTGGTGGGTTTTTTTTGGCATTATTTTACACTTTACATGTTATATGGATAGAAGAACCCACTAATGTCAACTGGAGAGAAAGTCAGAAATTTCAGCACTAGAGCCATCTGAAGAAATTCAGAGTAAGATTTTAAAATAAACAAAACAGAAAAAGCAACTTTTCCAGAAGAATGCTTCCCCCCCCCTTCCCCATCCCCTCACTCCTGTCTCCAACGGAGCCAGCACCAGATGTTTCAGAAACCACACACTGGGCAGATACACAGGATCATCTGTCCCTCCTTCCATAAAGGTCTCATCCAAAGGGAAAATATCTAGCCAACTCAGTTCAAAGAGCACTCCAGTAGCAGCAAGTAGCAAGCCTTCCATTTTAAATATCTCTTACCTTTTAAAATGAAAATTTTGATGGAATAAATTGAAATTTTCAACGGAAAAAATGCATTACAACAGTAGAAGAGTCTAAAGGATATTTTTGTCATTAACCAACTAATCTCAACTAGTTCATGAGTATGTAATCTAGGAACACAATTAATAATGAAAATATTTTTCTCAGAATTAAGATAATTACAAAACTACCACAAAAATTAAATCCTGCTGGAGAAGCAACATTTTACAGATTTAAGAAACAAGTGAAAGAATTTCACTCCAAATTATAAATGTTTCATCCTAAAAACCAGCAAATACATGCTTTTCCAACATGCAAATATTTTCCAAAAATGCAAGCATCGTTTCCTCAAATATCCATAGTGATAAACACTTAATGGTAAATGGGATTTTAAAAAATAAAACATTTATTAAAGATGTATAGTAACATTCAGTAGAATGGATTTAGACATTGAAAACAAGATGAATAATTAAAAATAGTTTTGTTCCAAAACAAAATTAATGTACCGATGAAAGAGGTACTTCCTGGTATCTGTAAGTGTAACAGGCAATATTTTTGTCTCTAGCTACTGCTTTTAGAATTGAAAAAGCAGCTGTAGCTACAAAGATGCAGTTAGGATTCCTGGTGACAAGCGATAGGGTCAGAAGCTAGGGGAGGAGAGGAGAGCAGTGCCCACGATACCACTGAAGTGAGGCTGGGGCAGCCGCCTGGGTGAGCAGCCCCTACCTCGTTAGAACCGCATAGCTTACAACACCTCTTAGGTTGCTCTGAAGTATGCAGACAGCCAGTCCTGCCCCTTGCTGGCCCAGGATCAAAGGACTGGAAAGGTGGCTCGCTGCCACCTCTCCCTCTGGCTCCGCTCGGCTTCCCGAAGGCCAAACTCAGCACAGCTGAGAATCCATCCCAGCATGTTAATCATACAGCTTGGGTGGAATTGCTGTCATACTGAAGTTTTCATTTCCTTCATCTTTTAGAGCCTGACGTTTTCAGAAGGACACAAGGGATGCTTTATCAATGAGTAGACAACTTGATCTTGAAATGAAGCATTTTGGGTTAGAAATGTCCTGTAGCTTGTAATTCTAGAAAGCAACTGAAGTTTTTAGAAGTCAAAGCACATTACATACAGAATATTCACAAGAGGAAGATGAGATCATGAACTTGTTTCAGATGTCACTTGACAGTGAAGTGAACGACAAGGTCCTAACCCAGCTGCTAAAAGTGTTTTTACATCAAGAAAAATATCCTGCCGTTGATACTGAAGTGATTTGCCAAAAGCACAAGAAACTGTGCTAGGTGGGGCCAGACAGGCTCCTAGCAGTACAACCTGGCACCAGAGCCCAGTTTATTTCATTTTGTCTTTTTGCCTTCATATGAAGAGGGACAAAGGGAAAAAGAAATGACAGCAATTCCAACTTGATGAAACAGTCACAAGAAGACTTGTACATTCACAAGGAACAGGTGTAGACATGATATTGGCAACTATTCTTAGGCAAAAGCAAACAAATTTCACCACAGTGGAGATACAATACAAATCTTTACTGTGTAGTCCAGCCACAGTGCTGAGGTCAAGATAATTAGGAGTTCTTTACTATAATTATATTTAAATGGAACACAGAACAGGGACATACCACAGCTCTGCTCCTATCAGATCCAGAACTCCATTTATTCTGGAAAACTCAAGACTCAATATTTACCTGGAAACTGATGGATATTTACAGTATCTATAACTGATATCAACATAACATTATTTAATTCCAGAAGCTGTTCATAGACATTATCACAGCCAGGGGCTACTCCCTCTTGTGTATGGGACGGATTAAGAACACTGGTCCCTCACATTATGGTGTGCAAAGTTGTATATAAGGTCACAGAGACCAAGGAGACAAAAGAAAACTCCCTATACGATGATAAAACATTTCAAGCTAGAAAAAGTTTCTGGATTATGGAAATGCATTCTTTCTGAATACTTTTTCCCCCTCAAATCCTAGCCATCTTTAAAAGCAAGGTGACAGCTCTCATAAGAGAAACTTTTCTTCTTCTCTGCTGTGATTTGATTCAGATCTCCTTTCCAGTGACAGAGAGACTGCCAGATTGTGTAAAGCCCAGAGATCTTTACAGCATGCAGTCCACTAATGACTCAAAGTTTGCGTAAGATACAGCGAGCGGCATATACAGAGCGAAAGAGAGAGAGGAGAGGAGAAGAGAATTAAGCTCCCATGCCATTCTCCCACCAGACAGTGGTCCCAGCCCCCAGGCACGAGCCCCGCTGACAGGGCAGGGAACAGCCTTACTGCAGCTGGGCTCCAGGCATCCCAAACTGGTCAGGCTGGGTGCTGCCACGCCAGTGCAAACCACATTCGTTCATAAAGTACAACATACAGAGCCGGAGGAGTGTTTTCAGTGATTTGTTTGAATGGTTTATGTTCTTGGTCTGCAAAGTTTGAAAACTTTTTTCTTTTAACAGGAAGTTTCATTGTTTCTCTTTCCAGTATCAGTTGCAAAACTGCCTAAAGTCACAGTCACACGTCAAAATCCTGACACCTACATTTAATGAGTTCCGTTTTCATCCCAACAGTCTCATCCACTTAACTTCCTCATTGCTTGGCTATCGCCCCAGCATTCACATGTCTACATTTTACCAGTGCTCCATGGCTTTCAGTGGAATAACGCCATGGTGGCACACAGACTGTAATGCCACAATTATTGTACTAAACGGACTTCACTCCTTCAGCAGAAGCAAAGAAACTGTTCTTTCTGTTTTTTTTTCCCTGATTATAATTTTCCCCTTCAAAACACTTTACATGGGTTCATATCACATATGCCCATGAAATTAAAAATAAAATAACCAAGTTAACAGACTTTTGCCTTAGCAGTAAGCCTGGAGCTCTCACAGTACAAGCATTTTGAGAAGCTACTAGCATGAGATTCAGCTGATTCGGGCATCAAGAAATTAGTTCAGCTGTGTCAAAGCAACATACTGTTACTTCATGGGAGACATCTGTAATGGAGAATAAAGCACTGCTCAACAGGCCTAACTTTGCTGGCAGAGCTTGACCTGTACTACATAACCAAAAAAATGAAGTTTCATTCTGCTCTGCTGTTCCCACATTATATAACTACCTCCCAGAGAAGAGCATTCAATTCAATTATACTGATAAAATGCACATCACTAACTAATACCTTATATTTGTTATTATAATTAATGAAAGTATGCTAGCATCTAGGAGACATAACTAAGATGAGGATCCTATTGCAGTCGGTGGTTTAGAGACATCTTGGAACAGCCAGCCCTGTCTCACTGAGTTTACAGAATAGAAAAACATAGCCCAATTAAATTTTACCTTCTTGCCCAGGTTCATGCAGCTGAAACACACAGCACATGCCGGCAAAGAGACCTGCACGATGGAATTCCAGAATCTGTTTCTGGAAGAAAGTCTGCTCTCAGGCTACTCTATGTTTCACAAAAAGTACAGCTTTTGTCAGTAAGATTCAGAATAAGGAAAGAATGTGCACTTTCTTTAAAGGAATAACGTACAAAACATTACAGTTGAATTATTGTTGTTGCATGTATAGTTATAGACAAGAAAAAAGGACACGCACAAAAACAGAACCCAGAGCAATTGTTTCTTAAAGACTATTATGAGTTTTAAAATATAGACTATGGAGCTAGCAAGATACTCATAGACTTAGTCATAACAGCAGGTCATTGTCTAGAGAGCAGAAAGAAATTATTTCCTTTTCTGCTGAAAATATACATATGTCAACCTTACTCTATGGAAACAGAGGGCTGTAACCATACTCCACTGAGAAAATGAATCCTCATGCCGTTCAGATAAAATAGTTTACGTACCATACTTTGAGACACTTAGAAATACGGCTCCAGGAGATCAGAAAGGTAGAACAGGTGAGGTAGGTACAGAGCAGAGCTAGGGGATGTACAGAAGAATCCAATTAAGTTTGCACATGGATATCCTGATTTCACAATTTCAGAAATATTTTAACACAAAATATATGTGTATGTATGCATGCATGGAAGATTATGAAATTACAGAAGGTTATGGAAGTCTTAATTAGTTTGGACTAGTCTCATAGGTCACACAAAAGACAAAACTAATGTAAAAACAAACAAACAAACAAAAAAAAACAACCAGACAGAGCAGAAGTCTTTGTCTCCACTTGAAAGTTCCCAATCAAAAGCGTACAGAGAAATGTTTCGTATCCCAGAAAGTACCTCAAAGGGACCACAGGTAGGCAAACATGGAGAAGCCTAAAGAGCAAGGAGGAGACACAAATGACACGAACTGAAGAGAGAAGAAAGAGAAGGATATTACATCCTCACTGTACTTTTGTGGGCCTGCCTTTCTTTCCACAAAAAAAAAAAAGACATTTCTTCACAGTGAGAGGTTTAAAGAATTCTTTCAGAAATTCCACATGGTCCTAAGGTGAGTGCTCCCTTTAAAACTCTCAAAGGCTATTTTTCCCTAAGCTATTTCCGTTTTTATCATTCTGCCTTCTGGCTAGAAACACATACTCAGCAGGATTTGTCATTTCTCACAAACAGAATCTTGAGACCACCTTCTCTTCTACCACAGACAGATTTACCAAGGGCCACTGAACATCCATGAGCAGAGAGTGGTCTGAGATCTAAAGCGAAACCCCACGTAATTCCAGCTAACTACAAAAATGTACCATGTATGCCACTTCAGGAAGTAATGCTGTCATATGTTCCTTGGTGCCCACAGATAACAAAGAATGTGAAAGAAAACTTCTTTATAAATGTTATGATACCTTCACATCTTTCCATTTTCTGCCTTAGGGAGACATGATACTGACGGCTAAAGAAAGACAGGAAATAAAATATCGAGGTGGAGACTCCTAACTGGAAGCTCCCTGCTGGATCCTGTCACATCGTGTTTCCCTTTTTGTTTTTTATGGAGATAGGAACTGGGGCATCATTTTGGCCATGAAATTCGTCCAAGCAAATCCAAGCGAAAAAAAAAAAAATAGAATAAAGGATTTCTGACCTTCTTTTCCATTCAAATATTCCACATGCCACAGAAAGAGGCTTTTACTTTTATAGTTGTTTTCAAAGGCTGACTTTTCCATCTTCTTAATCTGACTTTATTTCAGTCATTCAGCCTTCATGTTAGCTCTTAGCTGCTGTAATGTTTGTCAGATCCTACAGCCAGCAGATCCACATTAAAGAAAAAAAGTCCTTCTAGTATCTGATCTACCCATTGAGAACAAGAAAGAGAAGATTATAGCAGGGGTGTAGTGGAGTAGAAGAAAAGAGAACAAATGAATTATTTTGTTTTAGCACTTTTTAATACTGTCTCCACAGCTGAGATTTCCATCCCTTTGGAGTCCCAGCAGTCTTCCTGGTGCTCCAGAACAAAATCAATCATGCTACAGAAGAATAATGTACGACTTTGGTCTCATATCTCCTTCACTGAGAACTGAACAAAGATTTCAGTGGTAAAAGGATCTTCTACAGGCCTTGTGTGATGTGACTGTCCATCTCATTGGGGAACTGTGCTGCAAACTTCACATGTATCTACAGTATAAATGATACTGAGAAGTTCATGTTTAAGAAGCAAATGAATAACATAACACTAATGTTCAGAAGTGCTCAGATTAACAATGCCTTTTACTTTTTTCCATTGCTTTCCTTGGGAGTTCTCAGTTTTAAAATAGTATTTGGCAGAACTTTTGGTTTCTTTGCATTAAAGTTCTTTTTGTACCTAATGAGAACCATTGATCTATTTTAACAATTAAACAAGAAATGGTGACACACTCATGGGAAAGAAAAAGCATGGAAAAATCATTCTTGAGTTACTGGATATCCCTTTCAGCCCCATTTAAAAGCAAAGAGAAATGAAGAGTGATGCCTGGTTTGAAAAATGGACTTCCCTCCAGAATTATGAGGATAAGAGCTAACAAATTGGCTGACAATCTAATCTAGGTAAAAATTCACATTTTGTAGCATCCTGAAGAGTGCTACTACAGTCTAAGTATAAACTTGGAAACTTTTTTTTTTTTTTAAATAAGTGTTGCAAGGATCAGATGCAGATGAACATAACACGGGATCTATTTTTTAGATAAATGATCATTTCTATTTAATCTACAGGATAAACCAAAAGAATCACATTTTACCTCTCAGATACAGCAAATAATCCTTCATGTACTCCTTTTTTTTTTTTCCTGACACTGACATAAAGTCACCAGATGGGTTGTAATGGAAGTGATATCTTTCACCTCTTTGTACCTGAGCAGATGACCTCCTTTCAAGATGAATTCTCCAGAAAGTAGATAACTGAATTACCTGAGTGCTGATCCACTTCAAAGGGTCTCTTTATAGGAGACATAATCAGATTTTGATGCTTTGATCAAGGGAATCTATGAACGTGCTTACTTGATCACAAACTCTACTATTTGCCATGAAGAGATAACTCATCAATTACAGAACATAGATCTGCTCTGAGCAAAATTATTGATGACTTGAGAGAAGGAATGCATAATTCAAAGAGTAAACCCCTTAGGAAAGTTGGCAGTGGCTGGGGATAAAGGAATTCAAATGAGACAGAGGGTGGCCAGCCTAGAGGTAACTTGCAAATGATTAAATGGTAGTATCTGTTGTGCCCTCTCTTAAGATGGAACATTACAGTGAAAGCAAGGGACTCGTGTTCAAATCTGGTTAGTTGGTTATTCAAATCTTGTTCAAATCTGGACAGTAATATGGTCTGTCAGCACTAATCCTGCCACTCTTCCCCTTCCCAGAGCAAACAAGTTGGCTTCATGGCAGAACCTGAATGCTTCTGCCATACCGGACTAAGAGCTGCTGGTCCAGAGAGGTCTATACAAGGGCAGAGTTCATTCTCCCATCTCACATGCCATGCACAGACCTGTGTTTCCAAAGCTTGTGTTATTATTTTTTTTTTTTTTCAAAGGTCCAGAATCTTCTAGACTTTTCTCAAAGACCTACCCTGAAGTGCATGCATCATAAACCTGTGGAACTCACTGCAAATTGACATATCTGAGTCTGAGACGTGAATGAGATTGAAAAAGGAATCAGATATTTACAAGAACATCCATTATAAAATACGTAGGTTAAGTTATTTTTAGAAGGGATCTAAGTTCTCAGTCTGTTTATAAGCCAGCCATGGTTAAAGAAAGGGTTACAAATACACATTTCTCTGTGGGAACAGGTTATTCTGCAAGGACTCAGCCCTGCTCCTTTAACATCAATGAGCTTTCCTATTGAGTTCAAAGAGTAGGATCACGTCACAAGACTATTTCTTGCAAAATCCTGAGCTGCCTCTGACACTAAATTTGCTTTATAGCAAGTCTGATTTTGTATGCCAATTTCTGTATTGTACTGTGGTATAAGCCATACTGCTGTTGAAATCGGCCTCAGTTTCTGTGTATGTAGCACCTACTGTTTGTAACATTTGCACAATACAAGCATATCTTGTTTCCTCTGTCACCCTAAGGCTTCATACAAATACCATGAAGTGTCTATTAGATGTATTTTTATATAACCTGCCTTAATTCCTTCCAAAACCATGCAACATTTTTTATATTGAAGACATTGCAAATGAGAAATTAAAAGACCAGCCTGAATATTTAAAAACCCAGCATAATAGTTCACATGAATAATAGCACCAGACTATAGCCATAACAAAACTCAACTGTAATAATTACATCCATATGTAATTAATCTGTGCCATTAACTAAACCTGAGAAATTCAAAACATCCTTGTGGAGCAGAGTGGTTACAAGTCCTGACTGATTCATACCCAGACCCACTGGTGCACTTCTATTGGTGAGAAGTGTGATTCACCAGAAAAAGCATACATATTTTTTCAGGAAAAAAACAAAAAAACAAAAACAAACAAACAAAAACAAAACAAAACAAAACAAAAAATAAACAAACCAACCCTACAAGTGCTTTTTCTTCAAATTCTAAGATAGACATGAGGCTAAACTAGGAAAGAATTTGAGGAAGTCATCTTTGCAACTTTATCTATAATAATTCAAAGATCAAAATGTTTGTTTATTCAAAACTTCCTATTCTCACATATCCACTTAAAATGAGAGGTTTTTCTTTCCCATTAAACTCAGTTGAACTAGGTCAAACTTTAAAATTAAATTTCCTTACTTTGCCTTTGTTTAATTCTTCAATGGCCAGTCATGAGCTGACTTCATCCATTGCAAGTAGGACAAGAGCTGACCGGTCAGAGATGAAGGCAGCACTTACAATGCAGTCTCCTCCCATTTTGGCCTTGAATCATAAGCATTAGCAGAAGACAGGAAAAATAAAGTGTCTGAGGTCTGGTCAAAATTTTGCTGAATCACTCAGGTAAGTACCTCAGCCAAATCTGAGAACCTCCTGCTGTGAAAGGCTGCAAATCTTTTGTGGAAGGTAGCCCTCACAAAGCTTGGTTACAGCAGCTGAAGCTCAATGGCAATAACAACTGCCCACAGGTTTCTAAGCAATCCAGCAATGTATGTGCACCTCTTATTCTTCTCACATTTCGAATCTGTGTAGTTGTTTATTTTATTACCTTGTATTTCCAAAATGAAGGAAATCTATAGTCCATGACCAGAATTAACAGCATTAAAAGAAAGGGGGGAAAAAGCACAAGTCATTTGAATTCAGTTTTTTATGCAGCGTGCCAAAATAGGCTGAAGTTAAAAGTGATAGCAGTGCACTGAATGAATTGTAAGATTTGTTTTTATCTTTCCTATTGAACAGATTCCTGCAGTTTACTTTTTTGAGCATCTTACAGCATCTTTGGATAAGCCAACAAAGAAATTCCTTTTGGACACAGCATGTGGTCAAATGAAGATTCTGTTCAAAGTGACATGAAATCAGAAATATTGGCTATATAACAGGTATTGTCTTTTTCTATACCTCTGTTCTTCATTGTCAGTAGTCGCCATAACTGAAGAGAGACACTCACAAAGAAGTAAGAAATGTTCAAAGTGGGCAACAGATGCTTTATTAGAAGGCAAACCTTTCTCTTTTCTCTATTCATTTTATCCTAACACCAGCAGGTTTCCAAGGGGGAGAAAAAGCAGCTTTGAAGCTTTTTTTTCCCCCTCCAACTGCTGTATTTTTTTAAAAGAGGTCCTAATTTCAAATGCTTTAGTGAAGTCTGACTTAGTGCTCTTATGCTACAAAATATTTAATGCTTTAATAGTAGGATCGCTACCAGTTCCTCTTTTTATATTTGCATTTTTTCCCAATTATTAATTGGGCAGACAGTCCCAGCTATTGGTACTTATTGCAGGTTTCTCCTCCTCCAGGACCCAAACAATACTCATCTTGGGTGGCAGGGAGCTGCAGGGGACCTTTGACCTGAGAAGCCTGGGAACCGTTCCTGGGTTCGTTCCAGTGCCCTATATGAAAACAGTTTTTACCTTCACATGCATATGAAACTTGCGATGTGAACACCTTAGAAAAACTTACTACACTGCGTATTCAGGCTGACCTCCTAACTGAAGTCAGCTGGAGTTTTGTTCCATCACTAAATTCTGACAGGGACCCAAAGAAAAACAACAGATACTAAGCTGGGTGACTCAGCTTTGTTCCACTGAAACCCGTCTGTATCCCACCTCTGTGCTCCAAATGTCAGTGTCACATGGTCAACAAAAGAGCATCCCTGGAGCCCTATTTCATATACAGACCATATTACACTGTTTTGAAACTTTGAGTTGTTCTGGTGTAATTTGGAAAAATAGCAAGACCAGTACACTGTTATATTCCATACCAACAAAGAGGGATGAGCAGGCATAAATTGCTCTCAATGCCTATTTATTAAACCACACAGGAGCCCCAGGGATTGGATATACATCAGCATTGTGTATATTCTCTCCATGGAAGCACACAAACTGCCGTTCAGAATGAAAGTTTTGTTTATACCTGCAAAAGTTTCAAAGTAACCATGACCCAGGGGCAAGACAAAAGTGAGATGTTAGTAAAAGATGCAGTCAACAGGGAGAATTATTCAAATAAAATTTTGTGTAGCACATCCCATTTGATGTCCCTCTAAAAGTACATTGTGTATGAACATTTTAATTAATTAACACCTGGTCAAGTTATATATTCTGTTCAATTGCTAATCAACAACTCAACCTCAGATACTACTCTCTATCTGAATAGCTTCACATGGATCAAGAACATAGAAAAAGGAACAACAGAAGTAGATCAGCACTCCTTAAGCGAGCCAGAAGCAATGAGAAACGAGCCTGAGAAACCAGTGAGCTGTTTAGCTTTTAAGGAGATTCACTGATGCTGAAGTCTGACTTCTGCCTTTTCCATGAACTCCTAACCTGTACGTCAAAGGGTACATATGCTCAAAACCTCTTGGGTGCCTCTTTTTCCTTCCTCCTTTTCCATTTTTATATGTATTCTCAGAGGAGCGAACAAAGAAACCCTCAGTGACTTTGACTGTGTTTTAGGTAAGAGCGCGGTTATCAGGTAGTCAGCTTCTGCTATGTTATGCTTAACACTCCCTCACCTTCCAAAAGCACAACTCTGCAGTGAAGAATTAACTAGCAGTGGTAACTTTTAAAAACTTGCACAATGGTAAGGCTCTGTGATTCCTTGTGAAATGATCACCTGGTAAGCTTTCAGTCTACTTGCACTGTTGAGAGTCTTCCAGGTTTAAGAGGGCCCTGTAATATGACAATACCTGTCCTTCACAGAACTGTTTTAATATCCAAAAGATGAATTTCTTTTCAGCAAGGAAACTGTAAGAGTAACAATTTAAAAGTTACAACATATAAAATATACAATTAATACTTTCACCTGACCATGATCATCATTACTTTTTTCCAAGGATATATTCATAACATTGAAGTATCTGGCTCAGAGGGGCAGAGTTTCTATTTAATTTTATTTCTTATGCCTATGAGAAAGGAATTAAAATGTCATCATTTATTGCTGATTATTTGTGTTTTATGTATTAAGTTTTGCATAAATATATCAGAAGTAATACAACAACAAATCTCCAACAAATATCATGAAAGAAAACTATTTATAGGAGGTACCATACATTTGACTAATGCAAATATATTGCAAGGTATCTTTGTGAAGTATGTGAATGAACTTCTAAAATTAAAATCAGGAAAGCAGAAGGACATGAAGAAAACAAAAAAGAGGGGAAGGTCAAGACAGATCAAGAAATTGTATTACCAAAGAATAAAGCTATTAGGTAGATGGACTGGATTAAGTTAACCTGTAACAAAAAGGCTCACTCAAAATAGAAAAGTAAAAAGTGATCAGTTAAGAAGGGTGGAAGTGACCTAAATGTCTGCAGAAACTCCTGTCTGCAGAAATTCTATATAAAATAGGATACTGTGGCTCATATCTAAGTATGTAAGCACAACCAAAGATTCTGTTATACACTGAGCTTCAAGCATGTTTGTATGGCTAGGGTTTGCTCAAGAGAGAGGACAACGCAGTAGGTAGAGGTGAAAGCCAGTACAGTCTGATCCTGTCTTTCTGAAAATGAAGTCCTGTGTGATTTTGAGTCATTATGTCTCTACAATTAGAGTGATGCAAGATTTATTTAGAAAAGGTTTGTATTTGACTAGCTGAAACTGGAAAAAGAGAGTCCTCTAGTTTTTGAACCTATCAGAGCATTCAAAGCAAACTTGACAAAATACAGTAGTAGCTGTTACCAGGATGAGCAACCATTGCTACTACTACCTCAGATAGTAGCACAAATAAAAACTTTGATAACCATTGACACAATAAGCGAGAGTCTGGGGGGAAAGAGGATAACAATGTAAAGCAGTCATTATGCAACACACTGTGAAACATGGTGAAATTGCTGAACTGTTCTTCCTAATAGTTCAATATTCCTCCTGCAGATGAGGAAATAACATGTAATAAATTTTGGAAAGCAAACCTTGAGTGACAACAAAGAAAGAAACGGTCAAGCTGCAAGATAAGCACACACCAAGTAGAAAAACTAACTCAGCTGGGATTTGGAAAAAATAATATAAAATCCATTAGGGCCAATAAATTAAATCCTAGACCTAGTAAATGGAATGGATTTTTTTTAATTGACTTCAGGAAGGCCAGTATTTTGCCTAGTGTTTTTATTCACACACACACACAAATAAAAAGCCACAACTTTTCTAATATGTGGAAGTTATCAGGACTTTCTGTTAAATTCCAACTACAAACATTCTCCGTCTTGAATTGCTATGCGTTAGTATTGATAGAGTTTCCAAAAGGCATGCACAAGGCAAGAATTTACTTAGACAATAGGACTGTTCACTTCAGGATTTGACTTTCCCCAGAAGTCTGCCATTTCAAGAATGGCATACTCAGTTTCTGCTCTCATCTCTAAATGCATGGGCAAAACCCACTTGCATATATAGAAAGAGAGAAGGGACACAGACTACTACGGATACCATGAGTGATGAAGTCCAGTCCCCAGGCAACTACTTCATACAAGTAGATGTCCTCTTAGGATTGCCCAGGGTACTATACAACCTCTCACAGTTTCATCTGAAGGCTAGGGCTTGGAGGCACCCAAGTAGTAAAGCATTAGACCTGAAATGCTAAAACTTCCAGGGAAATAACATTTGAAGGAGGACAGAGGTATTTTCATCTGCTATCCACTGCTGAGAGCAAGCTTTTAGCTCAGTGCTGAGGTCTAAGATCCTGAGAAAGATAGGCCCTTGCACTTACATGATCATCACCTATATCAAACAACTCAAACAAAAAAGAACATCTCTCATGTAAATCTGTTCACAAAATGAATAGAAAGACCTGAAAAGGTTAAAGGCTAGAGCTTTTAAAGCTTTTATTCATACCAAGGAAAAAAAGGAGACTGTTCAAAAGCTTTATTCTTAGTCCATTTTCAACAATTCCCTTTTAAAAATCCTACTTTTATGAGAACACTCTTACCTTATTCAGAAAGTTCACAAACAGTTTTTCTTTCCCTGTATATATGTGTGTGTGTGTGTCTGAGAATGACAGTAAGAGTGTAAATCTCTCACTTGTTCTTTATGTACTCCCTTACAGCAAATACCATCTGAAGAGCCTGGTGGGGTCAATATATATTCTGTTAGGTTTCAAACTTAAACCCTTCCCTGCCATCCCCTCTCAATTAGATTGTCCCCTTGAGTATTAGAATAATTGTTATCGAGTACACAGACGATGCTGGCAACTATGTATTTATATATAAACATATAACATATCCACATAAATACTTCTAAACACCTAATCAAATAGTCCAGACATCTTTTCTATACCTAAAGATATAGATAGATAGATATACATACACCTACACTAGGCCATATTTTAGCCGTATCCTGAACCTTCTTCAGTGTGTTGCTGCTCTGAGAATATATATTTCAACAGTGTTTTTTTTTTTGTTTGTTTGTTTGTTTTTAAAAAGTAACACAGATATCTCCAGAGGAATGAAAAATATATCTTCCAAGAACACCCAAGGAGAAGTAGCTCATTTCTGTGGATTCCCCTTTTTCTGATATTATTGGCATTTTAGAATCCTTGCTACTACCAGGGCCCTTTGATCTCTACAACTTGGCGCCACAAGATTTGCCCTCTGTATGTTGTGAGAACATAAAAAGGATTGTTTAAGGAGGGCAGCTTCTGTGTAATTGCACATTAGCCATACTTAGAATGACTATGGCTTTCTTGACATCAGAATGATGGGTTATTAGCAGTATTTTAAGGTTTCTAGGCTGGGAAAATTGCAATTTCTCTCTGGATGGCAACAACAGCTGAAGCTATAGCGAAGATGAGGAAAAGGTGGGTAACAAAGACTGTTTCTTACAGGATTTATGCGATGGTTAAATTCTCACTCCCCCTCCTCTGTATGCTACACCTTCTTTTGTTATTGCACCAATACAGACTCCAAGTCTTCCCTGTACTGAGGACTCAGTGACAGGAACATTTCAGAAATTACAACACAAATGACAGCCAGGAAATAATAATAATACCATCATAATAAAACCTGCTATATTCCAACAAAATCTTCCAAAATATTCTTTATGGACAAGAAGCCATCATATAGGAATTTAGTAGTTTTGGCAGATCATTTGATGTTTGTATTATCTGCCACACAGTTTTAGGATGCCACCTCACACAGACAGGCCAAAGGCCTAGCTAGGATAAAACCCATGTTATCAGTGACTAAACCTATACTTTACATTACTGAGACCTTTGCCAGCAAATCAGAAAACTTCAGCTGGTTAACATTGAACCTTTAGTTTCAAAAAAGGAGACTCGTTTATATAATTAGATGAATACATAATCAGTGACAGGCTCTTCTCTATTTACAAGTCTAAAATACAACATTAACTGCAATGACTTTTATTTGCTGTCAGAAAATTATGCTTGCAAGGAAACAGAGGCTGTTCCTGGAAAAATAAAGGCTAATATACAAAGGGCACATGAGATCCAGAAGTCAGTTTTGCAAGAGTTTAAAAAATGGGCCTACCAGAGGCCAAAACTGGCGTACCAGAGACCAAAAATGGTGTACCAGAGCGGAATTATGCCCACGTGGTCTGGAGGGTGGCCTGTTGGCAGCGTTTGGCACAGAAGTCCCCAACTGTAGCCTGTCATCCTCTTCCCACAGAGGATGCGAGAAGGTTCCTTTTCAGCCTCCGTGCTAATGGCTTGCTGCTGCCGCTGGGGCTGAAAGGACCACTCTGTCCTGCTCCCCTCACCAGCACCACGATCGCTTCATCTCCGCTGACCTATTTACCCCCTAGTACTGAAGCAGCAGAAAGAAGCAGCTGGTGTCTGATAAGCAGCTCCATTTCTCCTCATCCCCTTCAGGACTCAGGGCCAGAGACCCTCAAACCTCAGCAAAAAGGCTTGAAACCTACAAAAGCTTTTGCTAAGGATGTGAGGTACGGTGGAGGGAGCCGAGGGGACAGCTGCTTGCTTGCCAACAGCGAAAGGGTTTCCCAAACCTTAGCTCCAGCGATGGCTGGTCAGCTGCAGCACCACAGCCCATGTGTTCCTGCCTGGCTCCGTTTCCAGCTGCAACGCCAGTGGTGACTTTTTCCCCTATGAGTTACTCTGACTCTCTCATCTGCACCTGGGCAGAATTGCTGTTTGCTGCCCCCTGCTCAGGACAGACTGCAAAGGTGCAGGCTAGCCTTCGGGGAGCACTTCAGACAGCGATGTGGTAAGAAATTTGAATGGATCATGGCTATTCTAAAATGACAGAGCTATATAGAGGTGTGCAGGTCATCCCAAAGGAATGCCAATAAAACCTTCCTACCTTATCACACACACCATGCCTTTTTTTGTGGATGCTACGCAGGCTATATTCAGGGAATAGTTAGAATATTCTTAAAAAAAAATACCAAAGACTACTTTTTGTATCATGCAAATTCAGGTGAACAAATCAGTAGGAATTTCACTCTTTTAAGCCCTGAAAAAAAATAAAATTATATGCAAAAACTAAGATAAAATAACAATTCTCAAAAATAATATTACCTAATGTTAATATGTGTTAATATGCATAACAATTTAAAAAAAAAAANACAAAAAAATTTAAAAAAAAAAAAAAAAAAAACAACTTTTTTAAGCCCTAATAGGACTACTGGACCTCTATAGAGAAGAGGGAATTTCTCTTCCAGATTGAAAAAGCCAACAGCTCTCCAATTCCTATTGTATCACAGACTTGAAGGGCTGTGATGCAAGTCCTGCCTGCCACGCAGGACAGCTATCTGAAGGTACAGCAAACCTAGCATTTTTTTTTTACTGTCTGCTGAGTACTCACACCATCCCCATTTTTATTTATTTATTTTTTTTATCTCTTACTGACTATTATGGATATCAATCTTTCTTGTTCTTTTCCTCTTTGTCAATATTTTGATCCTTCTACCTAAACTGAAATTTCACTGGAAATATAAAAATGGAAGATCTTTTTCTCTTACTTTCCTTTAAATTTTGGTAATTAGCAAACTGCCTGCAAAGTGTTATTTCCAGAAACCCCACAATAACATGAATGTATTAAATATCATATATTGAATATTGTTATGCCTGAAAACCACAATTCTTTGAGACATTTTCTCCAGAATATCTTGGACAACATACCTACACACGGATGATATGCGGTGTGTTATCCTGGTAACACACAAATATAAGTGTCCCAAATGCTATCTGGCCAGTCTCTGTGCACAAAGATACACAAAATAATTCTAATTATGCACTACTTCAGTCCGTAAACTATTATATACAAAGAAAATTTTAGTTTACCATGTTCTCAAAAGTCAAGCAACAACAAAAGAGTTTAAATTTCTGTATAGTACTCTAAATAAATATTGTTCTTCTCATTCCAGACCTGGGTATTCTTCGGTAATTATTTTCCATAATAGTTGAATAGGAAGGAATCAGAACTAAAAAAGATCAGTATCAGCTGACCAATGAGTTTGTCCCTATTCTTGAGTGTAACTTAAAGAGGAACATTTGATCACTACCACATTTCTAAAGGGAATACCATTTCAATGTTAAGACTAATGAGACTAGTTTAATCTCATCCCTATAAACAAATAGCTTAAGCCTAATGAAATCTTATTTTTGTAAATTAATGCACAAAGGAAACAGTTCAGTGTAAACAGACTTGTAGTATACATTGTTTAGAGACTATTGACTTTCAAATTAGCCTGCTTTTCAAACATTTCACGTCAAAAATATAGTCAAAATGCAAATGTAGCATAAACGGCTCTATAATAAATGCTCATTCAACATTTATTCTTTCTCAAATCATCTTTTAAAGCTCTTTCATGCTAATGTCTAGAAGATGTGACATTAGAAAAATTGCTTTGACATGCTAAGGGGCTCCAAGATTAACAAAAAGAGAAAGAACAAGATAAAGCTTTCAAAAGACCTATTTCAGAGGAATTATTACTTCCTTTGAAAGTCTTCCAAGGTTGCAGTGCATTTAAGCTTGTTGGCATACATGTAAATGAAGGACTACAAAAGTATTCCACTAAATACAACTTGAATTAAACCTTCAGGCTAATGTTACAGAATGAGGATAAAGGCCAGACCCTAGGCTGGCAACAACTCATTTAAAATGAGTTCTTTATTCGAGGACATCCATGAGAGAGAATTTGTATATATACATACACTGATAATTTCTTGTATTGTGTGTGTGTAATTCCCATATAAAATGGCTTGGACTGATGGACCTTTCTGATTGAGCAACTGGCATTCTAGAGGGGTACATTAAAGGGGTGCACTACGAGCCACACTATAAACCAGAAACAGTCCCAATCTATAACTTCCTCACCCTCTTTGCATAAAATTGTACCACTTCTCCACAACAAAGTCTCAATTCATAATAAATAAAGAACAATGAGGATGTGGTTATCATGGAGAGAAAAAAAAAAAAAAAAAAAGGTCTTGTAAGCCTTAAGCTGTGATTTCTACCTCCAACCCTTTGAACCCAAGGAAACATGATTAATGCCATTCCAGTTACACCCTTCTCTTCAAGCTTCATTGGGAGAACATCACAGAGAAGAGAATCCCTTCAACTGCAGAGGTTTGTATTTACCCAACTGTAACACAGAACTAACCATCAACCCAATTCTGCCCTATCCTTCCGGACAGAACTATTCAAGAATGTCAGATAAGAACAGATTTTAGGATTAATGCCACCAGGCCAGATTTAAAAAAGCAGATTTTGAATATCCAATAAACGTGAACACCTATGACCAAAATTCTGATTAGCAAAACTCTCCCTTAGATGACGTGTAGCCCAATAGACACTAAAATCTAGAGAAAATTTAGTTTTTTTTTTTTTTTTAATCTTAAAATATTGTGGGTGCCTAATGTTAGAGAAGGAATCAGAAATTCTACGTTATAGTCTTATAACTTGTATTCTCGATCTGCCATAGGCTCAGCTCATTACATGGCCATGTTGCATCCTCCTCTCTCTTACCACAGCATTAAAATAAACATGCTTGTCTATACTGCAGAAATTAGATTGAATAATTAAATTAAATCATGTCTCAGAAATGTTTGGAAATATGTAAATGAATGCAAGCCAAGTGAACTACCATCAGAGCTGCTATTTAAGAAATCCCCAGTTTTTACCTTCTATTCACTAGCCTCATGCTACCTGGCAGTACACTAGCTGCATGATTATTTTCCAGTTACTGGTAATGATGGTTTCGCAGCTCCTTTTTTAATACCGCCTTATGTGAAGACACGTGGCCTGGAAACAGACCAGGACAGAGCAAAGAGAGGCCAGGCAAGCAAGAACAGGATTGGTACCTCACAGGGTTCTTGACCAAAACCTGCCTCCTAGCGAAAGGCACACACCTACATGTTGAAATGTCATTGCAGTGAAAATCCTGCCAGATGTCTGGCCCAGTACAGATGGGCCAATTCCTCCCCAGTATACTTAATACCTCCATTAAATGATATACCACACTAACAGGTACATTTTCAGCTACATTTCCTCTTAAACTGCAGCTTGTGCTATCATAATTTTTATGGCAGATCAAGTAGCACTGCCTCAAAGGAACCACATCACAGAAACAGCAGCTGTAAGAGATCGTGCTGCAAGACATCCTTTCATAAGAATCACAACTTTCTTTAAGCAGACTGCTTTGGAAAAATAGTTTATTAGCATTCTAAATTTACATGCACATTGGTAAGAATTTTAGATCAAAAACACATGGCAGAATATTTAGTGATGCATCTCCAGGAAAATACGATTTAAAAGAAAGAGAAACAACTAATGGAGAGCACCATCTAAACACATTTTCATTTTCTGAAGTATCTCAAAAGTATGTGCAACTTCCACATGCCAATCACCTACAAAATCTCTCCAATTAGCAGCTGCGCTTTCTACAGCTATGCAATCATAACCTCATTATATGCTTGCTAGTGTGAAATCCGAGTTTGGGCAGTTTTTTGAGTGAACTCTCTCAGTATTAACGAATGTAGATGCATTTGTAAGTTCATTTATTACTACAGTGAGAGCCAGATTTGCGAAACTAAGGTAATGCAATCTCCTATCAGTAAAATCAGAAATAGCAACATCCATGCAGAAAGCTGAGCAGGTGTGAGGCCAGTGATCAGCTAAGTCTCCACCTAAACTTAGGATGCTAAGAGATCACAGTGCAGGTATCTAACTGCTGACTGATTAAAAAATAATAATTAAAAAAAAAATTATGTCCAGTATTATAATGTAGTTCAAACTTTGAAAAAAAAAAAAAGTTGACCATTAAAAGTGTTATTGTAGCTTAAAAAATGAGTAATTCTTCACTACAAATCAATGTATTCATATTGTCTTGCAGATACCTTAAAAACAGGCACAGTCATATACAAGCAACATAAAGAGAACAGAAAATCAGCCTTGTTTTAGCCTTACACTTTTTAATTCCCCCCCAGAAATATCACTAATTAGGGAATTTTAGATGCAACCCTATAGTTTCCTTTTTCTTAGCTCACTTTCTCTCAAGGGAAAGGAGGAAAGGTTCCTGAGATGAATGTAAGGCTGACAGCATTTGCCTTGGTTGCACTCATATTACACCTGAAATCTGAACCAAAAAAAAAAAAAGAAAAAAAAGAAAAAGAAAGAAGCTCTTTGATGCAGTCTTCCATTCGTCTGCCTGTAAAACACAGTATCTGGAGCAAAACACCTTCTAAGCATCTAGTTTCATATACTGGTAGTTCACCTGAGACTTCGCTAAGCAGGGAACTAAAAGAGATCATCTCCATAAAAGTCTGCTTTGGATGGCAGTTTTGATGGCACCAATAAATTTTATAATGACAATTTTTAAGTAGCCTTCTTTTTCTGAGATTTCATGCGTAGAGATAAGATTACAAGGAAGCACTTTCGAATACACCACGTCACAGCATTCACTCACCACACAGATGCAAAAGCAACTTCTGCTGATGTAAACAATCCTGTATTATTATGATGTAAATAAAAGCAACTGACTGATGCACAATATGCCGAGTGGACTGGGGAAGAGTCCCGCAAAAAGGCAACCAAATGCAGTTCAACCAGTGCAATTAAAATGTTTAGTAATTCACCAGCTGTATAACAAGGTTTCCAACAAAGTTATTGCTGTTCAGGTGTAAGCCCCCTGGAGTATAAATGGTGCAAAAAAGGTGGTCTACTGCTTTCACCATTGCAGGATCTATTCCCAAGCTGTACTGACTTTGCCAGACTGCTACTCCAGAACCTGCCAGGAGAAAAGCTGTCTCTTTTCACTGGCCCTTATGTTTTCAGACTGACTCCGCACATCTTTGAGAGCAGTCCTGTTATCTGGTCACGCGGTAACATGCTGCATTAGAACCTGCTGGCTCTGGATTGTACACTCAGAGTGCATTTGGGTCTCAGCAAACTGCAGCTTTGGTTTTTAGTTTGTTTTCTCTTATACTTTTCTGAAAGGGCTTGGCCCTGCACTATTTTAGTCCAAGATAAACACACAAGGACAAAAACTCAGCCTTCCTATCAAACTGGAGTTTGCAGCTAGATACAAAGATGTGATAGGGCTTTGGGCAACCTGGTCGAGTGGGAGGTGTCCCTGCCCATAGCAGGGAGCTTGGAACTAGATGAGCTTTAAGGTCCCTTACAACCCAAGCCATTCTATGATTCTACAAGTATCGCTCAAGTAGAATTTATGAACTGTACATAGTTAGATTCTAGAAATTATCAAAGTCTAAACTAATTCTGGTCATGACTCTTGCTGCATACTTGCCCCGTAGTGCATTTTTTCCTGCAACTACAATAAAAAGCAGCATCAAAAGTTGAAATGCAATAGGCATATTTTTAAGTGCTACCAACACAAATAATTAATGCCACTGTCACTAGTCATTCTACTCACAACTTCATCACGTTCTGCTTCTGGGCTCAGCTCTTGTGCGGTGAACTCTGTCCCATGCTCCAGGGATCCAGGTGTACCTAATTACATTTTCACATGCCAATAAGTTCTTGTGTCTATTATAGGTCATCAGAAGGCATTTTTTCCACACATACAGCTGTGTTATTCTTTTCTAAATCACAGTCCAGCAAAGACCTGGTCTGGTCAGCTATCCTTAACATGCCACAGAGAAATGTCTAGGAAATCAGGGCATTAGAAGAGCACCCAAATTTTAAGGATCACTACCTTTGCAGGAATACAATGTCCCTTACCCTGAAATCATGCTTATCTCAAGCCAAATTAAAATGAAAGCAAATACAACTATTTATTTACAAACGTCAAAACCATTCACAATTCATTCATAGACATCACCACTGCAAAACTAGAAAGACACACTGAAGGAAAGAAAGGAAAAAAGACCACACTTAACTAAAAGGAAAGAAAACTTCCCCATCTCTGCATACAGCTGATAAGTCATAGGTGCTCTCCTACCCCCACTGTCAGGGACTTGGTCTACATTCACGGAAAAGAACTTCATTTTAGGGAAGGATGTTAGCTTTTTACCCACACAGCTGTTTAGGTGACTCTGAAGTGTGAGGAGTCTCCTTCAAATTTAAACATCTTTCTTCCATTTCCCTGCCCATAGGAATGACCTCTAATCTCTTCAGGAGACTCTTTGACACTCTCTTCCTGAACTATCAGCTGCATTCACAACTCCTGTGCTGAAAGACATTATTTGGGGATAACTAACCCACTGAAAAAGAAAAGACATTTTCCCATTAGACAAATCAATATTAAAATCTCAGTGTGAACCATTTCCATGCATTTAGCTGAATATTTCCTATAAATGTGGAAACCAACGACCACAATTTGTTAAGAATATGTATAGGTGACATACATATAGTTGAATTTCATCTCAACTGGAATTAAATATAAGGCTTTTTTTGGCATAATAACGGGCTTGAGATGTTTGACTCCAGTTCCCTTTTGAAGTGATATTATGACATCCTCTAAGTGACTAACTAAGCAAACATCATCACTGCAGCAAGACCAGATATTCATATGTGGCATCCATGCGTACAACCAAGGGTCGAGTCTCTGATTTGTTACTGTTTCTGGGAAAAGACAGGGCTAGGACAAAGTCTTCTCACATCTCTTGCAGTCTTACCACAAATGTTATTGTAGAGCCCTGTGTATCTCTGGACAGACAAGCAGCTTCACAGGATGAGTCATGCAACAATTCAAAGAATTAATTGAGGTTATGCAAAGAAACTTCTGAAACACCCTTATTTTACTACACTTAGAAAAACTGAGTTACAGATCAATGCAAAGTAATATATCCTTTAACGCATTTGTCCCCATAAGAATACGTCCATCATAAGAATTTTGTCAATGTTACTGGACAGAAGTGAAAAATTCTCTCACTTCCACTTCTCCACCAGATATCTCATTTGCTAAGAGAACAAGCCTTTATTTAAAAAAGAAAGAAACAAACAAAAACACAAAAACAAACACCCCACCTCCACTAACTTTTCTGCTTCAACTCCATGTTCCATCTCTATGCTTTACTTCATCAGGCTAGAACTAGTCAGTGTTGATGGCTAAGGTTCAGAGACTCTTGCTGCTAGAAACAGCCACATCAGACCCACTACTATTAGGCAGCATTTTACAGAAACACACACAGAGAATCAACTTCATAAGTCAGCAGACATGTTTCCCAAACATTTATCCTGTCTGGATTGTACCATAACAAATCAAATGGGGAAAGAAAAAAAGAAAGTCTTATTGTTGTTTTGTTTTTGGTCAAGCTCTGTTTTAGGACTGGAAAAGTCTTTGTATATAACCAAACAGATGAATTTCTCCTTGTTTCAATTTTGCAAGAGTTGATGCATCTGTAAATATTAACAGGTATCCTCAAAGAATGCTTGTAATTATCAAACAAATTATGATACCATGAATTGAAAGTAATTTGACTGTAAAATAAGTTTACATACGTGAGTATTAAGATACAAATACCTTAAAAGAATGCTTGGGGAAATAAACCTTTGAAATAGAAAGCAATTCAAATCTGCAAAAGATCTACTGTGTATTATGATTTAGAGAAGTTAGTCTTTTATACTTCTAAATTGCAATTCTTGGATACAGAAACAAGATCATGGGGGAACAACATCTAGATGCTCAGTACCAAGAATTCCATAATGATGACTTTATTTCTAAGACTGACATGTATGCTGCTTTCATCTGTGGTTCTACCTATTTTTCCTAATTAGCAGTTTGAAAGAGAAAGCTGGAGTTTTGTAATGCAGAGGGAATGCTTTTTTCTCATCTCAGTCTGTTCCAAATGTCCTGTCGACTAGCAGGAATCTTTGAAGTTTTTCTGTGACTCTATCCCTTGAATCACAATTATGTATAAATGCTGTTACTCATTCTTATATTTGGCTCCTATTTCCCCTGCTTCCTGAAGCAGGCAGTTATTTGTCCATTACAGAACATTCTTTGACCATCCTTCAAAACAGTCTTAGAAAAATTAGAAGCTGAGAACTCATTTAAAATATAATTAGACTGCACGTAGTATAAAACCTCGTTTATCTATGAAGTAGTAGCATCATCTTAAGCAAAGAATTTGATTAACTGAACAGCACCCTTCTAATACCCCGATTAGTGTTCTCATGCTCCAGTAACTGGCTTCCTTCTGCAGGATGCCAAGTGCAGCTCCTGCCTCTCAGCATCAGGGCACACTCCTCGCTGCTTACCTGCCCCCATTTATCCAAGTGGTTGCAATGTCCTCTTTCAATAGACAGTATTTTTTGTAGATTTTCTTGCTGACACAAGCAAGTCACATGATTTAGACAAGGGAAAGATGATATTAATTAGAAGAAGGAAAGTTCTACTAAAGAACACAAAGACCCCCCTTCCTTTAGTCATCAGGTTTCAATAGTGACTGCTCATTTAGACAGGTGCATTCATCACAAGAGTTGTACGCAGTTGACAATCTCCAAAAATAAACCAACAAGCAACTTAATTAAAACAGGGCTGAGAGACCCTCTCAATTCACCTCCTCCGTTGGAGTCCGGGATGAGTAGTGGCACAAAATTTACCCTGTTCCCCTGTGCGTCAGAAGAATTTGCAGCCCATGCGCTCTGTCTAGCGGGTATCACGAGCTCTAGTAAACACTTTCAGTGGTCCACCCAGTAACAATGTTTAGACAGATTTCCTGTGGTTTAACATGCTATATTTTCTGAGAACTTGTGCGGAATTCTCATTTTCTACTGAAGTTTAAATATGGATTGTGCCTACCTCAAATATTTTTTAACTAAAACTTCTTCCTCAGGCAACTGTTATATTTTAGTCCTATCGAAAAATATGGTAATACCCTTTGGAATTGAAATCTGCTTTACTATTTAAGGCTTAGAACTGAAAACTCTGCAGTTCACAACAGTTAAACTCTACAGAGTTTACAGCCCTGGCTAGAACTGTTTATACTGTTTTGTGACTAAGACAGAATGAACTTGGCAGAAAAGCATAAACTACTTCAGCCTTAGAGTGGGCAGAGTTATGCATTAGTGTCCCGTTTGCATGAAATTATAATTTTGTCTTTTACAAACCATGCAGTATTATAAATCAATAAGGGTAAGTAACATAACACACTGGCTCCAAGAAAGCTGTGCTCAACTTTCCTCACTAGACTAAAAATTTTATTTTAAAGTACTATTGGAATCAGCTTTGCATAGTTTGTATGTGAGGAATAACAAACTAAAACCAACAAATACAGAAATTTATGTGCTATGAAAAGTATCTGTGGATCTCCTTTCCAAACACACTTTTTAAAAGAAAAAAGGGCACAAGCTCAGTAAGAAAAAACAAACAGAGAAAAATAGAGATAACCGAAGTTTCCATTGGCACATATTAATTTAAATCGTTGTTAGTGTAGTGCTTGTAAGTCTGAATTGAATTTCACTGTCCGAGTGAAATCTTGAGCATTTTGTAATTAAAGGTATTATGTTAGAAAGCTATTTTCTTTCCACTTTGCAATGCCTGTTTCCACATGTGACATTCTCATAAAGTGAAAGATACGATGTGTAGCACATAATTCTTCCTGGAACAAGAGGAACTCTGTTTGTAGAGAAACACTCAGGCTTGTCACAGAGCACTACCGTGCACCCTTCAGTCTTCTAAATAAACATTCTGCCCTCATTCTGTAACCACTTATGGTATAATTAAACAGCTCTTGTCTCTCATCCAAACATCCATTAAATGACTTCAAACAGCAAGAGGGCAAGTTGACTCTAAAGAGTGACAAGGTGCAATAGCAGAAGGACAAAATCCTCTTCCTTAACCCTGACAACACACAAGTTCCTAGAGAATGTGGCATTCTGCACCTTTAGGACTAGACAATGACTAATCTTCCAGCTTGATCAACTGTGTCTTGCAACACTGAGAAACATCTTTTTCTTTTAACAATGTTCTTAGCATGGTGGGGAGGCATCTACCAGCCTAACAGCAATCATAGAAAAGCAGGCTTTTCCATCCTGCTGTGCTGATGCCTTTGCTGGTCCCCCAGTTCTGCATCACTATTCTGCCAGGAGTCAAGCCCCCAGATGTTGCTCCATAGACACTCCACAAACATAATCTCATCTTCAAGTCCCTTCTATACCTCTCCATACATCTCTGCCAACAGCCAAAGCTGCCAAGCTAAACCAGTTCCCCTGTCTCACTCCACCTGCAAGTGCATCTTCTCGTTCATACTACTGCTCCACAGCAGGTTCCACACGCTGACAGCTGCCCCAAAGCACACAGAATTATGGGATGTTAGTAGGTAATTATAAGGGCTTGTTAGCTGGACCATAATTTTCTTCAGGTAGCAGTGATATCCCACAATATACGTTGGTATAAATTCCCATATGTATATAGTATGAGAACAGCATGCTAGAGTACATCTGCCTGCAACATTTCATAGCCAATTTAAACAACTGCATTGCTATCTGAACACTGCAGTTAAAAAGCACCTGAAGCAAACTTAGCAAACAGTGTGACTATGCTTTCTGTCATATGTTGCTGGACATCTTGTAAGCAAACTAATCTGATGGAACTCTCATACCTAGACAATGCTTGTATGTACAGAGCAAAGGCATTCAGAATTCTTAAATATCACACAAGCACAGAAAAAAAACAAAACAAAACAAAAAAAATAACACACACCACAGGCTCCCAACAGTTGTAAACACTTTGTGAAACAAGCAAACCTCTCATAAATTAAGTTCTGACAATTTTATTTTTGCATTTTCTATGTTGACAGAAAAAAATACAAGAACAGCAAAGTTGCTACATGGACCACTACCAATTCTTGAAGAAATTCAACCTCATGATATGCCTGAGATGGCATCACTATAAACGTTCTGCTCAACTGGAACACACTAAGATACTCCGTGGATACATTTGAGGATCGCTTGTTTAGGCTGAAATGAAAGCTTTGCTTGAATCATCTACCCAATCCTTTTTATCTTAGAAAGGGTAAATACCACTCCACCACAGGCATGGATCGCTGGAACACTAGAACGTTTTGACTGTCTGATAGTTCATGTGGCAAAGGAAGATGTGGTCTCTGGGCCAATCACTTTCAAAGATTTATTGGTATTTTTTCTGGCACAAAAGAAATGAAGATCTTGCAAAAGCTTGACACAAGCAAAATATTGCCAGAAATTCAAAACATTAACCTGAAACACTTTATCCAAACAACAGATACTATAGCAAAGGGTTATGTGAAAAACTTGGAGACAGAAGTTTTGTGATGGCAGAGAAATTGGGGATATTTCTTCATCATCTCTGAGCAAAAATAACTTGCCATGATTTCCTCTATTTGTAAACTCACTTATCCACTATGATTGCAAATCCATTTCCCATAAAATCCTGTGGTCTGGGGGCACCTTGTCTTCTTTTGTTATTTCTGTGCTGCAGCTTTGTTATTACTATGCTGTTCTATTTTTATGGGACTCCAAAGCAAATACATACTCTAAACTCATATGATGCATCAAAAAAAAATTTTTTTTTTTTTTTTAAAAAGAGAGCGGTCATTGTGGTCATTCATTTTTCATTTTAACATCAGTTGTGGGAGCATTCCATAAAATACTTCAACCATAACGAATTTGTGGTCGTTATGCCTTATTCATTTTGATCCTTCATCCATGTTGATAAGGATTTAATGACGAGAGTAATCCCTATGGTTTATTTGAATGACCTTGGTTAACTGGGTCCTAAATTTGTTAATATCTGTATCTAGTTTTCAGTAAGGTGCCATAACATGACTTATTCTCTCTATTTCCTTTTGAATAGTGATTTCCCTTCCAAGATGACATTACTTTTTCCTCATTTTCCATTGTGCTAGAGTAAAAGAAAGCCTTAAAATGGCAAAAAGATGTCAAGCAAAGGAAAACAAAACCTTGCTCACATCAGGTGATACACTGGAGAGTTCAAAAACATCTGAACAAAACAAAGGAGGAAAAGAAGCAGCACACAACACTTTAAAGCTGGAAAATGTAATAAGCTACGAGAAAATTAAATGAGAGAAAAGCAACAAAAATAAGAGCATTTTACTGCAAAGCTTAGCTTTATACTGTGTATTTATACTAATACTGTATAACTTAAGAAAGATTTGTGAATAGGTAAGGGTTGTGAGGGGTTGCTTTTTGTTGGGCACTTTTGTCTGGCAGTTACCAATTATGAGAAAATAAATCACTAAGAATGACTCTTCTTCAAATCACTCTTCTTCAAATTCAAACAATGTATGGTCAAATGCACTGTGTCCATTGGGAGGAATTGATGTACATGGTTACTCATGATTTAAATATCGCCGGTAGTAATATTTCAGTAGATACTTCATATGACACATGACATCAGGTTGGTGTTCAAACAACCCTTCGCTTTTGTCAACAGGATTGAATGAAAGCCAAACTGCACAGAATTACAACTAGAATCAAGTTAGTTAATGGAGCGCCAACCAAAGATGTTGATGTAATTATGTTATCTAAATGTTAATATATGAAAAGCATTAGCTAATGGTAACAATGGCATAGTGGTATTTCTATTCACACTACGAGATTATTCACAATACTGCAAATAATAGCTGAAAAAGCTCATTTAGTACAAGCTATTCAATAGCTGTAGTTTTGTATCCTAAACCTCCAGCCACATGCCACTGCAAAAATAGACAAAATACTTTTCCTTAGAGCATTATAGTAATGAACAGCTATTCATATGTCAGTATGGAATTATGTTTATCTTATATGTGGGCACTGTACAGAAAAATAACCCATTTCCATGAGAATAAAATAGTACTAAACATATCATATCTATATCAGCAACCATTAATCTGAATCTCTCAGTGGTCATGCTAATTCAAGCCCCAAAACACAATCCTCCTTTAACTACAGCAATTCTGTGAAGCAAATAGAGAATCTCAGTCACAAAAAATGATGAAGTGATGATTATCTTTTTCACTCAAGAGAATAAGTTTAATAACTTCCCAGTCCTTGCTTTTTGTGAATAAAAATAACAATCATCACTAGCTATACGTAAAATATCCTAATTTCCTACTATGCCTATAAGCAAAAGGATAAAATAATAAGAAAGCAAAGCAGACACTTCTGTGGTGGGAAGATATAAAACAATCTGCAATCCCATACAGTAGCAATGCTGATAAATGACTATCATACTGTAGTCCTCTGAGTAATTTTCTTTAGGATGACAAAGTACTGCTGATGAATTCACAAAAAGGTAGTTTGTCCACTGAATGCAGATGTACTATTTAAAATGACAGAATAAGCTAAGCATAAAGGTCTGTGAATACTGTTTGCAGGGGAGCTTTGTAGAGATTTGAAATTCTAGATTCAGCAAATGAAGTGACTGCAAATAATAGCAGCTTTTCTTGTGTGTACTACGTGCTTGGGTCTTTGAATTAATTGCTTTGCCTTTGTGAATGCTGGGTCACAGTAAGTGGTATAACCAAGAAAGCCAAATACTTGTTCAGTAAGGGAGGGAGGAGGCAGCCTGAAATTACGAAGTAAAAATCAGTCTTACACAATGCGGGAATAGACAGTGGGATGGACAGTTAAGTTAAAAGGTCATGAGAAAAGCAGGTAAGGTAAGAAATGTACTGCAACGTTCAGGAAAGACCTGTGGGATGGGTACACTGCGAACAGAGAGTATATAAACAGGCATCTCCTTTGTCAGCTGAAGTCTGAGCTTACATCATTATATAGCGCTTTCTCTGTTCACACTCCATATTCATTTCCTGCCTCATATTGCTGAGAACGAGAGGTATACAAGAAGCTCAAGATTTCTAATAATACAGAGCCCTCAGCTGCTTGTTTAATTTCACTTGAGTCTTGTGGCAGTCACTGTATGCGCTTACCCTAAAATCAAATGCTCCTGCTGTGCACAGTGCCAGTACTTACAAGATCAAAGCCTTACAATAGATGATGCAAGTTACTAAACTTCTAAAATATTAAAATTGAAATGGGACACATTTTTACCAACCTCATAATCTCAAAAGCAAGATTTCTGAGTCTGATCTGCATCCACAACCTGCCCCCCCGTACACACACATTCATGCATAGGGATGCATCAGGTCTTCTATTACATTATGTTTTATCATTGTTACTATGGCAAAAACCTAATGGTAAAACAGAGACACTGTGTTCAGGAAGACAAATAAATACTTCAGGGATTATTTATTATTATTTACTATTGTTATTTATCCCATTATAAATGAAGGCGTTCCTACACACATTGCCAGATGTATTTCAGAATATATTTGCAGGATGTGCCACACTAGCCATGACACTGTGTGCTTCCGTTACCAAATATAAGTAAACAGAGCCAATACACCACTCCTACTTCATTTGAATTACTTTATGCTTTCCTTCAGTTTTGCTTTGTTTTATCGTGCTACAGGATAGGCTTAATTAAATATTTAATTAATTGTGGTATCTCCAAACATGCCATAACAGAAAAGCATCGACAGAAAGGTAGTGGCTCCTAGAATTGTGACAAACAGGTATGCAAAGAAGTGAGAGATCACTCTTGACAGCGTTATCGCAAAACCCCAGTGGGGAAAAAGGCTTTTCTAATGTAGACACGTATATTAAAATAAACAAGTTAGCTGTGTTGCATGACAAGAATGTAATTTTTTATTTTATATTTAAGTCCATGAAACATACCTGAACTTTCTATTGAAAGATTTAAATAGTCTTTGATTAAAGCGTGAAAATCAATTGTGGGCATGAAGAAACACCCTTCACAGGAAGGGGAAACCAGACATTTGGTCAGTAGCTTGATTTAGTAAAACAGCAGTAAAGTAGTGGAACAGAAAGGAACAGACATAACTAATCTTTTAATCCTGTCTTCTTCTATCCATTTGTGTATAGAATAAAGGAGGCTGACAATAAAGAATAAAAATGCATACGTTCCCCAGTGGGGATTCCATTTTGTCCAGTCTTATGCCCTATGGAATTGAGATTGTCTCATCTTTCAAACTGAAAGTGGCCGAACTCTTCTATTTATTTCATACAAGCTATAGTTCTCTCTAGTCTTGCTCACCTTTGGTATATGAACAAAAGGTAATGAAATTTTGAGTACAAAATAAAGAAACAGGCAGAAAGAAAGAATGCAGAAGCCACTCAAACACCAACCCACAAATGCAAAACCCAGTGTATTGGCACTGGTACAACAGATTGGAGAAATCACCTCGATAAATCTGGACTATTTTTAAAAACAGAAAAAGATTTATTTATAGGTTTGCTAAGAGTGAAAATTGGGTCAGTTAATCCCTGAATACTATGCAGGGTACTTTATAAATACCTATCTATAAACACATTATAGAAATAGCCTCACCTATTGTATTAAAAACAAGATAGCCTTTGCAAAATTCAGGAGCCTGCATCCCTTGCAGATTCTATCTCCAAATTATTATTATCTCCATTACAGCATTATTCCAGAGTAATGAAGATACAGAGTATGTGCCACTGATCACAACCCTCTGAGACCTGCCACTCAGCTAGCTCTCAATCCACCTCACCATCCATTCATCTAACGCACACTTCCTGTGTTTACCTAGGAGGATTATTGTGGGAGACAGCATCAAAAGCCATGCTGAAGTCCAGGTAGACAACATCCACTGGTCTCCCCTCATCTATCCAGCAAGTTGTCCCATCATAGAAGGCAAGTGGGTTGTCTAAGCGTGATTTCCATTTGGTGAATCCATGCTGACCACTCCTGATCACCTTCTTGTCTTCAACATGCTTGGAGATGACCTCCAGGATAAGCTGTTCCATCACCTTTCCAGTGATTGAGGTGAGGCTGACTGGCCTGTGGTTCCCCGGGTCCTCCTTGCCCTTTTTGAAGACTGGGGTGACGTTTGCTTTCTTCCAGTCCTCAGGCACCTCTCCTGATTGCCCTGACCTTTCAAAGACGACCGAGTGGCCTAGCAATGATGTCCACCAGCTCCCTCAGCACTCGTGGGTGCATCCCATCAGTGCCCATGGACTTGTGGATGTCAATCCAGTACAAACACCACAGCAAAGTAGTTGTAGTGTTGACCTTATCTTCAGTTTTGCAGAGCTTTGCAGGTGGTTCATAGAGCTAATCTATAATTACCCAACCTTTTCCAGAAGTATTTCTCACCATCTTCTAAAAAACGGCAGTTCAATTTATTGCCAGCAGTGTGTTATTTTTCATGCAGTTGTGGAAGAGGTAAGGCTCTTGTTCGTACTAAAACCAAACTACCCACTTTTCTTCCATTTAAATTCTTATGTTGCTTATATTAATATTTGCAGACTCAACTATACTAGACTGTTAGGAATTCTGCTCTAACCTTGCAGATCCAGTTCCCAGGAAAGTTCTTTCCCTTGAAATCCTCATTTTTTCCCCTCTCCTTTTTCTAATATGATTGTCACAAAAGTAGCAGCAGGTTTTTGTGACAATATGATATCTATGGAATTACTCATAGAAACACCTAGCAGCTTCCCCAGCAAAACAGGAATCTCTTTTTAATATAGAAATATATTTGCTGTTAGAAATCCTTTTGTTGTTGTTATGAACAAAGCAGAAACATTTTCACTAGAGTTAAATGTCATTTTAAACAGCTGGCTAAAAGAGTTAGATAGATATATAAGAATAATACCTTCCAAAAATTGCAATGAACTCTATGTACTTCATTTAATTCCAAGAAGTCATTTTTGCTGCATTTTACCCTGCAAACCCATACAGCTAAAACTATGCAAGCAGGACTCTCTTTCTCTTTATGCTTCCAGCAAACTGAATTGCTATTAATTTTTCTCCTTGCTATCATACTGAATATAATGAGTTTGCACAACTGTCACTGTAAGCACAAGATGAAGACTATGAGTTTGCATAAGTGTAAATGAAAGCAAATGATGAGGAGATAGTATTAAACCTTTGTAGATGCCAAGAAGATTAGTAATATGGACAGAGAGGCATTTTAGAACATGCTTCCTCATATCATCAGATGAGGTAAATAGAGGTACATCAGCTTATATTAGGGAAAGATTTTGTCCACAGTAGGACATCAGTATTTAATTTATAAGCAAGATAAATCTTTTTACATAGGTATTTCGAGATGCTTCTAGATACAGCAATTGCCATTGTTTTACAAAAAGGACTTATCAGAATTTATCACCACATTACACCAGAACTTCTGTTTTATTATCTTGCTGTAGAAATATAGTGAAGTAGTAATAAAGGTTGATAAATTATTGTATAATTTCCTAGTTTGCTTTCCACAAATCTCTCTCAGTGGTCCTTTCCAAATCCACACAGAACATTACCACAAGCATGACACTGACAAAAAATAAAATAAAATTGAAAAAGATTGGTTCAGATCCTCAGCTAATCTAGGTCATGATACCGCCATTCAGTTAAAACAAACTATAATCAAGTTAAAATAATTTATATCAGCTATAGATCTGCCTCAAAAATACAGAGCTCATGGAATGCTTTATTGCTTCACCAACATCTGTTTCATTTCCATTTCAATTCCCCTTAATAAATTGTTCTTGCATTCAGGAATTTATTCTCCACTCAAGATCTATGAAAGTCACCAATGATTTGGGTCATTCCATCATCAGACACCTTAAGTGACACTCAGTCAGTGGCAGTTAGATATGTAATGTCCATTAGCACCTTTAAGAATCTCATCCCAATGCTAAAGAGCACTTCTGAGCATCTCTAAAAGATTTACCACTGATTTAACTACTGTTTGGACTAACGCCTTAAGTAAAGAACTATATTTGTAGCACAGTTGAAAGAAAGCATATATATTCTAGACTCTCAGAGATTATCCAGAAACCATTGGACTAGACAATCCAAGTTTTTAAACCATTAATCAAGCCAATATCATTTTGATCTCATTTGGCATGAGGAAATGGCTTACATCTACCCATAACTAGAACTGTTCAAAATCAGAAGTCCATGGACAGGCCTTTAATTATATGTACAGAGTTCTTACTTCCTCTTTAAATATCTTCAAATATATAAACAATCAGCAAAAAGAAAAAGAATTCTTTGATACAGTAGCACAGAGGAAATGTATTCAGAAGAAGGAAGAGGAAGGCAAGTCACTATGAGAACAGAAGAAACAATTTCAAAAGGACTGTAAAAAAATGCATGGTTTACGCTTTGAAATATGTTACGACTTGTGAGACATAGAAGACTATGATAACGAGACTAAAATAATTCATAAAGTTTTCCCCAAATAAAACATTTAAAATTGTTAAAAAGTAATAATACATAGTTTCAAAATCTACATATGCCTTGAAAAATACATTAGAACAAAATGCTTCATGATTGTAATGTTTAGGGCAGCTGCTCATTTGCAGATATTTATCAGGAAAATAAAGCTTAAAAAAACGTGTTACCTAGTTCTAACAACGTATACAACAACCTCTTATGCTTAATACATCAAATACTATTTTAATTATGTTCATGTCCTCACTTATATTCCTGTTTGTTTGTATACCCATACACACACTAAAATAAATATATATAAAGAGAGGTAGCATAAAAAAAAATCTTACATTAAGAACTTGAACAGTCTAGCATTCTTAAAAATGAAGTATCAAGCAGGTTTGTGTGTACAACCATAATTCAAACAGCTTCTGAATATGCATGTATTTTTCTGTCCTTTTCTAACTCTCCCCCTAACCTGGCCTGTGCCTAACAGACGTATTACTTACAGCACACAAAGAAAAAAATAATAAAAAAAAATAAAAATCCTCCCTTCCTCCTGCTGCCTGGGTTCAGGCATTCCCACACAGACAGCACCTGGCCCTCAGCAGCCCAGGACTGCAATTACAAAGGCAGTGTGGACCCAGGTAACGTTAAATGCAAGCCTCTGCCTGGCTTTAAAAAACGAGCAAAGCTTCAGAAATGCTTCCACACAGGCCAGATCTTAGGGATTATTCACAGACATAACAAGTGGCACACTGACACAAAACACCAACGCTGTCCTCCCCACCAAACTTTGCATCCTGAATCTGCACATTAGAGTCAGCCAATTTGTTAATGTCAGGATCGTGATTTTTTTATTATGCACAAGCATCTCTCTCTCTACCCTTATTCTCATAATAGCACACCCATTTTGGCTGAAAGTTAAGGAGGAAGATGCCAGCTAACACTAGATGCCTTGAAGGGAAATTTTCAAACCAAGCTATTGAATTTTGGGAGAGTCATCAGCAAGAGTTAAGAATTATTTTCTAATGGGAAGTTGTGGGCAAGCTGCACTACAAGTAATGTTATTAGGAGTTGGACTTCGTGATCCTTGTGGGGTTCCTTTGAACTTGGCAGAGTTTATGATTCTATTATGATTAGCACTGCCTAAAGGACACACACATCTGCAAAATACTGTTGCAAATGTCACTTCTTATTGGCCGTAGTGTCAAAATGCAAACTGGGCTAAAGATTTTGGTGGGGGGAGCCTGATACCAAATTTCACCCAAACTGAAAAAGTACTTAGGATACAACCTAGATAAATCCTTAATCTTTCTTTTTCAAACGTTCAGCATTCATACTTTTCAAATGAACATCGACTTCCCATCCTTACCATGTGTTGGAAACTGTCCTGTACGAATCTAAGACAAAAGGCAGCAGTCAGAGGTCAGTAGCCAGCTGGCAAACAGAAAAAGCAGAGAACCCCCAAGCCCACTGTGAGGAAGTGTCCTGAGCACTCAGCCGAGGACCAACAAAACCAGCTTCACTTCCGACACTTTTCTCCTACCTCCTCCTACCTGAAGATGCATAAAGAATGCAGCTTAGCTTCTGTAGTGCAAAATGAAAGGAAATTAAGACAAATATAACAATGTTTTTGCTACATGCTCACACAGTCTTTCGACAGTATGTTTCACAGAACAGTTTCCAGAAAAACAAAGAAACAAGAAAACTTCAAAATTCAACAAGTATGGACATAATATCCCTGAATCTTACTCAGAAGGCCCACACCACTCATACCTAGAAGGGCATGATTCTTGTTCCTGATGATTTGCTGCCTGGGACAGAGAATTTTGTGTCTCTTGAATACTGACTGCTTTTGAATATAGCTATTTAAAGCTGATAAATTTCATAAAAACATTTACAGGACTGGAATTTTAGTTTCCACATTGCCACTGCAATCCATATTTTATGGTGCATATCTTTTTTTTTTCCCCTCCTTTTTATTTTTTCCCCCTGTGTAGTGTCATTAATCTGCTCCCTGGCTGTGCAGAATAATATCCCACAAGAGCAGACTGCTTTTTGAATATTTTATTATCTCTCATTGTATTTCCAAACTAATATATATTTACAAATTCAACCTCCTACAGGCAGAACTATATTGTTTTCCCTCTGTTTGAGAACCAAGACATAGATATCGAATATAAATAGAAAAATCTATCTACAGTCATTTGTGTTGAAAGGGAGAACCAATCACATATCAAGCTGTGCAAGAAAAGAAAAAAAAAGAGATTTGCATACTGCAACAGACAACAGAGAGGGAGGGAGGCACACAAAGGGGCTATGTTCTTGTTGGAAGACATCTTTCAATTCTGCTGAAGGACAACTCCCTTTTCAGCATGCCCCTCTCATATCTGAACAGATCATATACAAGGAGAAATGTGCTGAAAGGGCTTGGCTGTGTGTTTGTACTTCACAGCCCTGACTCATTTCATCAAAGATTTTGCCTTTTTTGGCACAGAGATAATTTCTTTCCTAACTTTTACCTGTAGCGCTTTGGCTGTAAAAGAGTGAGGATACCTTCACCTGCTTCTTTCCCCTTCACCTCAATACAAGGAGCCAGTGTTGGTCCTAACACTGAACTCCCAGTGGTTCCTCCACTGCAGGAAACTCTGGTAAGATCACAGAACAAGGGTGGTGCTTTTCTAGCTTCTGAACAAGGCAAAGCTGAGTTTGAAGTTGACTCCGTGTAGGAGAATACACAGGAATGTCCACGTGGTGCCAACCAATCAATGTAGGAAGAGTGAAAATCCCTCTTATAAAGGAAAGGGGAGATATTCCTGTAGGAAAGGCATGAGGTTTGAGGAGCACTTTCACCATTCTGCCACAGAGCCCCATGTGCCTTTGGCACTGAGGTCTCACTGTCTGCAGTCCCTCTGTGAAAGACTACTCACCATATCTCATAAAGCTATAAAGATGATAAACACAGGAGAGAGGGACTGGGAGCTCTCTAAGAAGACAGGGGGATAGCAGATTCACTTGATTCAAGGGCTGTTCACAGTCACCAATCAGTCAAGCTATGGAGCAGCTGAAAAAGGTGGAGATGATGCAAGTATTCTTTGCCCATTAGAGAAAAAACCAAAGTAATTTCATTGATTTGAAGGTCCAAAAGCCAGTTTTCTAGACATGAATTTTATCCTTAATGTTAAATAATGGAAACACTAAGTACAAAATACTCTATGAAAACACTAAATACATTATGCACAACATTTGCAAATCCTTTTTCTTTTTAAAGAGCTTTGTTGCCATACTTAGGTCTAAGAACAACTATCCAACCACAGAAGAGAAAAAAATATACAAATATTTCAGGTGTTCTCTTTTTTCTCTAGTTAAATTAAATAATGTGACAGCTACTCAGCACCCATGCTCTAAAAATTACACACAATTGATATGAGTAAGGAATTTTACAGAGTAGAAGGGGAAGAGTTGACAACTGTTGTACAAACAGCTAATATTCAGCGAAGAGTTTCCTTTATTATGGAAAAATATTTCACAATATCCTTTTACATAAATATTAGGTTCTGTTATTTCAGTTCCCTGTCAGATAGCGGTTTCCTAAGCAAGCTTGAAATAAAGGAATCACTATGTTTCTTTAGTTTTGTTTTGTTTTTTTAACCTAGTCTTATTTTTCTACCTGTCTGCAACATTATTCGGAATAAACAAGTATGCTTGTTTTTCCCTTTGGTTAGCTTTTTCTTTTTTTAAGATTCTATGCAAGGACAGGTTACTTGACTGTTTTTTCACTTGTACTTCATGGTCGATGATCCTGATTCAGGAGACTTTGAGACCTCTGGAAATCTCATTGTTGACATATATAGATTTTGGATCACATTAATACCATCATTACCTCAGGAATACTATTAAAAGAAATACACGTTTACCGTAAGTAGCTCACTTTTCTAAAAAGAATTTTCAAATCTTAGTATTTATGAGTTTATATCAGACCTTTTGTAGCTCCATGCTTGGAGGATAATACGACTAATAATTCCTTGTTTTTCTCCCAAAGTGCAATCACTTTTCGTACCATGCAGTTTATTCATAGCACAATATTTTCTCAAATAACCCACCTCCCATTTCACTCTCCAAAGCTCACAGCTTATCTGTTTTGTAACAGATAAGGAGCTAGGAATTGAAAACCATTAAAAGAACTGGCACATTATTTTTGGTAAGCTGAAGAGTTCTTTCAAAATTATTTATGAATCTGGGCCAGCACCTTCCATTCACCAATACTTTAAAAAGCTTGAAAATAATTGATTCAACTCCATCTCAAAAAGTCACATTAAAATATTATTTTAGAAGTGCATTTCTATTTCAAAGCTAATACCAAGTCCTTTTTTTTTTTTTTTTTTTTTTCCTGGGATGGAGAAGGAAATCAACCACCTGAGCAAAAAAGAGCAAGTAATTTCAATCAACTCACTCCACATAAAGGCATACATGTGTGCTTAACTGTTTGAAATAATCTGTTCATTTTGAACTTGCATTATGTATTTTTTGAGGGGGAAAAAGTCTTTAGGGGCTTTTTGCTCAGGCTGTACTTTTCCAATAATCTTTTATCTGTGTAGTTTCTAGTACAGAGTTGGTAACTGCACCTAGCTGACAAGAACTAGAGTCTTCTCATGACTTCTTGAAACAGGCCATCTACCCCAACCTTTTCCCCCAGTTCCATTTGCTGGAGTATATCTTTAAAGGGATAACTTTTTTCTTTTTTCTTTTTTCTTCTTTTTTTTTTTTTCCCCTCAAAAGAGTTATAATTTACTACAGATAACCTGCACAATCCTACCCTGCCAGTTTTATATACAACCAAAATTTACATATTAAAATTGTGACAAATATTTGTATAACACACTTTTCTTGGAAAACTACTTATAACATGTCTTTCAACATGATCTGCACCACAGTTTATACTACTTTGTTAAGGTCAAATCCAAATAACAGTAAGAAATGTTTAGTAAATTCTGCAAAATATAATTATTAAATACAACCTTTACTGACTTTATAATATGCATCAGTAGCCTACTGAGACAAAGTCAAGTAATCTGTCCTCACATAGAATTTAAAAGAAAAAATTTAAATAGCTAAGCAAAGGAAAAAACAAGTATACCTGTTCCTTTTGAATAATGTTATAGACAGGTAGAAAAATATAATGTTGTGAATAAGACTAAAAAATAAATGTTTCTTAAGTTTGAAATTAAAGAAAATTAAAATAAATAACAGTATGCAATATTTAAAGAAAAGTAGCGCTAGTCTGTTACAGTAGGGCATGTAAAATTTACTATACTTCAAGGAATTTAGCTGGCAAACATCCTAATTAAACGTACATTTTAAGAATTTCCTCCTTCCACAATATACTGGAAATAGACCATCTAAAAAAGAAATTACCCCTCCACACAGAATGGGCCATTGCACAAGAAAGAACTGGACAGCAGATGTTTCTGTCTCATCAGGAAACCTTCAAAGCTATACACAAAGAGGTACATTTAAAAAAAAAAAAAAAAGTTACAAAAATACAGGCCCAGTATCCTTAACAAAAATAAGACTATTGTATTATGATCTATTAGGAGTTAAATTAATTTCAACTCAGGAAAATCCTGTGCCACTGAAATAGAAACATTCCTCAAGTAAACTTTAAATTCTGTAATTGTCAAGGATCAAAAAACTGACATACAGACGATCTACAGATTTACTTTTTAAATCTTATTTTTATTTTCATCTTTTACACGACAGAGAGCAACTATTACAAAAAAAAAAAATTGTGTTAGCCATAAGTTTGGAAAAAGGGTTATCCATATGATAGAATATGCTAGAATTATTTAACTGAACGGCAATTCTGCCAACAGGGCATTTCCCTATTTTCCAACACTGTAGGTAATCTGCTGGCTTGCTACTTCCAACAGTAGCTTTACCAGCAGTGCTAAGGCATCTAAAACTGTGGGGTCAGCCAAAAGCATGTTCCTCATGTTGTAAAGAGATGTGGGCTCTTGCAAACGCACAACTGCGAAACAGCTGAGAGGAAGATACCTGTCATGTCCCTGTGGCGGAACAAGGACACGCTCAAGCCTTCTTCAGTTCGGATTTGGTTTTGCAGTCAGCGCTGCCACGGGAAGTGCAGCCACATGCCTCAGTGCAAAATGAATGTAACATTGTGCCAAAGTTCAGGAGATGCACATTGAATTTATTCACTCGGAACTGCTGAGATAATTTTGAACTACTACCCCACATAAAAATGCACTAGCATTCATTTTTAGATGCTTCACAGGACCGAAGTATTAAAAGTTGACAAATCACCTCTCATTTTGCTTTCTTTTACAAGAAATCAGAACACAAATAATAAAAATAATGTTAAATGTGTGTTTGAGAGTTTCATGGCTGCAGATTTTTTCCTCAGAAATCTTAGATTTTGGACTCATCTTATAATGGACTGAGTTCCTGTTTTCTTCTTCCAAATTTCTAGCCTCTGTGTTTGGAGAGTGTGGTTTTAAGAGTACGAAGCTTTTCAGATGGAAAAAAAAGGTCACACCCTTAAACTCACTTAAGTTTTTCCTTAAATCTACTTCTCTCATGATATATCTAGAAAACATCACTTGCTATTACATGGAGACTAAGAAGTCATTAACTTTGTTTTAGAGATAGAGAACCAATATATTAACGCAAGTGACTTGTCAAAGGTCACCCAAGAGCACCATAGTAGAGCTAGGAACTAATTCTCTGAATCTCAGAAGTCTTAAACCATGACTGTCGGTTCTATCATAATTAAGACAGATATTGCATGCCTCTTATGTGGATTAGAAAAAGTCAAGGAACGATGTCATTAATAATTAAAAATAACATTGTGATGTCTTGCTTTCCTCACCAGGAAAACTCACACACAAAAGTCACGTAGGGCATCCTTCCAGATACACATGCAAATATAAGATGACCACATTTTTCCCAATAAGCAAAGACCTAAGAGTCTCTGGACATTTTCTGGAAAGCAAAAGCATGCTAATTGATAAGGATGTAGGACATTCGAGCACTGACAGGTTGTGTTTCTCATAAGCATTTTTCTCTTTCGGCTTCACTAGGTGAAACATAGGAAAGGTCATAAATAAAGTCCAAAAGCAAATAGCAGTTGCTACAGAGATAGCAAAACCAAAAGCTATTGTTTGCATGGAAGTACCTGAGTCAGCATTCAAATTAAGTGGTTTTCTTAGATTAAATAACAAATGCTTTACTTCTTTTTCTTTTCAGATAAAGGAAGTACTTCACTTCAATGTCTAGTTCATCCAAAGTTATATGAAAACTGAAAAAGCAGAATAACTTGCTTTCGTCATTTAATATAAAACTACCAATTTGGAATGGGAATATGAGATCTACCAGTTCAAGAACCTTAGAGAGGACCTGGGAACAAAAAGTAATCATGTCAATTCACAGCCTACAGGTAGCTTTTTTTTTTATTATTATTAAATAAATTGGCTTCTATTGCAAAAAGTCTTGACAAACTTTTTTCTAACACATCCCCAACACACATGCTAATGCTGTTATTTAAAGAATAAAAAAAAAAACCTTTAAATTTAATTATCTTTTCTACCAAAATAGTATTTGACTGAATAACAAGCGTATACACTTTCATTTAGTTTTAAAAAGTTTAATTCCTTATTTTCTAATGTAATAAATTACAAAGTCTAAGTATGTATCAATCTAGATAAATGTTTACTTTCATATGCAACAACACAATAATTTAATCAACCAATATTTATTTTAGGAACCAGCTAAAAACCATAAATATAAAACAACATTATAATCGATTATTTCAATCAAATTTTTCTGTTTGCAGAATTAATATTGCAGCTCTTACATTTATATTTAAAGTAATCCACACACTTATGAGAAATGAAAAATGTGGCCTTCTTAGGCAATATAAATCCTCAATTTAGTTCTCTGTACACTAAAACTTATGAGAAGGGTTTAATAAAAAGTAGCATGCATAACAGCAGCTCAGTGACATTGAATAAGAATTAAACAAGAAACGCTTATCCAAAAATGCAAGAATAACATTTGTGCTTTGTCTTCCCAGGCTATTCTTGCTCATTTACTGAACATATACAGTATTTTAAATGGTCTGTCCATCCAATGCAAAATGAGTATGATTAATGGCTAATTGCTCTTTCTTGTTTGCTATCCCTTGCATGCTATGATATCGGAGTTCCACAAGGGCAACTGTAGTGGGCTGGCCAAAAAGCCTGGAGGGGAAAATTAAATCCCCTTCTTAAGTAGCAGACTAGCAGTCTCCTCCAACAAAGGCTTTCCTTCCCTTGGTGGTAATGTGATTCATTTTCCTATAAAGAAGAAGGCTGGTATTTCAATGCGTAAAGACAGCCATTACTGTGACATTTAACAAGCCTGAAACCTCTGGCTTTCTTGCTAACCTAGATCTGCCTTAAGGCTATCAGAGACAAAAGAGGCCTTCTCCTCCAGCAAGCATCAAAGACCTAATAAAAAGCCAAGAACGAGTAGGCAGTCAGCTTCTGTGTCAGAAATGCAAAATAAAAATATAATATATGCAAATTTGAGGCATGCAAAAAAACTCATGGAACATTGCTTGTGTGTACAGTTGTACTCATAAAACCTGTAATGCACTTTTTGAATTATTCAGCAAGAAGAGGCTGAAAAGCAGCAAAGAAGCTTATTATGTTTGCTTTGCTTCATAGACTATTAGGTGGACAAAAAGAAAAAGGAATTTAGTTACGCTTGCTTATCTCCTAACCTTATAAACTTGGGATTAACAGATCAAAGGAGGATTTGGTTCAGCTGATAGAAAATGGAGCTCTTTTATAGCTGTTTGGTCTCCCTGTCCCTTATGATCAAATGAGCTTAAGCAATTGATAAAATAAATGGGGCTTTGAATTCATGTGTTTTAGTATATACATTTAATATTTGTTGTATTGCATTGTACATTGGTATGCAAAATTAAATAACAAGTAAAAGAGGATTAAACATTATACATCAGATTTTTTTTTCATTCTGCACATGGCCTAATAATGGAAGCCAAAGTGCAGACACAAGGTACTGTATTGATATAATTTAATTCACTTTATGATTTTATGAGGCATGTGGAGCATCCCATATACTATGTGTACAAAATATTTCTGATGCTTCATTCTCTGATTTTGCCATCAGCCTGAAAATGAGCCCATACCCTATCTCCACCTTGTGGTGCTGTACAGAGCTGGGACGTGGAGAAGGAAACACCTTGCGTCCCAGTGGTCCAGGCACACATCAGCACTGACATTAGGCGGCTGCCCACAGGTCACTACAGATGACAGGGCATACTGCTGCCTGCTTTCTTTCCAACATTTAAAATGACAACTGCAATACACCAAGAAGTGACCTCGTGATGGCAAAGATGCTGCTGCTCTTTTAGTCTTTCACCAACATCTCTGTTATTTTGCACTTGACTGGAGATGGCTATATTTCTGTGTCAAGAAATGTCTGGATGACTTTGAAACAGTTTCACCTTTTAAAAGACTGTACGTATTCACTGTGGATCAAAATTAATTTACACAAGCCTTTGAAAGCTGAGAAGAACCCATTTAGATATGAATTACCAGAAGATATATATCATTTCATTAAAGAAATTGTCATCCCATCCACATGTAAAATTCTTTTCCAGTGTAAACTATGCAGTTTTTAGTTACAAAGTATTTTCTTTCCAATAAAGATGAATTAAGGAACCTGCCTTTCTTCTTTTTCAGTAACACTTACACATTGGAAATGCCTGTTTTGACTGCAACTTCAGCATGAAGTTAAAGCTCTGTTACTACAAATTGGCTTATAGGATATTTGAATGTGAATTTCACAAACTATCCCCCCAGCTTGTTTAGTTAATGTAATAACTCATGGGACTTTCAAACTGCAAATTGAGGATCATTAATAATAGTAAAATAGCTATAAAATATGGAATGCCAATGTATTATTTATTTCTCAAGATCTTGATATCATTTAGTGTATTTGGGTGTTTCTACTGTATGATACTTTTGTTTAGGGACATTGTAACCAAGCTAGAACCATTTCAAAACTAGCATAAGAACGCGCTCTAAGAGATTTTCTAAAATGAGATTTATTCTGGCATAAAGTTTCTTAAAGAGATTTACCAAAGCCATTTAAGGGAAAGGAGACAAATAAAGCTCATTTCTACTTTGGAAGATCAGTGAAGTATCAAGAAGTGATAAAGCAGAATTCTATGATTGACCCTTCTTTGTTTAGCTCTTCATAACTGATGGAGTAGCTCTCATCATAGGTGAGTTATTGCTGACTTAGATTGAGTTTTAACCCAGGAGGTTTATCCCAAGTAACGTCTAAGTCGAGGATTGAGGAGAGAATGGTCACGGTGTTGTAACTGGGCCAGAGACAGATAAATGAAATCAGAGTGGTGCAACATTACTGAGTTGACAGATATGACAGGTAAGATCTCAGACACTGAGACAGAGGAATGAATACTTTTCTAGGTCCTTTATATGTTTTTTATATATTCATATATATATTATTATATTTATATATAAATATATAAACATATTTATAGATACACACAAGCAAATATACATATACATATATATACACATATACACACACAAATCAGACCACTCCTTTTTTTCCCCTGCATCTTAGCTCAAGTTTCAAAACTGAGAGGAAAAATTTAAAACTTTTGCAATGCAAATCTGCCAGCACTAGCAGATCCAAAATCTGCAGATCTGATGCAATCTGTATCAGATTTATTTTTCCTGCGGTGGACTTTAATCTGCACATATTAGACTTGTTGTTTATGCAACATAATTTTGCAATGTGCGTTTGCTGGCACCATTCACTTGAGATCAAAGGAGAAAAAGACAGGAAAAAAAGAAAGAAAAGGAGGGGAAAAAGAAACAGAGAAAGCTTAGTAATGCTTGGGAAAATGCAGTATCTACTATGTAAATATGAGAACCAAAAAGCCAAGAATGCTTTTCATAGCTACAGAAGTAACTTAAATAAGAGGATAAAAGGTTACATCCCAAAACACACAATTTTTCAGAAACTGTATATTCCTTATCCATTTAGGTCTAACATTACAAAGAGCAAATAAACAATATGAGCTGGCTACAGATTGTCATTTCATTCAAATGACAGAATATCATTTGTTTTTGTTGGGAATATAACAAACAACAGCCAAGCAGTACCGTGTTCTTTGGCTACGCTATAGATCTATGTACAACTTCACTAAACAAATTGAATAGCCATTGGGGGAGAAAACACTATGTTTGTGTATTATATTACAAAGGTAAATGTTAACACTTGCAAATTTGTTTGGCTTAAGAAGACATACCAAGTGTGATTGCAAAAATATCTTCAAGATAACTGGTCTCAAAAAGTATTCTATAAAACCTTGGTATTTGGGCTCCGAGACAGAAAATAATTTTATTTTAACAACATTATTTGATATTGCCTAAACATAACAGATTAATAGAGGACTAGATTTCACTGTCTGATTGGCTTTAAAGAAATACAGTAGGTAAGGGTATAGCTAGTTCTTGTAGCATGTCACAGTGTCTCTAAACTCAAGTTGTTTTTATTCACCACCACAGGAACTTTTCTGTATTCTTGGATTCAGCTTATTATTATTTAATTCATATTAAAAAAAAAAAAAAAAAAAAAGCACCTTATAAGAAACAAATGCTGAACAAGTTGAAGAAATGTAGACCCATGACTGCACAATACCTTGTCTTTCTTATAATAATTCTATGTTGTAGTTGCAATGTTGTAGCAGTGTTATTCAAATATGCAAGGGAGACAAAGTTAATGAGGAAAGGCAATATATGTTACTAATCTGAGGTGATATGAGATGGGGGAAAAAAAAAGTCTTAGGGACAGAACCTTCTCCCCTCGGAGTTTTTTTTGTTGAACCACTTCCAAAAGCAAATAATAATCTGCCACCTGTGGGAAAGTGCACCAAATTCAAACTAACCCATATCACATATTTATGTAAAGCATACCTGAATGGGTAAGAAAGGTAAATACCCAAGACCACTTGTACTGTGAGCTGTCATACTAAGTTTATATTGATCTAAATTCCAAAGCAACAGAAACAAAAAACAGTCACTGCATGTTTTAGTAATCTCCTTGAAAAATATCAATCCTTTTGAATAATTTAAACTTCGATCAGAACTCCTGTTGTTCTTTGGGTACACAGAAACACCTCCTATGTAGAAAGGTAGTCCCAACATGGTTCAAAAATTTTTTGACAATCCACCTCTACATTCTGTATGCTCTCAGATGTGTGGCACCACTGTTGGTTGATGTTGGTTTCATTAAGAGGAAAAATCCCACCAGTAATGCTGCTTTTTATTTGTTCTTGGTGAAAACTACTGGACTTTCATTAAATGCCATATATTTTCATGTAGCATTAAGGGAAAATTCATGATTGACTCTTGTATCATTCTGTCTTTCACCTGGAGTTGCCTATACAGTAATTCATTTAACACACGCCATTGCTGCCATTTAGCTCCAAACTACAGGTCAGGAGCACCTAATACAGAACCTCACTGCCACGGCCAGGCAGTATCAGTGCTCTGCTCTCTCTCTCCATCACAGTGCCTGCTACTTCGTCTTGTCTTGAAATACTGTACAAGACTGTTAGTTATCTAGAAGTCTGAAGCAGAAAGCTTTAGGAGGTTAAAACCAAATGCTGGAGTCATGTGTGATATAAAGTCCTGTTGTTACTTGTGATGTAGGGTCTTAAATTGAAAATATGTGCATTTAGAAAGTGGCAACTTTTGCTGTTTCATAATTCCTGTGTAATTCTGTAGGTACATTATTAATTGCTTTCCTTAGAATCCAAAAGTTGTAATTACAGTTTCTGTAAAGTGACATCTTTGTCCCTCTGCTTATGAGCTCTCCATTTCATATGGATTTGGTTTCTTTTCATTTCCCTTTGCCCTTGAAATCTCAATCTGCCATAAACCCAGGACTGCATCCCTGTGATGTTGGTATTACCATGACTATTTTACAGACCAGTAAGTGGATTCAAAGGAGCTATATGATGAATCCACTGACAACCAAAAGGCGTGGCTGAAGAAGAAACAACCCCTTATTCACCAAGGTACCTTTTTAAACCTGTGTAAACAACACTAATTTTAAATACTAGATCAAGCCATTTTGTGCTATATTTAAAGTTCATCCAATACACACACACATACACAGTTATACTACGTAAATATTTTCTGCAGTAGCACTAACTTACTTGGTTGGTCCTCCAAACATGACAGTTCTGTACCATGAAGCATACAGTATCAATATGCAACTAAAAAGCATTATAAGAAATTTCAACCGTATTTTGGTAAACACTCTTTGAATGATTATGCAACATCTAATTTTTTTCATAACAGAACTTACAACATTTTACTACAATGAAAGAACTGCAAACCTGTAGTGAAAAACAACAGGCACATACATAGAATAAATGATATCTATTTTCTTAATATCTGGTTTTCACTCTAAAGTGATTGCCAAGAACTGTCATACACCACACATTTTATACCCTACAGTTAAAGTTCTTAGAAGTATTCTTAGTTGCTTTCTTTGGCAATGCAACAAAATATACCTCCAACATTCAGGTAACTGGATATGGTATTAGTCAAAGCAAATTGCTGAACACAGGCTTTTGTGCTCAAAATATGTGTTACAGAACTCCACTGTATCACGAATACATACTATAGTTAAAAGTCATTAGAGAAAGAAAGGGAGCATATACACATGTGAGAGTAAGTAAAAGAGAGAGCCTGGTTTTATTTTTAAATGTTTCATATGCACAAAAATCTCCATTTCAAGAATTTCAACCTAAAAAATTAGCTTTCATTAAGAAAAACCTGTTACTTGAATAAAGATTCCTTATAAAGACTCCTCTGTGAACTCCTTCAGGAAAGACTGTGAATATCATTCCCTTGTGAATAGTTTCACTCGCATACAAAGTAAGGCAGGAAACAATAACAAGGAGGAAGGAAAATTGAGCAAGACCACTTTACTGCTTGTTACTAGAATGTAGTGTAAAAGGATTGCAAGACTAAGGGGATCTTGAGAATTAAGTTATTTGAATGGGTTCCCATAAAATTCCATGGCAGAAAGGACACTTGTGCAGGTGGAGCCTGCTTGTTCTCTTCCTCCATGGAATTTAGACTTTGCCAGGTCTGCACCAGATCTGCTCTCACCAATTCCAGCTACTTTTGCGTAAGATGTTCAGTTCCCTTGCCGCAGACTGGAGAAATACACTGCCTTAGTAGCAGAGTTGTATGGATTTTCTCTTGTTTTCTGTGGACAAACTCAGTCTTTCCTTAAAGGTGCACTATTTCTGAATTAATTATTCACCAAAATGACCCATTGACAAAGGGGACAAAATGATATATTTTCTACCCTCCAAAGAACAACATCAAGGTAGTAAGCTACATAGGTAGAAGGATGCCCACATACTGCAACTGCCGTTTCCTGTAAGGGATAAGAAAAAAGTTATTGGCAGCATACAAGTGCAGTTGGAGAAGATGCTGGCAATAAGAGGTGCTCCTTTTGTGACAACTAAGATGTGGGCAGCAATATTACCGGAAAAATCTAGTAGGGCAGCAATGTTCAAAGAATAAATGACAAACAAAAAGATTCAGGGACAGTGTTTGCAGCTGGAAGATCATTCTGTACTGCTGATTACTAATTTACCCAGAATAGCTTGCCTATTACCAGATTCAGGTTCCTCTAACAGAGTCTACGTTGTTTCAGTGGTGATCTTTATCCACAGCAAGGACAAAACTTCCTGCTGAGCAGCTGCTCTGCTGAACCAACAAACACTAAACAAAAGGAATGGAGCTGCAGACCTGAGCTGCTGTAGGAATACTGTGACCAAAAGCTAATTATCATCAATACCTTATCAATCCAAAGATTACCGTGAAGTCTAGCTTCTACTTGGTTCTATTGATTATCTTCAAGTGACTTGCAAGATAGTACCTTTATTTTTATTTTTCACTGAAACAAAAGGTATAGAAAATGCCAAGCCAGAAAGCTTAGCAAGCACTTTGGAAAGGAGGGCTAGAATTTAAATTGATAAAGAGAATGTCTAAAGTCAACAATTTCAAATTCAACAGAGATGACATCAACATATATAAGGAAGAAAACTGCTATATGGAAAATAGTTACAGTGTAATACAGGAGAGAAGAGGAAGTAACAGCTGATGAGTAACTAAATATAATATATTGGAAAAAAAATCTAAATTCTTTTGCCTCACGTTTCAAACAGGTAGGTCCTTTTCTAATTTTGCCAAAGTGTCTGAATTTACACAAAAAATGTTCTGAATTTGGAAAAATTAAACATATTTATGTTACCCACAAGTATATTAAAACAGAAGCTCATAGACAAGTCCTCAGGCTTGCTCCTGTGGAAAAAGGGATGGATTCCCAATCAGCCATGTATATTGGCTCAATTGAGAAACTGGAGGGAGTGCATGTCAAGAAGAAGTGATGGCAAGGAACTTATACACACCTATATACTTCTGAGCACTCAGTCTATGCATGAGAGCCCAATCAGTTCATGCATGAGCCTCCAACTACTTCCTGCATGAGCACCCAATTAATTTATGCATGAGCACCCAATTTGTAGACACACAAATACCCAGTATGCACATGAGTGCCCAATTAGCTCATGCATGAGTGCTTTGTTGGGCATGAATTACAGGGTCTAAGTTAGCTAAAGCTGGCTGCACTGGTGACATGCTGGAGAAGCCCATGATCCGTGTGCTGATCACGATGGATTCAGCCAGCTCTGAAACCCAGTAAAAATAACCCATTGTGTGCCCAGAATGCAGGCTGTTGGAGAAGCTGTTGCCTCTGCTCAAACATTTACAGAAGAGTGGCAGCTCTAAGGAGAGGACACACTTGAAGAGACATACAGGGAGACAAATGGGGAGATTCTTGAGGAGATAGATGGAAGAAGAAACTGCTGAGGAGACGCTGCTGAAGATGCATTCTTGGGAGGAGGCGCTCTATACCAAAGTGGTCCACTTTGGAGGGGACTGTGACCCAACTGTGACCCATGCAAAGGCAGGGACAATCCTGAGGGACTGAGGTCCACGGGTGACCTACCTCAGAGCCAGGACACCCCAAGTGACTGTTAGCCCATGGGCAACGCACACCAGAGCGGGTACACTGAGAAGCATGAAGGAGCAGAGGAAAAGATAAAAATAAAAATAATCAGTAAGGCTCAGATGATCAATAGGCAAAAAACCCAACATCTTTTGCCATTGGTCAGACCCTCACCTTTCAACAGCAAAGGACTTGAAACGGACTGTGTATAACCCTAGAAAATAAGGGAAGTTCAGATTAGAAAGTAGGGAGGATAGCTGTTTGGCTTAATTTGAGCCTGGGGAAAGGAGAAGAAAGCTGTTCCTTTCCTTAAGTGCTTACTTATAATGATGTTGTCTTTTTCTTAATATCCAAATCAGTGATTAGACATTTCTGCTAATTTGCAATAAGTTAAACCATATTAAAATTTTCTCAGTCAAGACTTGTTTTGCCCATGACATTCTGGTAACTCCAACCCTATTCATTTTTATTGTAAATGCATTGGAGAAGTGAGGCATTTACACAATGGAAAATGGGGAGCAAGGACTAGCATCACATACAGACTTGACTGATAATCTCTTAGGGTCGATAACAGTCCTCACATTGGTATGCCAGAAGAACAGATCTTTGTCCATATTTTTGATTCTCATTGGCGGCAATGGTGTCAAGCTAAGGCAGGGGAGGTTTAGGCTAGACATCAGGAAGAGGTTCTTCACTGAGAAGGTGGTTGCACACTGGAACAGGCTCCCCAGTGAAGTAGTCACTGCATCAAGCCTGTTTGAATTTAAGAGGCGTTTGGACCGTGCACTTAGTCACATGGTCTAAAATTTTGGGTAGACCTGTGCGGTGCCAGGAGTTGGACTCAATGATCCTTATGGGTCCCTTCCAACTCGGGATATTCTATGATTCTATGATTTGCCACCACAAAGCCAGCTTTTTCATGAGGAGACTGCAGTTCCTCCTGACCAGTGCACAAGAAGAGCAGAATAACAGTGATAAAGAAAGAGAGGAAAGGCTTCTGCTGTCCATTTGCTATGGGACTGGAATTGGTTTTTGAGAAAATATGCAATAATTCTTAGTCAAGAAAGAAATATTACAGGGCCCTAACAGTGAGTCTGAAGAAGCTCCACACTCGGATTCAGTGCTGATATACACGAATTGCAGTCCAAAACTGATTTTTCTGAGCATTAAACTTGCCATACATTATGAGAACTATGCTCCTGAGTGTTCCAGAGAAAACATATCATCTATTAAGCATTCACTTCAGATAGCATGTGTATTTTAATATGAACAACTAGGAAAGCATCTAACAGCTGCCATTTAAGGGATTTTCTTGGTTTCTGAAGTTCGTCTATAGATATCAAAGTCTCAAAATAATAATTTCTGCTAGTTATTTACATGCATGAGAGGTTTTCAAACAATTAAGATGATGACAGCATTATTACCAGAAGAAAGAAAGCTCCTCCATTAATGTTAGCATACTACAGATCTCAGGGGTGCTTTTACAGAAAACAAAAATGCTTTTGCTGAGCTGAACAATTAACCATGAAAGATGCTTTTCCCAGGCAATTCTGGGTCTCCTGAGACAACCTATGTTAACCAAAAAAAAAAAAAAAAAAAAAAAAAAAAAAAAAAAAGCAATGTTCAGTCAAGATTTAAGCAGAAATTTTCTGCGTCTGTATCTAGAAGAAAGAAGAAAGACTGTAATATAATCTAATCAATAGGAAACAGCTCTACAGTTAAATAAAACAGCACAGAATATGACAAAATTAAACATTAATTCTTACTTGTGGACATCAGGTCTTCTCACCATTCTCACCAATAAACTTGGTGTTAAAATACCTGAGATAAGTTCCCAAACACTCTGTAAGACCTCAGTGATTTCCAAAAAGAAGAATCAGAAGCTCAGGTTAAGATATTGACATGCTTAGTTTAGGTCCCCCTTCAGAAAAGAAAAAGATTTTTTTTTGGAACAGTTTTGGAACAGTTCCTGATGAACAAGTTTATATACATTGATCGAATTTTATCTCCCAGAATAACATTTTGATAGAGAATGTTTAGCTTCAAGATGGACACCTTCAACACAGTTATTCTTTGATTGTTCTTGCAAAAAAAAAAAAAAATCTGCCTTGAATACAAGAATTCTTTCTGTACTCCATACAGATTTCTAGTCCCAATCAAACAACCTATGCATCTGTTAACTATTAATAACAGAAATATTAAAAGGATACATGGGTAATGCTATTCAAACATCACACACAAGCTATATTAAGAAATAAGGGGAACTTTCAATTTTATAATCTATATTTTCCTATCATCTTCTTTGTACAATATTTGATAATGTTTTACTAACTAAACTGATATTAGTGAAGGAAGTGAATTGAAAGTTGATAAATATAAATATATATGAATATAGATTGAATTTTTGAGCATTTTGGATTTTTAACAAGAAACTTCACCATAAAGGCACATTTCTCCCCACAGAGAAATACACTAAAATATTTATATTTGAAGACCAAAAATCCATCACAATGAAAAAAAAAAAAAGATTTAAAGTACTGAAAATCAGTAAGGAAACATCAATAGCTATGATTTTATGGTTTACAAAGACCAAAGTTAATCAATATGCATGAATTGACAGGTGTCTGCAACTAAAGAAAAAAGAAAAAAAAGAAAAAACCTGCAGGGAGGAAATAGAATAGGAATTTTTACTATCTTTCATTTTTCTACTCTCCACCTTTTCCATGACAAAAGGATGTAGGAGTGGTCTGCCTACCATTATTGCGAGGATTCACTCTCACAGCTGAAAATAATGGCTGGTATGTTCAACACGAATCTAAAGAAGTTGAAGAGTGTTTTAGGTTTTTGTTTGTTTGTTTTAAACACCCATTCATCAATGCTCCAAATGAAGAAAACTGCATCCTGCTTGAATAACTGAACCTATGTCATGAGCACCTCAACTGGGAACCCAGCCTGGTACCCTTCCGTGGCAACTTGATATTTTCTAACCACTCTAATTCAATAATAAATTGCCATACCAACTAGGACACATTTATTTAGTTGTTATACCATCTTGATACTGAAATCTGATAGGGAATTACTGCAAAACTAGCAATTGCAAAAACGGTAATTATTACAATGAATCAAGATAATAAGTAAATAAGTAGCCCTGGAACACAGAGTGTGAATTGGCAAACTATGTATGCAGTAACAACAACAGGGTCCTTTTCCTAAATATTGGTAAACAAAATTTTACTTCTTGGTATAAGCAATTAATTCACTGTTTAATGAAGAGACCTATAAGTAAGTGATGACACAGAGCAAATATACTCTAAATGGAAGTGTACTTGACAAGAACTGAACTGGCTGATTGCATTGAAACAATGCAGGACTTTAATTCTGCTGTGGTATAAACAGAGGTTCACTACCCAGGTTTATGTGCCATCACATTATACCCTCAAGTGTAGACGTAGTACATACATTTTGTTCTTCTAGTTTCTGGCTTAAATGAAAGCCTGTAACTAAAATTCTTGTATATCGTATATACCATATATATATATATATATATGTACATATATACATATACACATACATATATACATATACATACATACACACACACTAGAATCTAGGTTGAGAAGAAAATGAAAACAAACTATATAAAGAAAGATGAATTTTATTTTAAAAAATATGGCTTAGAAGGTTTTGGAGACCACCCACAAACACGTCACTTATAAATTACTTTTACTAATTATTTATTTCAAAGATATCCCCAACCATTGCATCTGGATACATGCACACTCACAGAAAACAACAGCTACTGCCCACGGCCAACAAGTCGATATTCTGAACTCAACCCCTTGACAATCGGGGGCTCTGCCCCACACTTTCAGTGGTACTACTTTGATTGCTACTACTTGAAATGGTGTTTTCAGTAAATAGAATTAGAAAATAAATTCTATTGCTGATTCTGAAAAACTGTCAAAGATTTATATAAGGAGCCACACAAAGCAAATGGTAAATTACTCTTGATTTATGCTTAATGTAGTAAAATGATCAAAGTCAGATACACATTCTGAAATACACAGGGAACCAGAAAATGTACCAGACCCTACTAATATATGGAATTATCAAAGACCTTCCAAATGACTTAAGTTAATTCAAGTGCCTTGTTCACAATTAGACCGTTATCACGAAATCTGCCATTTGGTTCCTTACTATTACATCTATGCAGAGAAAGTAGCACACACTGGAAAAGAGTTAGATTACTAAACCCTTACATCTTTTCACTCCCTTTAAAAAAAAAAAAAAAAGAAAGAAAACTGTTTAAAGAAATGTATTTTCTTTCATGTGAACTTGATGCTGTCTAATCTAATTCTTGATGTTTCTTCCATTGTAAGGCAATGTGTCCTTTGAGGAAGAAAAACAGCTTGTGTTTTGATAACAAACAAAAAAAAATAGTAGCATCTCTGTTTTCAAAGAGACAAGCTGTTTTTATTTCCTCTGAAGAAGCTCATTACAGTATGATGGACAAAATGTCAGATATAATTAAGTGAAAAAGGTGATATATATTTGGGGGTGGGGGAAGGAGATCAACCACTGGAAATGTTATTTTTCTGCAGGCCTCTCCTCCCTTTCACCCAAAATTCTTGGTCACTTGATGTGAATTTATTATCAATTGAATTAAAAGCAAAAGAAAACTAAGGAAAAAAATTAACACATCATATAAAAATACCAGTAACATGCTTTTTCTTAGTGAAAAGAAAGTTAAAAGAGCTTGCTCTTAGAATAGAGACTGTTGCAAGACAGTGTTCACAGGCACACAAAAATCAAGCTGTTTGCACTTCACAGAAGGAGCAAAGCTCTCTGTGAAGCTCGAAAACCTTTGGACTTTCCTCATTTCATATTGAGGAGGTCGTGCCTCCCCCCACCCCAGGGTCAGCTTTGTAAACATCAGCCCATCAAGATAAGAAAGTTAAGGCAGATGATATTAATTACCTGTCCTTTCAAGTCATCCCTGTCTCACATCTGGTTTCCTCTTTGTAACATTCATCCAGGCCAATAAAAGCAGGGGAGGGGGGAAGAACAAAAATTTAAAAAAGAAACCACTTCAGCAGCTTTCTTCTTTCTCGGGTTGCTAATGGCCCACGAGTGCTTCGTTTGCTGCATACACACGCTTACTCACGCACAGTACATTAAGCGATCTCTAGTGCAAAACAGTTAGTTGGTATCCTGCAAACCAAAATCTGAAAATTTTGAGCTTAGCTTTAGCCATACTATGCTATTGGTGAAATATGGATCGCATCTTTTACTATTTTTCATAGAAATTGTTGATAATTGGACTTTTCAGGTACATTGTGTTTCCCAAAGCCTGGCACCAAGACTTTTAAATAGATCAAATATTGGAGCTTCAGTAATTCAACAGTCTTAACAGACCTCACTGTTTGGACACCTTCCCTTGCTTGGTTTTTATTTCAATACGTAATGTGTCATTCAGACCAGATAGATGGTCACTACCAGCACCTGTCGCTTCTGCACTGGCTAAAAGAATGGCTGTTCTTTTTTCCTCAAGTTGTGACATGTAAGATAACAACCATTTAGCTGAACTTCATAAGCTTGTTTTCTTCCTTTTTTCCAAATGACATCATAGGCATTTTTGCTGCTGTCTAAACTTAGCCTTTACCATAGTAGTTTTGAACAGGAATGCTGTCGGTTCAAAATTTTCTTTCCAGTTGCTTCTTACAACCAACACAGAGTTACGAAGCCAGGGTAATCCACAAGATAACTACTTTAAATTACTTTTTAATGGAAGGCTTTTTCAAATTTTCCAAATTCTTCTGGCAATCTTAATCATTCTAAAGTTCTTCTATGTTCTTCCTAATGATAGTGAGGAGAGAAAAACAAACAAACAAAAAAACCCACACACTTAAAACAGACATGCTGGTGAAGAATCAAGTTTGGCTGGAAATGCTACAAGTAGGGAGAAGTACGAACAACAAGAAGAAATGTTAATCCACCTCTGCTGGAGCTCATTAAAAAGCTGAGCATTACCTGTTGTTTAACCTAAAATACTTACATTTTATTTGAATTGTTTAAATTTCTAAATCAAAGCCAGATTTTACTCTTTCTGTTATTGAATTAAACCAGGTTGTATTTTTCCTCTTAAATCAAGAGTTCATATCAAACAAGCAGGTGATCTCTTTACGTAAGATGATGTGCTCATGAAATATAAGTTTCATACCACATCCTCAATATCTTCCTGTGGAAACCTTTAATTTCTTTTATAAGCAATATTTGTGAAAGAACATAACAGATGACTATATTGCTTATGCCTATCGAGTAAATCTGACAGGTCTTGCTCCAGCACAAGTAAAAATTAAGTCAATTTTACACAACTGTGTAATTTTTATGTCTGACTTTCAACATGCACAGAATCCAAAACCAACGGGTTCAGCTCACCCAATGACAAATAAAAAAAGCTAAAAGCATCAATTTCATTTCCTTGAAACTTTACCCATGTCAAGATCTCATTGACACCTCCATTGCCAGCAAATTTACACTGCACGTTCAGCCTTATTAAGAGAAGACAATCTGCCTCCTCCATAAATTGTTACTGTAGTAATGTCTGGCTCAGTGACACCCCCCCACACACATACTACCTGGCCACGAAACTCATCAGCCTCTGTCGGATTGGTACAGTATGGGAACCTGATGGCAGGTCTCTGATGGCATTTCAACAGATCGATTACTTCCTGCACCAGAAGGAGAATTCCAGACCTGACTCGAAGTTATCCATTTGCCCTGATGTCCTGGATTAAAAGTTTGTCTACAGAGAAACAGTGCCAAAAGCACTGCCCAGCATTTCCCGCAGTATCTGTGGGAAGAGAAGGTTCCATTCACTCCAGTATCATCCAATATCATCTGTGGGATTTGGCTTCTGTCTTAAAGCGTAGATGAATTTTCCCAAAGTAGAAATCCTTACCAGTATTCTCTAAGGGCTGATTTCCTACATTTTTCCATCTCTCCTCTCCATTCGGCATCACTAAAATTTGTACTGAGTTTCAATTCCCATACACACCTAGAATTATCAGATCCCTCTACAGCACGGAAATCAGAAACTAGTTGGATTTGAGTGTTTGATTCTATCTGAGCCTGGGACTGACTTAGACTCCATATCCTATTTCCTTTATGGACGTGTTTTCCTTTCTCGTTCCATCAGTATCAATTCTTGCCAGCCACATTGCAATTGCCATGAAGCCAATGAAGCCAATCCTCCTTACCATAAAGTGCACTGATACCATCCCGTCTCTTTGTTAGGAAGTTCAGACAGAAAATGATCATTTACTAGGCAGTAAGACTCTCAGTAATGCAGCCAGTCTACATTAGCCTCAGTTCATAATTTGGAGTGAAGAGCACTATACCCAATTTCCGTTCCTTAACCTATCCTGTCTATGCATTTCTATTTGCTTTCAAAGTCTCAAATTGCTGTCCTGTGCAACTTGTTTCCTGCAGAAGGCCTGTTAATTTTGCAGCCACAAAGCTATTTTCATGTATGTAATGCAATCAAATACAAGGATCCATTAGCTATACCACATGTACCCGTAAACATAATGCTAAAGAGTTGTGTGTCTGTACTAAAGAAATGATATACACACAAGCTTTTATTTACTAAATGAAAGGATTTGCAAATCCTCTGAACTTTCCTTTCATAATGCTGCCAAGGACAGACCAGATAAATACTGTGGTGAGATCTGTTTATTGATTAATTATAGTTATTATCTATAAAGAATGCTATACGAGAGTAATTCAAAGTCAGATAGACAGATATGCAAACATTGTTAAATTTCAGTATTGTTTAAATTTATTCATTTTGTGCATATCAATTTTCATGCTTTATTTAATTACATGCCCACATTTATGCTTTTTCCACAGGAACACTGCCTCATTTAATGGACAACATTATTTTATTAAAACCTATTTTATACTGCAGCTATTTTATTGCTTAATATATGACAACAAGCTTATTTCCTGTGTAATTCCTGAACATTCTTTCTAGTGTTCACTATAGTATGATTAAAAAAAAAAAAACCATTTGGTTAATCTTCACAGAACATTCCATGATATTATGGGGGAAATTACGCTCAGTCACACCTGCACCAATAAATTGATCCTAGCAATAAAAGAATAATTACACCCCCCATTAGTGCAATACACTCATATAGAAATATATAGAATATATAGCACATGAGGTTACATGGAATGTGACTTAGCAGCGAGACAGCCCGCAGTCACAGAACATCAGCCACCCGTTAGCTGTACCCATGTTTAACAGCGCAGTGCTATTAACTACAGAGTAACTACAGCGGATTTAACATGTTAAACTTCACGCTGCCTCTTCAAATAGGTTGTGGGGTCTGAACTGGCCCATTTAGAGTAGCACAGGTATCTCCAGGCTCGTGGCGATCTGGGCAGTAGACATGGTCTTTGATCCATCTCTGCCACAAATTTCTGATGCAGCCTTTGGCAAGATAACAATGCTGTGCTTTTCCTGTCAGTAAACCTGGGACAATAATATTTATCTCCCCCTAAAATTTAAGAATTTGATGCGGAAATTAATCAGTTTGCAAAGTATTCTGTACACTGAAGTATGTGGGCTCTTTTATGAAAAAGCAACTGCAATTATGTTTTTATGTCCCTGATCTAGGCTAGTTAAGGGACTGAAATATTCAGGCCACAGACCAGGAATGTTCCAAAGATTCCGATTTAACAAAGCAATAACTTGTGAGCCACAACCAAACCAACGAGTGGCATCACTACACTGTATAACCATACAACTGTGACATTCTCAACTGTCAGGACATATGTGATAATTAAGCTAACAGATCCTTAGGAAGTAACACCATAAAATGCTAACTAGTCAAGCAATTCTTAGCTTGTGCCTGGATTCAAAGACTCAGCACACAGCAAAAGCTGGACGTGAACATTCAGTTATACATCACATGTGGTAATGAGGTTTTACAGTAACAGTATGTCATTCTTAAACAATAAACTTGGTATTGTTCTACCATGCATATGTTGCCTACTGGTGTTTAACTGGATAAAAACATGTGAGGGTTACTTCTCTCTTTTCTGAAGGTATGCAAAAATTATGACTTAAAATTCAATTCTTTAATCATAAAGAATTATCACATTATTCTTACAGCCAAATTCATTACATTTCAGTCAAAGCTCTTTAAAAAACAGTCCATTTTAACAGGGTATGTATGTAGGTAGGTGAAACTTTCATTTTTAGTTTGATTTGATACCGGTTTTCAATTTCCTGATTTGATTTCAGCTTATTTATTGAGTAAGTACTCTTCTGAAGAATTATTAGGCTAAACTCAAAAAATTGAGATAAGCAATTTAGGAACCAGCATTTTAGGTTTCAACAATTTTTTTTAACAAATGACAGACGAATTTGGTTGATGTCAAGTCCTACTTCCATGAAAGAACAAGAAGGTACAAAAGTTAAAGCAATGGATTAACATTTAAGGAATGTTTCTCTCCAGGACATTGCTCACACGTGCTGGACTCCTCGTGTATATAAGGACAGACGCAGGTTAGCCCTTTATCTACAGCAAATCATCCAGCAAAAGATGGCATCGCATCTGTAGTATGCCTTTAAATGTCTAGATAGCAAATGTCAGAACCATTTGATCTGGTTTCGTAAAATGAACTTTCAAGACTTTGAAAGATAGTTTACACTTTGAAAAAGCAATTGAAAACTTCTGTGTTGATCTCAAATAATAGAAAGAAAACATTCACATGCTTCGGGGAATGGAGGTGCAGTACAGTATGAAGATATAAAACCATGCAAGCAGTCTAATATTTTCTGGCTGTGTTTTCCACACAAATTTAAGACAGATGTGGGCAACTTACATCCCGCTTAACATCTCTTGCTTAGCAACGCAGGAAGTATGATAATGCATGGGACATTTAACACTAAGAGCTATGCACCTGGACTGGCACAGAATTGAACAAGGAATAAAAAGCTCTGACTGCATGTTCTCTTAGCATTATGAAATTGCTTAAGTGATTAAAGCTCCTAAGCATCATGTAAAAATAACGTAGGTTAAGCTTTCAATGTGGCTCCAGAACTTACATGCATAAACCTTTCCTGAAAAAGATTTTTCTCATATTAATTCACCAAACAATATGTTTTTGTCTTTCAGTCCACTGCACCGAAATCCTCACTGAAAGATGATTCTTGAATGAATTGTACTACGGTACCTACCAGTACACACCCACTCATACTGTGAAGTGCTGTCTCTGAGAGCAGCAGTAGCAATAGGATGCCAGCAGTAGGAACCCAGCAGTAGTAACAAGCTTGGGTGCATAAGCAATCAATGAAAGAAGTAATCTAGAAGTTTTGTTTTATTTTTCAGACGAGTAGTTTCCATGTAGCAAAGCTGCTGAAGTACATGCAACTTGCAAACTTGCCAAATAATTGCATCTCACCTGTAAGCAGCAGTAAAACTTCCAGCTTTCTAGTCCACTACCACCAGCAACTTATCTTGAGAAACAACTTCAAGCTTAATAACAGAAGGTTATTTTCCTATTTTGAACTTTTCTGAATGATAAGACATACACACTCTTGCCATCTCATTTTAAACGATAGCAAAGATAATAAGAACCAGATGATTTATCTCAGTATCTTTTCTTAGATCAATGATGGGGGGGGAGACAACAACAAAAAACCAACAGATTTTGGCCTGTAGATATCACATGTGGAACAACCACATACCAAACAGCTGGGGACAAATGACATAACCTCTTATTATTTTACTGACATCAGTAGGACTGTTGATAGACATAAAGTAATAATTTGGGCCTACTATTACAAAGTGACTCACGTAACTAAGGACTTTAAACATCTGCATGCAGAGCCAACACACTTGGAGAAATTTTCTAGAAATCAAAGGAAAGATTGGGAAGTCTCTAGATCTAGGAATTCGTAGAAGGCAGAGGGAATTCCTAGGAAGCAAAAATAGTTTTCCAGAAAGGCTATGGATTTCCTAGAAAGCAAATAAGAAAATTCCTAGAAAGCAATGTGAATGTCATAGAAAGCAAGGGAAAATACTAGAAAGAACCTTTCTAGAACTTTTCCCTGTGTTAGATTAAGGAATTCCAGGACAGCACCCAAAAATCTCTGGAAGGGTTCTCAATCACAGAATTCCTAGAAAGCATTCAGAAGTTTCTAGAAATCTCTTAAAATTCCTAGAAAGTGCTCAAAGATTTCCAGAAGTGCTCTAGATCCAGGAATCCTGGAAAGCATTTGGAGTTTCCTGGAAAGCACTCAAAAATTCCTGGGAAGGTACTGGATCTAGTGATTCCTAGAAAGCACAAAAAAATTCCTGGACACAACGAAATTCCTAGAAAGATCACAGAATTCCTAGAGTGTCAACACTCAGATTCCTAGAAATAACTCAGAAATTTCTAGAATGCTTATATATCCAGAAATGTCTAGGTTGCACTGCAAAATTCCTATGAACAAGGAATTCCTATGCCGTGTCACAGGACACAAGAAAAGTACACAAGCCTCCAAATGGTAGAAGAGTGCATTCCACAAACGTTGCACTAGAAACATTAAGAGCCAGTATCCACCACTTTGGATAAGACAATCACGAGGGCTCTCTGATTAGGTTAATACCTGTGAAGCTGACAAACTTTCACAGATAACTATATTTGGGGAGCACAAATTAATTGGAAAGTGCTGTTTCTAGTTCACTGTTTCCCGTGCAAATCAAATTCTGGAAGAATATGTCTGATTGGGAGTAAAAAGAAAAAAATACTTTCACAGCTAGTGTTTGTATCACCTTGCGATGAAGCGATGGAATTTTACAACCACAGGAAAATATGCTTTCAAAAACATACCAATGAATTAAAAATACAAAACAAAACAAAAGATAACAGAAGCCGCGTGCACGCACGCGTGCATTGAAGTACTATAAATTAAATTTACTAGTTATAATCCTACAAATAGACTGCCATAACTGCATCCAGAAATTCCTAGAATATTTTCATCATATATAGCAGACATGGAGAAGAAAGGCACCATCTTCATCCTTATAACAGGATATACCTTTAAAAGGTTTTTTTTTGTTTTGTTCTCTTTGGAGAAACACGTATTCTGTAGGTATTCTTAAAATAATGTTGTGGTTGTATCATCAACATACAACAGCAAAGTTGGGGTTCAGTTCCAAACTTTATCCCATACTTCCTGTACTTAATGCCCGTATTTCACTTTTATTTTTAGAAGGATGTACTGTATTGAACTGTAAGTATAGCACTGGTATAGCATTTCCTGGATTCCTGTCTCTCTTTTTCACCCAGTTTTGTGGGTTCAATGAAGCTCAATATGTACTAACACAGAACAAGGACTCCTGCAACCACAGCAAGTTATTAATAATTCCAATATTAAGGTGTGCTGATACTGTAACATCAGCCATCAAGAATCCAGACACAGAAGACATATGATGTGGGGAAAACAAACAAACAAACAAAAATCACAACACAAAACATGTCTGAGCTAAGCTGAAAAACAGGTGGGTCTCGTTCTTATTGCAAACAGCCATTTACTGTAGCTAAATATGCTTTATTAGAAGGACTATTGAATAAAAAAGGAAGCTGTTAGAGTATGTTATATGTTGCAAATGAGAGCACTGATAAGAGGGGACAAGAATGCTAATGACTACTAATAATTAATATTTAGCATTTCTAAAGCCTTTTCATCTGTAGACCTAAAGTCCTTCTTTAAAGTGCGCAACTGTTACTCTCTCCATTTAATAGATGAAGGAGGCAATGAGTCTCTCCGATTCATTTGTATTAAAAAAAAAAAAAAAAGCGTCCACTGATGGTACGTAGGGACCTGCCAAGTACAAGCCCTGTTCTTCCAGGTTCTGCACCAAAAGCTCATAATAGAATAACTGCTGCCTCAAAGTTTACAATTGATATGACAATGAAAGGATGGGGAGAGAGGTTTAACACAAACACAGCATTAAACATGTAGCCCTTTATGTGAGCTTTTGGGACGGATTAGGGGGAGGAACACGGATTGAAGGAGGAGCTAAAAGAAACAAAAAGAGACTTGAAGGAAGTGAATTCTGGACTAGATAGAGCTTAAAAGATTTACTGTGTGGAAATGTGGGCAAGATTAACAGAGGGATGGAAAGCTGGTAAATTGTAAGGCAGAGGAAGTTCACCAAAATGGGCAACTCCTTGCTGTTATTACATGAACTGAAGTACCCCTGGCATTTGCTGTCTGCTATTAGCCCAACCGATGTGACTTTTTTGCTGACTCCTCTCTGCAGATAATTTCTCCAAAGCTGCATGATAACAAACACCCCAGTGACTCTAGAAAAGGATTGATCCACCAACGATGACCGTCACCTCCACTCAGTGTACGAGGGTAAAGTTTGCTAAACTGTGCATTCAGCTAGGGAAACTAATTTGCTGGAGCAATTAGGAAGTGAATTAGACTAGACCTAGAGAAATATTTCCGTTTCTTTGTATATGCATTTGTGTGCATGACTGCTTCCAAGTATAAGGGTCCTTTGATTCTCCAAACTAGCGGATGTTGCACTAACCTGAACGCTTATGAGGGCCTACTCAACTGGAAGAGGACAGTTTGATTAGACAAAGCCTAAGTCTGAAGAGCTGTAGCAACAGGCAAGTACCAAGAGGAAAACACACAAAATATCTGGGATGTAAAGGAAAACCCTAAAAGTTATTATTCACAATACAGCAGTTTCTAAAATGTCCCATACCAGTAGGCACCGCACAGTTACATGTTGTGAAACAGGCCTGCCTCACAGAGTTTGTCTTCTGAACAGGTATGAAACACAGAGGCAAGAAAGAAAAATAGAGGCATAGAGCAGGCCAGCAACTTGTTCAAGTCACCTGACAAGCTGATGGCCAAGAGCTAGAAATAAAACTTAAGGTGACAGTATGTAGTCAGACAGCTGGAAACAATTAAATTAGAAAAGTTTAAGAAGCTATTATCTGCTACTGAGACATTAGCTTTAGGCCATGTGAGCAATCCTGGTGTGTTTCTGTCCAGAGTGAGACAAGTCAACTTAAACTGTAACTGAAAGTGAGACAGTGAAATTACATCCTAAATTGAGATGATGTCAAACCACTGCTAGAAATCCCATATGATGCTGGTCAAACACTGTGCATGTGAGACAATGCGGACTGTCTGAAAATACTTCAGAAAGCATCAATCTGCATTCTTACATAGTGACACTGGCCTGCTTAACCAGCAGTACAACACAAAACTGTATAAGCTACATAAAACTCTTTGAAATAAATCCAAAATGGCAACATAAACTATGGTATTCATTCCATGAAAACACACATCTGTTTCTTCCTTTTTTGTACAGCAGCTATACACACACACACACACACACACAAAAAGCAAAAAACACACCCACAATATTCCTGCCATTAAGGTTGAAAGTAGAATTGCATATTTAGAAAATAATAGGCCTTATTTACAAGGCAAAAGGAGAGTTGGATAGTTTTCTGGAAAAGTCTTCAAGGAAATTAAACTGACAGTCACCTGATAGTGAACTACTACTGAAAACAGACAATGAGTTTCTGAGATTGATAGAACAGGAATAAGTGCATTTTTTTACCTTTGTGTTCAACATTGCCAGAATCTGCTGAAATACTGTGTCTGATGCTGTTATCCACAGCACAGATAAGTTACAGACAGCTCAGAGAAGAAAGCAATTAATAAAATGGTGACTCATGGGGAAATAATTGTGGAACTCAAACTACCTGGGCTAACACAGAAGATAAGATGTCACCTGGTTACGTTCTGTGATGACCTAAAAGGAAACAAATGTTTGATAGGTTTGAAGGTTCTTTAGGACAGCAGACAAAGACATTGCAAAAAGAAAGGGTAGGAAGTTGGAGCTGGGTAAATTCAAATCAGAATTCTGTTACAGGGAGGGCAATTACTTGCTGAAACCTCTAAAAGGTCTAAATAGTCCCACTATCTAAGGTATAAGATATAATCTCTAAAACTGCATATGTAGAAATGAAGATACAGGTTTATCTAAAGGATAAGCTTCAGCTTAGACAAGAATCCATTCAGGAAGATTATCCAGTTTATGAGTACACATTATATTGAGGACAGAAAAAGGTTCAAGCTTTACAAGCCTCATACCTATGTGTTTTTTGTTTTTTTTTTTTATGCCCAAGAGTCACAAGACGTATATGATAATTTCTGAAGAACAACAGAGAGCGATTTTGTCTTTGTGAGTGTCAGCTTTAGCAATGTGAATTTACAGACGAGGATTTGGGTTATCCATTCACTTCTCACCTATATAATCACAATCTTGGTCACATGCCATACTCTTAACTTATGAACAGCCCCATCAAACTATTCACCAGTCACGTGTGGTTCAAGACCCCCAAGGCAGATGTTCCTACATAGATAATCATTGTGGCCCTTTCTAGTTTTATAACCTGTGATTCTAATAAACAAATTATTGAAGTTTGCAGCTATTTGAATCAACTGAATTTTAATCTGAGTCATTAAACCCTTAACCCATTTTCTTTAACTACATGAGGAATCCTACCTTAATTCAACAAAACGTTTACTCACATGTACAATGCATGTACTCACATGTAACCATAAGCACCTGTTTTCACCCCGTTCCATTTTATGACACTACTTTTTGTGGTTAAAGGTAAGCATGTGTTTAAGCGCTTGGCTGAAAGAAAGCTCCAGTGAAAACGACTGTGTGTAACAGGATATTAGATGGAGCAAGGTGGGGAAGCCTCCACCTGAGACTTTGGTTCTCTTCTCATCACTGCATTTCTCTTCAATCTTAGGCATATAAATGAATTTCTATTTATCATGTTAGACCCTTAGATAGATATAGTAACCATAAAACTAGGAATGAAGATGTGAGGCTTGACCAGCTATTGTTGTAGAATACCATGTCTGTACAAAATCTTCTGCATTTTGATGTTAAAACAGAAAAATAAATCATGCCTGGACTCTAATGGGGGCTCTTGCAGAGATCATTTATATTCCTACCATTCAAATGTATTTAACATAGTTTAGCATTTTTCTACTTATGAGGCCAAATTTTCAAAGCAGTGAGTGGGAGGTACATGCATAAATCCTGTTACTTGCTAACAGTGTTCTGCACATACCTTCCACACTCCCCTTTGGAAATTCAGCCTATAATCTCCACTTGTGTAATGTATCTGCTGTAGGTGTAGACATGACTGACATAAAACATTACTTCCCATCTCTTCAATTACGCCAAGTAGCTTTTAATTTTCTTTTCCATTTTTATTTTTTGTTTTAGAGTATTGTTTTCAGGTCTGTATAGGAGTTCCTTCTACATTCCATGCTCTGATTTCCAAGGCTATGTAGAAGGGGCTGGGGATAGAGGAAAGAATAATTTTTCAGTTTTTTTACTCATACTGAGGTTAGTGTATAATGATACCTGCTTAACAACAACAACAACAAAAATCTACTTCATATCATGTTTCATTACTCTTGAAATACATAACTTTTCAATCAAAAGGAGGCACTGGGAATTAAAAATGAGAGCAGCTTCTTCTTCTTTCTGCATAATACACATAAAAAGAGATGGACAAAAATAGATTGAAAACTTGGGGAAACAAAAATAGCAAACCAAGCAAAGCCACATAACTGGATTAATTCAATTGCTATGACATTACAGGAAAAGCCTCTCTGTTTTCAATGAATTGCAACAAGAAGTTGTGGCAGGAATCATTCCTCATGTTATAATGCTTCGCAGAAGTAGAAGCTTAAGAGCTATTGTGACTTCATTTCAGATATTTATGTTGAGAATGCAGCAAAAGTAAAGTTTCAGTTGTTGAGTCCCTTCATATGGCAAATGCATTTTTAGCTGCCACAGCTAGATTCAGCTGCCTCAAGAGACACTCCTGAGAAAAGTCAGAGATCAGCTTACCAGTATATAAATGTTCCAAAATACAAATAGAATCTAATGATGTATTATTTAATAATAGTTGTCACATCTTTGCTTAGAAAAATAGCTGTGCAAACTGAATATTCAAAATATGTCAGAGCTAGAACTGGCTGAAGAATTTGTAGTAAAATATTTTTATTCCATTGCAAACTGTTTTTCAAAATTGTCTTGTTGTGGAAATATCTTTATTTAAAAACAAACAAACAAACAAAAGATCAAGGGAGGTTTCTTATTTCTACAATGGAATTTCTGACAAAAATCTGTATCCTATGATACCTTATGTTGGGTCATCCCAAGATTTTTTCCAGCTGGCTACATCAGGTAGGGGAGAATCTGTATCACTGATTTGTGGGAGAAGAACTGAAGGTCTATCAACATTGAAAGTGTATTTATGGCCAGATTCCAGCCCAGTTCTCATACAATTCAGATTTCAAACCATAACATAGACTGTTCAAGACAGGACAGAGTCACAGCACAAGCAACCACATACTTTAAGAGCTGTGCATGACATGAAGAATAGTAGAAGAAATATTTATAAGAACAAAGGCTACAAATACTGTATAGTTAAGGCCTTAGATTTGAAAGCTCATAACAACAGAGATTTACCAGGTTTGTATATATCAGTCAATCAAATAATCCAGTCTATAGCCGTAAATAGACAATGACAACGTCCAACACTACTGTATTTTTCTCCTGAACTTTATTAAGAAAATAAATTCTCAAACCACTTTTGTCAAATTATAATTTCATCCATTTCATGGATGAATGTTTGTGTGGGGCAAAATCTGTACGTATGTATTTGAAAGAGACCTTCATCACTGGTCTCTTTCCAATCAAGTACATCTCATCATGCATCCTATGATAATCTCATATAAAAACAACATATAAGCACCAAGTAGACATTATGTGAAATATATTTTACAACCTGTTCATTTTACTGCTTAATCCTTAGAAATAAACAATACACTTCAGGTAATAAATATAGTGCCATATGGATAGAGAGAGATAAAAGACTGTCAGGAATATTGCCAAGATTGGTGTTTCTCTACAGAGGGTATAGTATATACAGTGTTGCCAAAATAAAACAGGGACAACTGAGGACAGAAAACCATCTGGGCAGATTGCAGCAAAATAAAACAAAAAAAAATCTATACTGAGCTAAAATAACAGAGAGAAAATAATGAATCCAATAACCATAATCTAATAAATTTTGTATTATTAACTTTTATATCTGAAAAATACTATTCAATATCCAAAGCTGCTTTGAAAGTATAACTTTTGTTTTTATATTTCCAAGCATTCCTATAATGCAACCAAGAAATTTTTTTTTTGCAAAACACCTTTTGTAAATATTTGGCCAACATGCAGTTCTTTCAAGCTATTGAGAATGGCAATTGCATTCCTATGCTCAGATTGACTTCAGGAACATTGTTAGTCTCAAGGGGTAAATGGTATTGTCATGGTCAGTATAGTTAGTATGATTTGCATCTCAGTGTATATTTCTGACTACTTACACTGGATCTCTTTGGTAGAATAACTTAAAATGACTCAACTAAATAACCAAAAATAGCTAGCCCAAACAAATAAGGACCATGATCCAAAAAAGAAAGACTGTTTCTGAGTCTGCACTATTATTAGCCAACCAATGGACAGGGATACATGTACAAATGGATGTATAGCTCATATGCTCCTCATAGTCTTGGTGACATTCACTACCTGTCATGTAATAGGGAAAGAGCTCCCTCCCACCTGTAACAGAAATCACTGTTGTTGTGTGGCTATTAACACTGAGGAGCCATAAACTCACGGATTTGCACTATCACATCCCATTGGGTTTGCCAATAAATTCATGACAAGAGTTGAAAAATTGATGCTTATAATTGGATTTTTGTAGCCCACGTGTAGATGCCCAAATGAGCTTCTAGGTAGAATCGTATTTTTCAAGGACTGCTATGTCGTATCTGTTTGTACGAATCATATAGAGGGAAAATCTCACCCTTTAGCTCTCTAATTAGGCCCACGCTGAGGTATTTATTGCCTCCTTGAAAGTGCTGAGCACTGTCAACTTGAAAACTGGGGACACACGGCAGCTTCCATGATGCATAGCAAGCCTGTCTGCCCTGCCAACCCAATTTGCAAAGGGCTGGTACTAAGAGGCTACTGATCCCACCTTCTTAGCACATCTCTGCCTGCAGGATGAGACACGCATGCCCTCTTCACCTACTTTAGTAAGTCAAGTTAGCTTTAACCACTGAGGAAGACAATTTAGCTAAGTTGGCTGACTTTACGCTGAAACAGATGATGACCACACACATTCTGTTCCACCTGCAGGAATTCTAGGGCAGAAACCTCCAGCAGAGAGGCAGCTGGAGGGAAAGCATGGGGAAGGAAGCAGGGGGAGGGAAAAATTACGGTAACATCTTCAACTACTCCAGCTAGGAGGAGACAGCATCTGTCTATGCCTTTATGTCCTCAGGAAAAATAAAATTAAAAAAAAAAAAAATCAGTTGTTGTACAAGGCAGAATGAACCTTAGCATTTAATAGTTCAAATGTTTATGGAAAAATTCGAGTGATTCTAAGTCTTTCCGAATATAGCTCAAAAAGGATAACCACGATCAAACAATTACATTTCTTATTCTTATTGATTCAGTGTTGAACTTAGAAAATCCTGCCTTAAATAAAAAAAATAGAGGTCAGATTAATTAAATTCACTGTTGTGGTCAGTTGCTGTTTCACAAATATTAGTTTAAAGGGTTTTTTTTATTATTATTATTTAGTTCTACAAATATAAAGCTCTGCTTATAACTCTCCATGAAATATCAAAATATCTTTGTCTTAAGAATCTGCTGGAGTTGAGCATTTGGGTTCTAAGCATTTCCAGCATTATCAGGTTAGAACAGAACAAACAGACTAAAGTCTGACATCAGCACTCTTCCCAGCAGGATACACTACTTTTTTCATTAGAATCTTTGAGCTTGAGATCAGACACAGGGAAAGATTAAAACAAATATGAATTTAATCAAGGGATTCTACTTTCCTGGTGTGGGAACAGGAACATGCTGACATAAATAGAGGACGAAGCACTAGGGCGTCTGAACCAAATCAAAGACGGCTTGCTTACCACTAACTGCTCAGATGATCCATATCATAACAACAAAAAGAAAAACAATTATTTATTCTTTTTGATGTTGCTGCTTAGAAGTAACTTCCTTTTTGAAGAGAGCAGGGTCAAAGCCAAGTTATTGTTTTTGCTTGAAAGTTTGTCAGTGAGGGACTAAAAGTTATTAGGTATGACTTACTTTGGGGATTTATGTGGGAAAGTTAGCGATGTTCATTTCTTGTGGGTAATAACTGGGGGGTGGGGGGGAAGCTAATTCTAAAATGAACTGAAATATTGTTGTTATGGAAAACCAGATCATTAAAGAAAAAAATAAAGCAGATAGTGCATTGAAGCCTCCTAAAATAGATGGTACACAGCCAGCTCTCAGCCTGAGCTAATGGCCAAAATCAAGTCTAGATACCACATAATGCTGAGAAGATCCTGCAGTTAGAGATAAGTATGCTCAAAATTTGCAAATGAGTGGGTGCACAGAAAACTCAGAGCTTTTTCCTTGAGCACTGTAGATTTAACAAATGGTCATCAAAGTCTCTTTTGATCTAATAGTCAATGCAACTAATAAAACCGATTAGAAGGACAAAGGCAAATGGGACGGGCAAAATATGGGACAGGCGAAATAAAGTATCTGCAAAAAGACAGATTTGGTGATTTGAAAGAGTTTTGTTCTACTATTTAAGATTCATTAAGACTCTGTCCTCAGCCTTATGAAAGACACAAAGACAAATCATGCCCAGAGGAGTTTGTGTTAAATTTATATTCAGAAATAAATTGAAGAGTTTACATTTGCATAACATTCCAACATTAACATTCACAACATGCTTTTCAAGTATGCAAGCTTACTATCCCCATTTTACAGATGAGGAAAGTGATGTTAATGTTGTAAGAATAGAATCCACAGAGTGCTTGGATCCCAGCTGGAGATCCTTACAGCTGCAAAACTATGTGGCTCTGATTTTCAAGAGAAAGAAACTCAAAACACGAACCCCAAATTAAATCAACAGAACTGCAGGTTCTTAGCACTTAGTTTTACATAACTTCAGATAGTCACAATAATCCAGCCCTTTCCCCAGCCACTGTAGGAGACAGAGCAGGTTTAGAACAATTATATGTTTACCTTATTGTAAAGGGAGGATTGAGTAAAAATGTATTGGATTAAAACCTCGATGCATTTACTAAGCTGCAAACTCAATGTTATGGGGATTTCACACAAATTGGAAACTCAGTTTTACAACTTAAGATGTAACTAAGTCACTAACCCTGTTGGGTACACTAACCCTAAAAATTTAATCATTTTCAAAAGCAGATCACATCTTTTGTGTGGGGGCAATAGTGGAGTTGAGGCTAAAAGCCAGACAAGAGCTATCATCAGTGAAGCACTGAAGATGACATGCTTTGAGAATGAGAATGTTACTCATTCTGCATAAAAATAAAAAGAAAATCTAAGTTCATTTCAATCAGGAGAAGCTGGAATCCACGTGACACACAATACCTGATGGCAAACTCAAACCAGCATGCTCCGTGGCAAGTACATAAACAAAATGCATCCTTGGGAGGGCAGAACCTAGTGTTTCTCTTCTTCCTAATAAGTGTACTAATCCTTATACAGCATTTCCCAACTAATTAATTCATGAACCTATAAATATTAAACAAGGCAATTTTACAACTCCAAAGCAAAACATCAAAAATGGTATCTTAGAAAACATTAAAGATTTTTTTTTTTTTTGAGATAAAAAGATTTGAGAAACAAAAGAAGCACAAAGCCGACAAGAATACTGTAGGGTCTTGGAGACAGACCTGGTGAGAGAAAGAAGGTGCTTCTGAAGCAATTTTCTAGACAAAGTTCCCATTAGTTTAGTTTTCATAAGGAGAAAGAAGGGAAAGACCTCAAAATACAGAGGGATAGAGAAAAGCGAAAACAAAAATTGAAGAAATTGTCTAAAGTCATAATAAATATGGTCAATTTATGCCTCAGACATCAAGGAACAGGGTATCAACAGCAATTAAGAGGAGAGAAGACCATACATGAACAGCAAAAAAACCATGCAAATAACTGTAGTTGTTGGAAGCTTTTTTATCAGTTAGGAGAAAGATGGTTGAAGCTCAGTCAGTATTCCTGTTTGAAGGCCATGTCTAGGTATATCCTGACGGTAACACTATGCAACATAGGCCTTCTTTTGCTGTCTAAAGTTGGAAAGCCAGATGTCTGCACATCCACCATTCTAAATAAAGAATCCCCTCTGTGTTCCCTGCACCTAATTTCTCTCTTTTCTGCAGCAGGAGGGATACTGTACTGAGGAGGGCATGAGCCAGAACACAGAGCAGCTAAATCGGAAAACAACCGTAAGATATCTGATGGGGAATATACTAGGGGAAAAAAGAAGAGAGATCAATATTCAGCCCCAAGAAGCTACATGTCAGTGAAGCAGACCAAAACAGCATTCAAAGCACAGAGTTAAAAGAGACAGTGAGGAAGGGACAAGAAACATGGTGATGCAGCTGGTTTAGTTCAAAGTAGAAATACAGAGGTAAACCAAATGCTTTTTAAGAAGACACTTTCTAAAGCTCAGCCTCATATTAAATGTCTAAAACATAGGCTTCACAAACATATACGCGGGGACTTTAGAAAAAGTTGACCTAAGTCTAGAAAGCTGTCATACAATCCAGAACACTATACCAAGTTTGGCACTACTGACAAAGAAACAATCCGTCAGATGTTCCACAGATGTGATTTAGGAGAATTAAACACGTTATGCAATCAAACTGACAAAATATTTGATTTTTGACATATCAAATGCCTTTGAGAATGTTATAGACTGCAGCAGAGTCTGGAAGTGTATCTGAATTAACATCTACATTGTATAAGGAAAATGGGGGTCCATACTCAGCTAACTGACAGATCAACAGCTGGACTTGGTAGATTCCATTTCACCTCCACAAAGAACGAGAGGAAATGAAAATGAAAAACAGCAAACAGCTGAATAACATGACCTGGTCAGTAAAGACAGTCATATAATATAGATCTACAATACTAACAGTGCCTGAATCAAAATATGCCTGGGAAGACTATACCAGACACAATCAACAAAAGCAGTAGTCCATTGGGTGTAATATATGTCATCCACAACTAGAGTTAATTTCCATGACCTTAGTAGTCACATGACATACCTGTGTGTACACAGGAACAGAGTGCGCCAAAGATGCTTCGGAAGTAGGACTGCCTGGAGTTGGCATGTCCACATGGTGCAACACAGTGCTGTATGGAGATGCCTACCCTGATTCCAAAAACTGTTGTGTTGTTGGCACAGAATAATGATTGAACCAACACAACTCACTGCTTAGTAAGGTTAATTCACTTTGACTTACGTCACCCAGATATGGGTAATTGCTTCTGGCTATGCAACTAGCACAGCTGGTGCTCTCTTTGGCATTTCTGCATTGTCCTCTGCAGTACACCACAGACATTCCAGTAGTTTTGTCCAAGCTTCACCTCCTGACTGAATATCACAATTTAGAGCTTAGATTACACAGTATCAGAGCACTGCAGTCACTGGCGAGTCACAGAATTCAAATTCTGACATCTGTTCTTCAGCTGAAATGCTCCTGAGCATAATCCAGCACTTTTGTAAAAGCAAGATCAGATGTTCTCATTTAGAGAACACAAGGCCAGAAATCATCCTGGGGAAAAAAAAAATCACGATGTCACTTTTACCTCCAGCTTCTGTTGAGAACTAGGATCTTCCCCAGGTTCCTTATTTAAGTCCCAATACAGGGACCATACTCATTTCCATCACTCCAGCAAAAGTACAGAATACAAGGTCCAGAACTCCCTGCTTTTGGATTCTGACTAAGGAGAGTGTTTCCCTACAACAACAATGAGTAGGAAGTGCATCTCTAGATCCTTATATGTGGCCGACAACAGCCAAAGGCAAGGAAAGGGGTGAGAGGGAAAGACTCTAACAAGCCCTATTCCTTCCTTTGGAAAAAGTATAACTAGTCACCCTACCACAGCACAACCCTCGAATCAGGAACATACCCTTTTTTAGAGATCCTAAATGACTTGTGGTATTTATATGGTGCAATCTTGTACAAACATATTACAAACAAACATTACAAAAATACAAACATTAGCTTAGATTCCCAAAACAACATAGCTGTCTTAGCTGGTTCCTGCAGCCTGAATGCAACACTGTGCTAATGCAGTCTTGGTACAAAGATCTCTGCTCCCTTCTGTAGCATAGGTAGCCATTTTAAAGGAAGAGTCGCATGAATTCAGAATGGGAAGTACAATACTTGCTGACATAGAAGGCTATGAATGAACTGTAGGAAATGTGAACTGAAGGAGGCAAGGCAATATTAAAGAGTATCTTTCCAAGGCAACTTGGAGTAGGCACACTACTCTGTCAGCTGCTTTATGTGTAGTATGTGAAGAACATGTACTCATGACATAGGAAGGCAATCACAAGACACAAGCACATACTTAAAAATAAACAAACAAAAAAAGAGCACAAATCTGATGAGAAAAGTCATTTCAGTCTAGTTAGAACAAGGAAGATCTGAGCTGGTTATTGGTATGAAGAATGAAATTTGAGGTATTGCACAGCTAGCAGGCAAGATAACCAACTCAACTCAACTTGCATTCCGCTGCAAGCTGCAAGAACTTTCCTGCTTGGGACATGTGCCTGCATGGGAGAAAGCCCGGCCTTACTGGAAGAATAACCAGACTGGGTCTTATGTGAATTTCTCCACCTGTTCAAATGGGTTCCCATGCTGTAGAATCTAAATACGTTTTTGGTGTGTTTATTTCAGGTAAGAAGAAGCTTCTGTAGTAATTATCCACTAGTATAACTGTATAAATGGTTAACACCTATTTGCCCTACTATGAAAAAAAACCTTTACAATCCTTTTGAAAAGTCACATGAAAAATTTGATTGCATTATTTTCTTTTTTACAAAATCTTTGTCATCTCTTTTTACTGACTTCTGAGAGAGGTAAATATTTTCATGTCTTTATTTAAAAAAAAAAAGCACAACTAAAAATATCAATGCAGAAATCTTAGCAAAAAATTATAGGTTAAATGCTTACAAATTTAATAAATTATAGCTGTGATTAGATTATAACTGTATAAATTATATATGTGATAATAATACTATTTTATAATGATTTCTACACCCTCAGGATATTTTCATCATTATCAGAGTACAGCTCAGCTCCTTCTACAGAATCCACAGCCCAAATTCTGCACTGCAGGATATCCACTTAGCATCACTTCAGCATTTCACTGCAATGCAGTAAGGTATTGTCATATGTTCCTGACATTCTAGAAGAATCACCTTATTATCTTACATATATACTTTAAAAGAATATATAAATATGCTATATACATATATTTATATATAAATAAAATGTAAAACGTGTATAGTCTTATATCTAATAGCTATCTTTAGCCATATGATTGGCTTCCTGGGAACTCTAAGAGAAGGTTATAGTAAGGTTTATTAAATGCAGCTGGCCCAAAATGGGTGAAATCCTTAGATTAATTTAACCCAGTTATATACATGCAAAGTGCACTCTTCTCCAAGGATTTATATTTCTGTATCTACACAAAGTACTAAACATCTACTGTAAAGGATTGCAGAAGTCAAACATTCACACATAGGAAATACCAACAGAAATGATACTTGTGTAATCCTAAGTCAATCTAGTATGCCTTATGGCACAATCTTCAATTACATGATTAAATTTCCTGAGGATCCCTGGCTACCTTTCAGTGGCCATTATGGAAGTTGTTGGCTTACTTAAATAAGGATTAAAACATTATTGATCATATAGCTCCAGACCTTCTTGAGCATTGCCATCTAACTCTTCACTACACAGGAAATATTCATTGCCTCGGGGGATTTTTTGTATGTGTCTGATGCTCATTACTATAGTAATTGTTTCATGAACATTAATTAATTACGTCTTCCTAATACTATATTAAGACATAACGTGCAGGTAGCAGAAAACCCTCAGATACAGTGGGTTCTTAAAACTGAAAGGCCAATCTCAAATAAGTAAAGTCAATAACTGAGGTAAGATTAAGACTCAAAAAGAGGTAGGAAAATCATGATAAATGTTCAAAGAAGAGTCATCTTAAAAACTTACTGACTGAAAGACTTCTCCAGAAGTTGCCATTTCCTCAGTTTCTTAGGCCATCCTTCTACCATGACAGCATGTTTTTGTATCTTGACTGGCTTAGCTGAAGTCCATGATAAGAGGAATGTAGATGCCAGTCTAAAACCATCTTACTGCAAAGCAGATCTAGAAGAAAAAAAAAAAAGAGCAATTAAAATTTATTAGCTTTACATACACTGGATCCCATAAGCAAGGTAACATATTTATCTGAAGGAAAAGCCTTGGACTTTGAAAACTGCAGACATTACTAGTTCGCCAGCAGTTTCTACAGAGCAGTGTCTTGCAGGAAATACCAAAGTTCCACTAGACTGCATCTTTTTTGATTTTGAACAGTAAACTTTCCATCATTAGTCAATAGCAGCCAAACACACTGGTTTCTGTTATGCTTCCTCTCCACTTACTAACTGAGCTATCAGCAGTTTTAGTTGGAATAGGTATAGAATCCATCTAGATGTTCCCATCTTCATGAAAGGAGTGATAAAAACAAAACGATTTTTCTTATGTGGTAAAATTGCAGTGAAGACTTGGCAACACCTACTTCTTTACATCTTTCTTACACACATATCTTGAGTGGCAGTGTAGTTTTCACAAGGAACCTTCCACATTATTCCCCTTTTCTATAGGCAACCAAAATGCCACGGTGAAAACGTCACATAAGAACCTGAGTCTGACCATTTTCTTTATTTTTTCTTGTGTTTATCTACTCTCATTCTGTAGGTGACTTCACCCACTTCCAAGACCCACCAAACATCGCAAGCTTGCAGCTGATTTTAATTAGGACATATTTCTGCTGTTTCTTTAAATTAGCACCTTGAAATACATGGCAAAAATTCTGATCTCCTCTAAACTTCTTTATAGCTTTTCCTCTCCTCTCCTCAGATATGGAAGGGTTTTTCAAACTAGCAAGCCTGCATCACTGAACCACAAATCAGATTGCAAAGAAAAGGAGACAATACAGAAAATGATTTGCCATTGAATATTCAAATGAACAGTTACAAGATAAAGTGAAGGTAATATTGTTAATATTACTGTAAGATGAATGCTTTTCTTGTTCAGATACATATTATTGAAGTTTCCTCTTAACGTGTCCTGTGAAGATCAACATTTGAATGGACACTCTGACAATGTGCATTTAATTTTCCCAAATGGAAAATTTAAAGTAGCCATGCATCTACCAGGACAGAGTCTAGCACATCAGAAAGAGAATGCTAGAAATTAGACCAGCAGAACAATTTACTCACCGTAGTTTAAATCAGAACTTGCAGGGTTTTTTTAAATCGTATAAAAGCCTAGCAATTCTTACTGATTTTTTGCTTAAAGTTCCCTGCTATATTTATTTGTACTAAAGGTCAGTCAAGCAAATCCTCACTCATATGAGCCTCTCCACTAACACAAACTCTCAGTATCCACAATTTAGGGAATGCAAGCTTAAATGAGAATGCAAAATGGCATAAGAACCTACTCTCTGGAAGGATGGACATACAGAGGTCAAAAAAGGGGAGGTCGGAGAGTGAGTTGAGTTCATTGTTATTCATTAAAACTATGTATTAATTTCAGACCTTTAGTACCACCCAAAAAAAAAAAGTAATTCCTTATATAGAGGAATGATGAAATTTTAGTACCTCTTGACTTCAGTGAGACAAAGATTTGTTCCTTCATATAAATCAAGAGAGAACAAAATTATTTCCAAGTTATAAAAGAGACAAAAAAATCTGAAGTACAAGTATCACCTACTGGCATTAGTTTAGACGTGTTCAGAAATACCAAAGTTTCTTCCTTCTGAAGAATTTCTTTTCCAACAGAAACAGTAAGGACTTTACAAGGTCAGTAGGAAAGGAATGGCTGTGCAGCTGGATAGCGCTATGAGACAGGAGTTTTTTTCAATGAGAAACAACATTGCCTTGCAGTTATGGATACAGAGAATAAGAGATTGCAGAAGACAGACTGATTTGTTAGACTAGAACAGGACACAGGTCAAGTATTTTAAGAAGCAGCAAAGCGAATGTGGCCTTTATTTAGTATACTTAGAGTGGCATATTAAATACCTACAATGATCACCAAATGTCAGTAACATCTGATGGCAACAGCTTTTGTTGTGGAAATAGACAGTTAATGCAAAAGAAGTTTCTTCAAAAATTGTGAAGATGTTATTAACACTGCTGCTGGCAAGGTAAGAATAGAATGTTTCCCCATCTGCCTTTGCGGGTATGCTGGTAATTATGCAAGTGATGCTCTCTTAAGACCAAAAAAAAAAAA
>VXAA01003912.1:353973-378257 GCA_013399115.1 Anseranas semipalmata
GTGTAAAGACAAAATAATCATACAGTGATTCTTCAGTCTACTAATATCCCAACCCCTAGCACTCTAGTTCAGGGACACCTTATGAACCAGGTATGGGTGTCTTTCTTTTTAATTTTTATACTGTCATGATTCTCACAGCTAAAATAAAGTTTATTCTTACATATTTTGTGAACCCAGTGAGCTTCACTTTTGTCAGGATTGAGCCAAGAGTATGTCACCCGTGATCACATGTCACATCACAGCATGTCTCTCTTATCTGACAGGTCTGAAATAAAATTTTCACTAGCGCTGCAGTGATTTGAATAAAACGGCAGGCATGCACAGTAAAGATGACAGCAGAATTAGACTGGCTTTTGCTAGAGTTAATCTAACAGGCCCAATTAAAAACATTACTAAAGTCACCTGGCACTAACTGTATTGTGAACTACAGAATGAAATATAATCCATTTAATGGACACTTAGTTTGGCTGCTGCTCCATGCTGGAGCCCTTCACATGACATCTTTGCTACTACTGTTACTGAAGATTAAAGCTGACTCGAGTATACATATCTGGGCTACAAAAGCACCACAACTTTGATGTGTTGATGCAGGCATTCACAGGTGTGAATGTTTCATAGAGAGTCACTGGACTGGGACATGTGGGCAGTTTACGAAATTTTTGTTCATACAACCAGTCAACATTTTCCAGTTTACTTAGACACTATGTATTGTCTTACTGAACCTGTCCTAATTATCTGCTAAACTAAGGAAAAAAACAGTGGTTGTGTATATGTACACATTTGAAAAATAGCTAAAAATTCCCTCTGTTAACATCGTCCATGGTTAAGTCAATTTGTAAGTTAAAAATATGGAACTTCAGAAAACAGAAATGTATTTAGCATTTTCAAATTTTCTCCCTAAATTAATAAAGCTGATACTGAAAATCTTTACACAATGCACGTTATTCTAACTTGTACTGCATACAACTTATGTCACCCAAAATAATGCAATTAATTCTTACTTCTTTGTAGCAGCACTTAGGGACTATTTGGATTAAATATAAATTTCCTAATCACCACTTCAGTGGAAAGATTTAGCCACTGTTCTGACATGGTAGAGCATATCACAAAGTATCTTGATCCCCACTTACTAGATTTACACAGCAATGTCTTGGGTAAGCAATCATGATACACAGACGTCTGTTATCTTTCTCATTCAGACAACTCCAGAGGGAAATATTATTATACGGTGAGATTTTCAAAGGTACAAAGGGAGTGAAGTATTCAGTTAGCACAGATTTTCAGCTAGATGTCTAGCTGCCCTTTGTAGCTGCAGAAATTCTCTCTTAAATATGGTATTTTGCAAAACAATGAAACATCCTCATCAGAGACACTGTCCTGTTCTGGGCAGTATCAAAAAAGATAACATATATGAGAGGTTCAACAGTGTAACACCAGGGTCAAGGACAGAGGAAAAAAAAAAAAAAAAAAAGGAAAAGAAATAAGGGGATGACTGGCAATTTGTCTTCAAAAGAAAATAAATATAGGCTAATATGACAAAGATTTTAAAGCGTTGTAGAATATAACTCAGGCACTGCTTTTTACCCTTTTCTTTAAACAAAACCATTGGCTCACCCAGTGAAATGGAAAGGCAACACATCTAAACTTCCTAAAGGCCATATTTTTTCCACAACTGTGAATTGATCAACCTCTGGCAGTGAAAAATTAAAATGTGACACCAAAGACAGTAACATTATTTCATGGAAGCAAATATGCCATTACTTATTCACAGCACCACAGTAGGAACCATATATTAGGATTTCAATGTTCAAAGAGCTGCAATTTTCTGTACCTTTTTGTAACCTTTCCTCAAAACCTTACACCCAACAGACAACTCTTTAATATGACCTCTGTAAACATACTCAACATTGCTTTAAAATGGCTAGTTTGAAACTGGAGAATCTACCAGCACAAAGCAGAGTACAAATTAACCATGAAAATATTTACCCTGAACACCAGCAGATGCTACAGCTCCCCCTAAGTTCTGTGATGCAGTTAATGCCCCAGGCCAGCCTACTTGGACATATCCACACCACACTACACCAAAGCCTGTCTGTGCTAGTCATTATAAGAATAAATGACAGCTGCATAACACTATGTTATGCATTATCATATTTATACAGTTATTACAGGAGATTTTCTAGCAGAATTCTAAAAACCTAAATAGGCAAATTTCTGTATGTTTATAGGGCATACATATTTCCTAATTGTATGGCAGCTTGGGAAAAAGCATAAAGGTTACATCAGATTTATTTCATCTAATTGTTTTATGAAATGACATGTTTGGTTGATGAAGGTGGGAAGTACAGAAATAATAAATTGCATTGCTGTAAGATCTTTGATGAATACCTACTCTTAATTTCAATTAATATATAGCAAAAAAAAAAAAAAAAAAAAAGCCAGACAAACATTAATGAATTAAAAACTGAATAATTATTAAGAAAAGAGGAATCTGTGGTCAATGGTGTTTCGTGTTTTCAACACTGACAAAGAAAAAATATATATAAATATTGATAAAGTTTGCAGACAACAAGTGGTGGAGAGCTTAACCATAGCATGAATAGGTCATCTGTATCCAATTAAAAAATAGATGTAAAGAAAGCCAAATGTGAGTTCATACATCTATGAACAAATATAGGTGGTCATGTTTACAGGATGAAGTATCCTGGAAAGCAGTAACTCTGAAAACCTTAGGGTTGTAACAGGTAACAAGTAACCTAATAAGGATACAGATTTTGAGGACCTACTTTTCAAAAAGATTAAATACTGACCAACTTGTTAGTCTTTTTTTTTCTTTCCTCCAGAGGACAGCTAAGTGTCCTCCATTTGAAGCAAGTGAAAGAAAACTGTATAAAAAGAGCAATGGTTACATACTTAAAATCACTGTGGAATGCTGTCTTTTTGGCTATTTCTTAAAAACAAAGAAACAAACATGCTTTTACAAGCATGAATTTAGCAATCATACCACTTTCTTTAAGTAAAACAAATGAATTGACTTATTTTTCACATGTACAATGCAGAACAAAAAAGAGTAACATTTGCTGGGAGGTCACAGAACACCTGACATACACATCTATATAGAATACTGTTGGGCAGGGTGATTACTACTAAATACAGATTTAGAGGGTTCCCTGTTGTCAGGCAGATTGTTGTTGAGAATTTTAGGATGCTTAGAGTAGTTAATTAAAGAGAAGCACTGGGAGCATCGCAAGGCTATAAATTCCTCCCTCATACCTTATGGAGCTCAGTGCTGGAACTTTCCATATGCCTGTTTTTAACTGGCATAAACTTGTTTTGACCTTAATCAGCATTTTAGACTAACATTACATGGGGACGAGAGAGAGAAAAAGGGGGGAGAAGTTATTAGTCTCTAAGATCTATGTAATGGGAAGATCAGCACTACTGATTTATCTACTGGTATGTTAAAAAAGTCAAAGCAACAACAACACAACATTTTATAATCTAACTGTTCTAAAAGAATATAAATAATACACATTTTGCAATCAAACCAGCAAGCATTTGAAGAAGAGGTTTATTGTATCTGCAGGTATCAAATATCATAAAACACATAAATTATCAAGCCTGTAGATTATTAAATGACAGTTGAGATGCCAGCTTTCCTTTTTTTATCATGGAAGATATTCCCAGGATCTGTGACATCTGTGGTGGCTAATCCCCCATAGAGAAACTGACATTAAAAAGAATTCACACTGTGGTAAAGCCATACACCATTACAATGTCAGCTATGGGTTTCCAAAGCTCTCCTGGATTCTAGGCTGTGGAGTGGAACATGAGTGAAAAATGACAAGGCTGGTTTCCAATTTGCATTGCAAACAATTGAATATATAAACTGTGACTTGGAACTACTTTGCTGTGGTAAAGATTTCCAACATACCTTTCAGAGGAAAAAATATATTCCTGAACACCACTATTCTCATCTGGTTTCCTGAATGCCTTGCTTTTATCAAGAAACATTTCTTTCCAATTGATACCTGCATCATTTTCAGCATATGAGTTAAATGTGATTTTTTAACTTGATAAAAATGTAAAGATATCACTGTGAAATATCACCGCAAGCTCTCCAAACAGACCACATAGTTGACAAATTTATAGGTTATTCACAACAACTTTTCAGAGAAAAACTAAGAACAAGGAGCAAACGAGCCATTTGCCTGCACCACCTCATCCCAAGTAGTTAACAAGTATGGTCTTGCTTCCATTCCAAACTTCTTCTCTGCTGGTCTTCTATTCCTGACCTCAGAAAGCTTTCTGAATTCATATTTGAAACGTGATCATCTTGATCACGAATCCAGGAACTTCTGTTCTTGCTTCCTCTGATAAAACCCTCCAAGTTAACCACTTCTTTCATTCCATTTCTGATCATGACAGTATCATGATTTTTCTTTTTCTATCTTCTGCTTTTGGGTTGCAAATCTTACATCTCAGCATCACCTCCTTCTGACTTTATCAGATCCTTGCTGCACAATAAGCCTTCCAGTACAAACTGGCTCAAAGAGTGAGTCTTCCTTTTGGATAGCAGGCTTATGTCATCCAAGCATTCCATTATCATTTACCCAGAAATACAACTTATATAATCAATGTAGTTCAAACGAGACTCCACTATCACATGACCAAAGAGAACAAATCCAAAAACTAGATGACTTCATAACAGACCATCACTTCAAACTGCAACTTCTTCACCGTAAGCAGCTGCCTGCTTGTAAGTAGCTGGGCTAGCAGTGGTAAACAAGCAACTATAAGGAACAGCGAGAAGAAAACAGGCAAGTACCCTGGAACAAACTGCTTCAGAAAAAAAAAAACAGAACTGCTGCAGAACATTCAACACAGCATTTGACAGTGAAAAAGGTTTCAAAGAGGAAACTATTTCTGCTCCATTACTTTTAGAAATAAAAATCCTAAAAGGGACATGACCTTTAAACATCTCAGACAAGGAATCATAAGGCTCAAGCTCATTCACAACCCAGGACTAACTCTTTATAGTGGGATGGCAGTAATTCCACACACAAAAACATCCAAAATACTTCACTTCTAAAGCATTAATCATACTTTCCACTAGCCTTGAAACACAGTATTCTTTCATCCAAAATAGCATCCCCAAAGTAATACTACATACTTTTGCTTTGCTGCTATGATGAGAATAGCAATTACTGACTACGCACATAGTTTCCACTTATTTAGTCAAAATTACTCTTTTTAAAATGAGCATTTTATACTAGCTTATGTGTAAAGATATAAATGAGAACTTTCTCTAGCATACTTCTCATACAAGTTAAATCACTCACTATGTTGTATATCTCAACTCCAACACTGCCCTATCATTATATATCTGTCCTACCACAACATGTATATATTCATATCTCACTAGACCTTCATTCTTTCAGAATGTCAAACAATCCTTCAACGAGTGCTTCACCTTGCACTTGTATAACATCTAGGATAAAAGCATAACTAATTCGCATTGGAGAGAGAGAGGAAACCTCAACAAAAAGCCTAAAATGATTTAATAATAAAATAAACATTCAAGTTACTTCAGAAGAATCACATTTAAAGAAAGGTTGACATACACCATTCTAAAAGAATATAACCAATGTAAATAAAACGCTGATACGTTTTTTCCCCCAGAATCATTTGGAGACACCTAGTCATTGGGTGGTAAACACTAACATCATCAGAATTATGGTCCAGTCCTAGCAATTTTTTTTCCTGTGGAGAGCTACAGGAAAAGGCTGTTATGGCAGCAGCCTACTCTCAGATATCATCTACTTTGACAGCATTCTGTCCCCTCACCCTGATATCTTTAGGCTGTATAAACACAATAAGAACGCATTCTAGGATTCTCAGGATTACCAGATCTGTCGAGCACAGTGACAGTCACAGTGAATCGGTGGTCGCTGAAAGTGTCCGTCTTACTGCACATAAACACAACAACAACCCCCTGCAGCACTATGGCTTCTATCACGCCACTGCAGGACCTCACGGCCCTCAAGATCAAAACAAGGTAAAGGTATTTTCTTATACACAATATGTTTATGCTTTGGCTTTTATTTACTTTTAATCCAGGTACAAATCTATGAACAAATAAAATTGGGAGATGGAAAGTTTTCCTAAATTTAAAGAACTTTAGCTTCCTAACGGAAGTTGATGTAAAGCACATTTTGAGTCAATGAAAATATGACCAGGTAAAAATATAGGAAGATATTCTAAGCCATAACCTCACCTAAATATAAAAAGCTGTAGCTCCATTCTGGTTTGTATTTCGATAGCAAGCTATTTTGGGTAAAGACCAGCTTTCTGTAGGCAGCTATAGTATCTAGCATAATGAAACCCTGACCTCCGTAGCAACACAGCCAGGGTACACATCAGACAGGCAACCTTTTAATGTCTCATATTCTAATGTTAATCAAAACCAAAAATGAGAATCCAAAATCCATAAAAAAGCAGCATCTGTTGTCACATGAATGTGAAATCCACCAAGCTGCTAATATCAGTCTGGAAATTGCAAAGTGTAAGAAACTGTTTCTTCCAGATGATGGTGGGTTTTCTCTGTGTGATCAATACAGACATAGATCCACAGATCCGTGGATTCTCCCTACTGTTAAGCAAATGTGTATCTGATTGAGGAACTAAGACAATGAAATATGCAACTTCAGGTCCACATAGAAGCAGCAGTTCCTATAATATCAGATCTGAAGTCATATGAGATATCGTTGCATTTATATCCAAATCTCAATTCTATGCAATATCACTGGAAAATCAATGCTGACCTAAACGCTGAATAACATGTTCAAACAAAATGAGTGAAGGGGTAGCACAGCAGCAACATTCCAAGTGGTATATGCTGCATACAAAAGTATTCCTGTTGTCTTCACAAGGTCATTCGGTGCATGAAAGAGGCATGCATTCAAGCCCTTCAATGGCTTAATGGCTAAAATGATATACTGAAGATCAGGCAGCCTCCTAGGAATGCGGATTTGACCTACAGGTAGTCTTATAAATTACCTTTAGGGCAGCAGGTACAGCAGCCACATGCCATTAAGAGAACAGCTTAAAGCCCATTTTTTCATGGTAATAGCTGAACAAGGAAGGCACCATTCCCAACACAGGCCTGCAACTCTGGTCTGGAGTTCTAGAGGCTGGGCCAGGTGGACTAAGGTTTTCCTTCAGGTCTGAATGCTAAAATCAGCCTGGGGATTTTTGGTGGAGTCACATGTAACTAAATCCTGAACACTAAAAACAACTTGAGGCAGCCAGAGGCGAAAAAAAAAAAAGGCATCAGGAAAGTCAGGGACACAGGAAGAAAGGCATGGTAATACAGCCCTGAGAGAAAGCTGAGAGAGAAAGCAAGAGAGCAAGTTCGCTTTCTAAAACAAAGGATTAGGAACCATAAACCAAGAAATTACTTGCTGCCATTTAATCCCAACCATGTTTAGATAAACAGGACCATGTATTCTCTGTGAATGTGGAACTGCTTTTATGCATCTTTCCACATAAAAAAAAAAAAAAATCTTAACAGAAACAACCTGTAAAACTCTAAATAACAAGTAATAATGCTCTTATGCTATTAACATCCTGCATTTATGGAGTACCAGTTGTCATCAGGAATACTCAGTGTACCAGTCACTCCCAGGGAAACAGACCCATCATAAAACATTCAGCAAGTGGTTGTGTGATTAGTAAAGGACAGTGAAACATAAATCTACATTTGGCTAAAAATAAATAGGGAAGAAAGAATATGACCAAATTTTCTATGGACACCAGAACTTCCAACATCTCTGTTTTGGAGGATGTTCTTCCTAAGCACCCATGTAAATGGCCAACAATGTATGTGATCTAATATGCTGAGATAATTTGTTAGAAAAGAGCAGTGGGATTTATCATTGCACCTTTAGTAGATGTGACACAGAACTCACACTGAGAGGTGACTTCAGCATTTCCCTTCAGGAAAATTCTTTCATCTAACAAGTAGAATATACTCCAATGATTCAGGTATTTTAGGAACTACACATTAGTAGCAGAACTATCCAGAAATCCCCCTACCATGCAAACACTGCCCAAGCTTCCCTCCTCTGGCCTTACATTATATGGAGCCCCAAACAATGGCTGCATAAGAAGAATCCCTGGTGAGAACCTTTATGGCCTCTGTATTGTGCAGTGATTGGAGTGTATGGAACTGTTTTTGTAAACTGCAGTGTTATCTGGTATTTAGTTACATTGTGCAAGTCTTCTGTATTCTTAGGGAACCAGGCTCCCCTGCTCAAAGAAGCAAGATCCATCACTTACAGTTACACTGAGGAGTAGAGTTCTACATAAGCAGTTTCCATCTAATAAATATGCTTCCCCCCCAACAGATGATCAGTGGGACTAACCTGAGAAGTAAAGCTGACATTATCTGAAAGTATTAACTAGAATATACGCTAAAATTAAAAAGAAACCCAACAACCCAGAGGTCCAATACAGTTGCCAACATTTTTCCCTTTCGTGTGTTCTCTAGAGGGGGAATCAAAACTGAACTGTAACCAGGAAACCAACATAATAGCATGAACTGAAGTTGCTTTCATCTAAAATGACCCAAAACGCCCTCCTGAAAAAGAAAAAAAAGCTTGTCTTCCCACACTACTGCTAAATCTCTAGGTTAAAAATCCTTGCAAATCTAATGCACTGAAGAAATGTGATGAAAATGAAATTAATGTACTTTTGTACATTTGAGGATTTGGAAGAATCCCCCTTTCTTTTGAACATATAAAATGAAAAGATCCACAACACCCAGAAGGCTGTGAATAATTATTTTTACTAACAGGACTGCCAGAAATTTTTAAACACTTACTAAGCACAAGATTTCAAGATAAAAAAAATTAACTTTTAAGTTTTTTCCCCAGATTCCTTTCCTCAACAGACTTCACATAAAGAACTTATTTCAATTTTCCCCTCTATTAAAAATAAATGGCATTAATAAAGCCAAAGAGGAGGCATTTCTATTCATCTAAATTCCATAAGGAAGCATATTTATGCAGATGGATGTGGTAGTGAACAGTACAAATCATTCAGAAGTGGTACTGCAGCTCTTCAGTTTTGGCCTTCTTTGTGAAGGAAACAATAAGCTTGATTCTCCTCTGTTGACCTACTGATTGCAGAGGTGTCACTCAACAGCATATTTTCACAGCTGATACAAAATACATGTTCATCTTTTTCTTGTGAACTTTCAGTAGCTGAAGCTCTGCATCAGTCAGTGTAAAATGAAGGCTGTGGAACAGAACTCAGAATTATTTATAATGAAATCCAACAGAAAGGCCAAATTATTCTGTTGTTTGCACAGAAGTAATCCTAGAGTAACTTGATTTCTAGAATAAAACCAAGTTTTGAATAAATTTGGGCTAAAATACTCCAGGAGTTGTGTTAACAAATAACTGTAAAATGTCTTCTTTGCCTTGGGGGCTAAGCTAAGCTCTTACAAGGAGGCAGCATGTAACTGTTCATCCACTAGAGCATTCCTGGTAAGAAATGGTGCTCCTGTCTATGTTGCTCTAATATTACCATAAACACCTCATCTACAGACCATATCAGAACTGTGAAATCCCCAACTGCCAAGCCTGCCACGAGAATTCAAGTACTTTTAACCTTCGTAAATCCTGATCTCAGTTCTCTTCAGCGGCAGCCAAGGCAGTCATATTACAAAGGCAGAAGCTCATCCTGGCTGCAAAGTGCCTTGGACCTTACATTCACAGAATAAAGTTTTTTAGCACAAGGAAAATAATGTAATGCCTATGGTCAATGCATAGGACAATCTGTGCCTAATACAAAGAGGCTTGAAATCAGTCAACAGAGCCTATCAGAAGTCTGACTTTATTTCAAGGTGTGAAGACTGGTGCCTTTAACTGAAAAAGTTATTACTTAATTAGCTGCCCACTGGCTAACAGGAGTCATCACATCTACAGCCTTATTGCCCTGTTCAGCTGACAGAAGCACACACTAGCCTGGTTAAGCCACATGCTTCTTTCTTCGGTTATAAATACACAGGCACCAGATATCTAGGTGGGTTATAGAGCAAAACATGCAGAACTCTGAGGGTGAGTTGCTGCCAAAGAATTAAAGCACAAAGTGTTGTGTCTAGTCAAGCAGAGCCCATGCAACTCCTCCACTATAAGATGAAATGTACTTGAAGGACAATCAAGTCAACTATGCACCTGTGTAAACCGGTAATTTCCCCAAAATACCACCACTATCACCTGGTTTACCTTAGAAAAAAAAAAAACGCTCTGTTTTTTTAAAATCGGTTTGTGAAAAGGTATAAGTAAGCATCCTTGATAGAATGATACAGTTGTAATGAAAGCCTGAAATAGCCTGAGGAGACTGCTAAATAAGTCACTGTGCTAAAGAAACTGTATGTTTGTGGAATGCTTTAACACTACAGTGATATTGACAGGACCATGCGAGCCTAAGGTAAATAAATAGTTTCCCTTTTGAGGAAGCTGTTTGCTTCACGGTGTCTTCATTCTTAATAATTATTCAGATTCGCTTTATGCATTAGACCTTTCTTCACAAAATAATGCTTATTTTAATCACTTCAGTAGAACACACCATGACACCTGCAGGCAGGTAGGAAGGTGTTCAAGCACTGTTGAATCAGACATCAGCAAGCAGCTATAGAACATCTCCATGTTAAAGACCAGAGCCATACGTAATCTTCAGATGTCCAAAAAATAGGATAAAAAATGGCAATTTATATATCTAGCTTTTTTTTTTTTTCTGTAGCTCTCCTGAACACAGTATTTTTGTAAGTGGAAAGTGGTAGTAAAAGCAGAAAATAATTTAAAAACAACCATTTTAGAATAAAGCTATTCTACTTCACCTCCTTCAGTTTTTAGCAGGTATTATCATTTCACAGAACAGGCTGTTACATTCTGCTTATAGTTATTGTTAGAAGCGTGCATAAGTCTTTCATAATCATGTGTTGCACAACAATCAAAAATAAATTAATAGATTCAGCAAGAGATGACAGAAAACAACAACTGATTTCTGATCCCTTTTGGTCATGAGGTCAGCTTAGCAATACATCTCTGGAACATTTAGTTTTAGTTTTTACTGTATTGCTTATTGCTATATTAGCATTATTCCCTTCCTATGTTTTACATCATGAATTATGTCAGAATAATAATGAATAAAATCAAAACACAGAATGACAGTGTTTACCAGATGTAAACATGCTCCGAGAGTGAAATTAGACTTGCTAAAATGCACACGCATAAAACTCTAGTTTATAGACATCGTGGCCTACCATTCGGTATTCTTAAAAAGATGTAACTATAATGTAGTTCAGGACAAAATGAAACAATGTTGGACCTGCTGAAAGTTCAGTGTCCAACAAAAAATTTGTTTTACATGCTGTGGGAATGCATCTTACATCATTATTTAAGCCTTCATGGATTTTTTTGCCACTTAGTCTTATCCTTCCTTATCAAACTTGGCTTTCTGGTTTTCTCACAGCTGTAACAGAACTTGACAATTCCCAATTATCTGGGAGTTTTCCCGCTGCTTACTCCATGTTCAGTGATGTGCTTCACTACGCTCCTTCTTCCTAAGCAACTGCTACTTAAATACTTCTTATTTTTCTCCAGCTCTTCCTTGGATAAAGTAAGTTTGTGACAAAATCATTTTAAAACATATTACCTGTCAATTTTCAGTGGCTGGTATGTAAAAATGTATTCGTATTCTTCTGGTTGCTCAGATGAGTGTTAAATTTAGTTGGGTAGAACTGACTAAACACTTCTTAACAACCACGATTAGACTGGTAAGAATTTGATGATCTTGCAAGCTACTGATGAAACCACTCATTTATGTTACAGTCTCATTGATTTTTCTTCCTCCTATTAAAAGCCAAGCAAATGAATGGGGAGAAGGAACTGAAGTAACAGAAATGATACAGAAAAATCACAAAAGAGTATTCATCAGTACTTCAGTTAAAAATCCCCCAAACGATCTTCCCATTCATAGTGTTTTTGATGTTAACATCTTTAATCATTACGCACACCCAGAATAGACTCTATGACATTTTGACTTCTGTGTGTTGTTAAATGCAAGTACAAGACCAAAATACTTTAATAAGTATTATCATAAAATATTTTATTTTAATCATAAAAATAAGCAATCTGATCGGTAACCAAAACATTAAGACTAATAAAAACACTGTAAAACCTCATCTTATTTTATCTCATAATTCTTCCAAATGTTTGTTTATATCAATAAAAATCACAATGTGTTAGATAAGAACTTTTTAGGCTGATAAAATAAACCCAGTGTTATTTTACCTTAAAAAAGCTATCAGACTTATAGAGAAAATACTCATTAGTAGTTTGAAAACCATGTTATGTGACACTTGCATTTAATAAGGTAACAATTTACATTTATGCAGTACCTTTTATCCCAAAGCAATTTACAACTTACAGCCAGAGATTATCACTTCATCTCCAGCGAAACTTGGCAACAGTGAAGTGTTGCTCTATACTATAAAGCAAGAATTCTGGCAGGTAACAATAAATATAAAATTTCAGGTGAATGAGTATGATTTACATTTATCATTTATGCCTCCAATGAAATCAAGCAAGAATGTTAAATTAATTTTCTGAAGTTGCACTGTCTTTTTATGTAGCATCCACTTGCAAAATCAGAAAGGTTCTACAAAAAAAAAAATATTTGCAACACCCTCTGATAAATTATCTCAAACAAACATTTCTAGCAATATTGCTGGTCCAACAAGGACTCTGAAAGTGCCATCTACTGTATAGTTAAAACTTCTTCCTGTACTGCTTCCTATGCATATCTTTGGCTACATAGTACTTAGGAGTAGCTTGAGAGAGGGAATTACATGAAGAAATCTCTCTAACTTTCAGATATTTTAATAAAGATATTCCAATAAGGATGAGGTTTAAAAGAAAAAAAATAGCAACACCAAGCATTCAAAATGCCACAACTTCCACTAGAATAATCATACTACTTAAAAAATATATATCTAAATTATATACTTTCATTTTCTGTTAATTTTATCTCTGGAATATGCATTTCCAAGTTTCACTCTGCATCAACATGACAGTAGCTATGACTGAAATTCATGCTTTTCTGTACAGAAAAACAAGGGCATGCAAGTGAAATGAAGGACAGAAAACTTAAACAACTGATTAAAAAACCACCTTCTTGCCCAATCATCCCACCACAGAACCACTTGTCAGAAGTCAATGAAAAACAAAACAACAACAAGAAAACACAAGCAAAACAAAATAAACATGAGCTTAAAACTTCAAATAATATTGGACCATTCCATTTTCAGTATGCAAGACAAAGTCCTTCAGAGAAATAGATGTCCAACATCAGGATATAACATCAGGAAATAACCATGCCACCACGCATTTAAGTTGCCTAATGCAACTCCATATAAACTTTCATAATCCTGTTAAGCAATTTTTAGAATTAGTAGTCTCCTGTGGAGGCATGAAGACCACAGAAGGGAAAGAAGGGCTTACAGAAGCCTGCACAAAAATTCCATTCCAGCTCCAAGGTCAGAACCTGATTCTTGCCCCAGGCCCACAGCATCCTGTAATTCACCTTCTACTGCAACAAGGGGCAGATCTCCTAAGTACCTGTTGGCGACAGATCCAGCTAGATCACTGGTGTGATTGATTTTGTTTAATAGGATATATAAAAGTCCTGTGAGAATTGGCCCTATGGTTGTTTTCACGTTTTAAATTAATAGAAAGAATAATTAATGCACTAACTGTGATCAGATCCCATGGAAAGATTTGGAGAAATACTTAAAGCAGCAATGTGAATACCCTGTCAGAATAAATCATAAAGCATGTATATCCACGTAGATCTCAGAGTGAACTCTTCATGCAGCCTGACAAGGCCATTTTGAATTGATCACATCCAGTTCTTCTCGGACAATCATGCATAAACACTTGGCAAAACAACATTAATAAGCAATGACATAAAGAATTTATGTCTCACCAAGCAGACTCCATCTGAACAGTTTCATGCTAAAATACTTAAATTCCTTCCCCCACTCCCTTGACCAAATTAATTATTTTTTCATTTAAAGGTGATAAAAAAATGATAACTTACTTGTCATTTAGTACAGTTCTTTCAGCAAACCCTCTCCATAGAACAGCAGCATAATAAAGAGAAGCATAATAAGAGTATAGTGGAGACACGTTCCTCCTCATCAACTGCATCCAGATTCCCTCTCATTCTATATCATGCTAGTTATTCTTAAAGAATTTGGAAGAACTAAAATCTGTACAGAGTTCTAGTAAATCCGCCTAGTCAGAAAAATCTCTCGGTTTCACACGAAATCACACAGAATCATTTAGATTGGAAAAGACCTCCAAGATCATCCAGTCCAACCTATTCATTTCAATTCATTTAATTTCTGCTACTGCCAACTTCCAATCCCAGCCAATTTATTTTTATTTTTATTTTTATTTTTATTTTTTAAAGAATCTGTATTCTACTGCATGGAAGGGGGTCACAATTTAAAAACAAAACAAAACAAAGTAAAAACAAACAAACAAAAACAAGAATTTAAACACAGTAAAAGTTGAGGAGCATTCATAGCAATTAGTACTTCACATTGCCACTGCACCATCTATAGCAAAAGTTTAAAGCAAAAACTTACAAAAATAATGAAGCCTTAAATATCTTTGAAGTTATAACACTAAGGGACACTGAAGCATAAACAAAGAAATATCCCTGTATCTTGTTACAGAGCATCATAACAGTCTAGTGAAAATGCAGAGTCATCAACTGTTCCAAGAGCCTTATTCAGACAACAGAAAAATCTCTTGAAACAAGAGGAATGGTTAACAGCTGACAGCATCACTGCTTACAAGTGCATTCACACTACAATTACATATGGGTCTATCCTGTTGCAGATCCTGTCACCCAGCTTCTTAACGCACCTCTCAAGTCTGTAAAGCCAAATGAACCTTATTCAAGAGAACTAGAAGTATTAATGAGAGGAGAGTGAATATTTTCAAACAATTCACAGCCTAGACCAGATGCTGCCTAGAAATACACATTCTACTTTAATTTCTAAGATATTCATAGCCTGCAACAGGTCCTTAATACTTGGCTATCGAAATAGCATTATTTTGGTTACATATAATCAGCAAACTAAAGGATCAAGTGACCCTACCAAACACTGTTTATGCTTCTGTCCTCCAAGCTTTCAGAGAACAAAATTGTGGGGGTATCAGAGGAACTATAGAATTATGTTACAAATTGTGCATCCCTCATTCCCACTGCAAATTTGGTCATGAGTACCTCTTAAAAGTTTTAGGAGATAATATCCACAGCATAAATTAATCAAGCATCTGTCCCCTTGCTTGTCATGGGAGAGTGAAATATATTTCAGGTCTAATTCATGTAAAAAGCTGTGGACTGCTGAAGACATTCCTGGAGAATACAATCCAGGCTGTCAGCGCCTATACCAACAAGCATAATAAGCAACAGATCAACCATTACTGATGATGTCCTCTGAAGCACAGGAGTACGCTCCATACAGATTTAAAGACTAAGCCCCTCCTTACAGTTCTTCCAGTCCACATGGGAAGTTCTCATTTCAACTACACATCCTGGATTGACAGAGGACTATAGTGAAAGGATACAGATAATCTCACTTAAGGCATGTCCCAGTAGGTTAGTACCTACTTGGACAGTACCCTGGTCACTTGTTCTTAAAGTTAGCAAGTACCTGCCACTTTTTTTAGTCCTGAAGTTTCAAAGACTTGCTCTGGTACAACCATCAGGGACAAAGTTAAGTCACATCTTCAGTTTAATTTGAACAGCCCAGACTGAAGTAGTTCTTAAATTCTACTCCATATGAAGGTTGTAAGCTAAAAAGCCAAATCAAACGCAAACCAGATACTAGTCAAAACATCTTTATTTTTCCCTTCCTCAATCTGAAAGTGAAACCAAGCTGTGATTTTGATGTTTCTGTCAAAAAGGAACTGAAACTTCCTCTTTTTGCCTTCACTTTTTCTTTCCCCCAGTAAAGAAAATTCTGATTCTATTTCAGAATAGTAGTTTGACTAAAACTGACATCCCTTAGCAGGCCCCACTTTGCGAGGAGACTGTTTACTTCTGCTAGAATTTGCAGAGCAGCATTATACTGATGCTTTTATCCTCGCTTTTCTCCCTTAACATGAACACCAGTGCATACAGTATAAATTTTTGTCTGTGTGCACACTGCTCTGCAGACCCCGTGGCACCCTGCTGAGCTCAAACGTTTTGCACCTGCCTACAAGAAGTTTGAACTAAAAGGCAAAGGAAGGCTGGGCGTTTCGTTCTCCTTATTGCATGGAGAAAAACAAAGGGGTCCCACCAAAGTGACCCTCCCCACATCACCCTCCCTTTTGGTGTTCCCTGTGCCAGTGTGGTTGTGTTTCAACACTGCCATGCAAACTCACGTGTACCTTTTGCAGGTGTACGCATTTGCAGAACACACTGGGCTGGGGAGACCACTGGCACCTATTAGCCCTGCTCTCCTGCCACAGCTTGTGCGGTTTGAGATATCTCCCGAAGCAGTGCAACGCCACAGCTTCTCCCAAGCTTCTCAGTCACATGGAAAACACAGAGCTGAAAAGACACTGCAGCACCTGTTGTGAATGTGAGGGAGACCCAGACTCTAGCAGATGGAAACCAAGGCTCTTACCGAAGTCACACACTGGGGGCTGCAGATGTGGTACTCTCCATTTTTAAATCACAGATTTTCCACTGTGAACCGGTTCAGGATTTCTAAACCAACAAACAGAACACTAATAACTTGCACACAAGCACCTTCAGAAAGAGCTGAGCTGAAACCAGAATTTATCCTACCACACATATTTGTCTGACTCACTACTTGAAATTAGAGGTCTTTAAAAAGTAACCGCTCATGGTAATGCCTTGTACTGCTTTTAATCAGATAACCACGGCTGCTTTAATAAGCAAATAAAAATGGTCTATCATGTACATTTCCTTAACTTTAATATGACAGGTTCATTTTCCTTTGCATATTACACCACCAAGTGGCCTAATGCTCTTCATATTTTTTTTTATTTACCATGTTTCCTCTAGAGACACTGGTACAGAAAACAAAATAAAAAGCTGAATTGCTACACAACATAAATAAATTAACTGGAGCATAACCTGAGAGATTCAGCTAGACACTTGTATTAAATTTTCTCCTATTATAGCTTATAAGTGCAAATTTAATACAAGTGTAAATCTGATTATGCTGTTTTCCTCTTAGCAGAAACTTAAAACTTACTAGGCAGAGGTTCATCTTCACCTTTATTTGGGTGTCTAATGGAGTAGTCTGATGCATCTGCTATGAGCACAGGCTTTTTCAGATACTTCATTAAATATAAAACTGACATAAGCAATTAAAATCTGTACTATGGAAAAAATGTTTTAGAATTTCAAATAAAGTCTGGACAAGCAAGTGAATCACAGAAATCTGGAACAGACTTGCATTGGTTCCTCTGTCTTTATTGAACAAGCAAAGCTTGCAGCTATTTGAAATGAGCAGGACTACTCCCAAGAGTGAGGGCAACAGGATCAGACCAAATATAACTTGGTTACATCTACACAGAAAATTAGGTTGTACCTATCACAGTTAAAACTAGAGCTCAGACTTTCCATCCTCATTTTCAATGCGCAGACTTAAGCTGCTACAAGATGGCATGGCTTTATTTGGAAATTTGCTCCATATTTAGACAATGGTGAGCTAGAATGTCTATGTTAAAATAATGTACTCTTTAAGCTATCTTACTGAGAGAATCTTATTAAGAGTTAAACTCCCCCCAAGCCTGAGTAATATACTTCTCTCAACATGATTATAGCAAATGCCAAGCAAAATTCAGGACCTGGTTGTTTCAAGCACTGTAGAAAACCAGCAGGCAGGTTGCAGGCAGCAGTCACATAGATGGGAGCTGGGCATGTGCAGATGCAGAGCTACCTCCCTGCTCCGTGGCTTGGAGCATACGGCAGTGGGAGGGAAGCTCCTGTTCCTTTAGTTGTTCCAGGAGGTCCGCTCAGTGGTAACTGCTGCCCTAGAAACCTTACCGTGCAGTAAGCTCGGAGTACGGGAATGTAACTACTGGGCAGTGCAAACAACACAATGGTGTGCAGATTTCGCATATACCCACTCGTGTACAAACACGATCTGCATTGAAAAAGGACTAGCTAAATCAACAGAAGGGAGGGAGGACATGAAGATAAAACAGGCAGGGCTGGAGTAGCATGGAAGACAAGAACACGGCACTGAGAAATGGCCTCTGCCTGTGACGTCTCTGCTCCCTAAGTAAACTACCTGCTGCAACTGCCAAGGCAGGCTCCTGTTCCAACTTGTCTGCTATTCAGCTTTCTCCCTCCTTCTGCTCCAAATCCTTTAAAGTCCACACAACTAGGGAGAAGCAGGGATGATGGATACATTTTCCATTCATCTCCACTCATGAGGGAAGGTATGTGGATCCAACTAAATCCTGTTTAATTTTCCCAACCTGTGCAGCAATGCCAGCCAAGAACCAAAGTCATACATGTTTAAATTTCAAGCAATTTCATGGATGTCTAGCAAAAATTTCGCTATTTTAGTTCTGAGGTGTGCAACAAGGTATTTCTTCAGGTGCATAAAATCACTTAAAAAGAAAGTTATTAAAAGAGGTGCCCAGAGGAGTTGGACAAGGACACAGGAAGGATATTTACAAAACACAGACTTTTACAAATACACACACATACATCTAACAGCATGATCAATATGACTGCTCTTATGGAAAATAACCTTCCTTAATTACAATTGAATTACAATCTCACAATAATGTTTATTACAGTCCTAAGGATCCTGGGCTAGAAGGAGATATTTGCTTGTTACCATGAGGAAATGAACTAGGATTGTTTTTCTTAGACAAAGTGCCATTTCTTTGCCACTAATAATTTACTGAGTGTTTACGGATGTGATTTTCCACCCCACAGTATGCAGCACTTTGATGCTAAAGTGAAAACTAGAAAATGCATCATAAAGATGTGATTGTCTATGTAAATCAACAGAAGAGCTTCCATCTGCCTCACTAGGTTTGGTCAGGCCATACACGTGGAAAATGACAGTGTCACTTTAATACAGAATCAAGAAGATAGTCGCACTGAATCTTTCAGCCAATAAATAACTCACTTTAAAGTCATATTGATAATAACACAAGAATCAGTAAAATATTCACTACATTCTTTATTTCAGCCTTCTGTGTTTGGATGCTTACAGAAAGGCGTGCTAGTGCAAAATACCATTTTAAACACATGCCTGCCACAAAAACTGTTTATCTCAATGCTTGTGTGTGTCATAGACTACAAAATTACAGAAAGCTCCCAGTATCTTCAGCATTCCAAGCTTCTACATGCTTGTACATGCACAGAACCTTCTTCCAAAGACCTTAGCACGCTAGCCACCTTTGTTTTGCAGTGGCCTACGCTTCTTCCTGCTGTTACCAGAATCTACCTCTTATTTCATGGCTAACAGCAACAGCAACACACGTTATCGGCTCACACTCTTAAATGCCAGTTGCTATAGAAACTTGACACCGATTAAGATGAGGAACATGATCCTCTGAAAATATGCAGTGAACTGAAATTATTAATCCTGCACATTCAACCAACACGAATGAGACTTTGCACTTCTAATACCAGACAGTGATAAAACTTTTCATAGGCTTACAAATGGCATTTTCGAAGTGATGCCCAAACCAGACTTTCCCTGGGTAATATCACACATGGAAACAAAGTGACCTGAAGCAGGTTTCCACATGCCAACAGTTACTGCCAGCTATTTGCTAACTAAAAGTATTTCAAAGAGCATAGGTAAGAGCTTTCAAAGAGATGATTTCCCCTAATCAAAAGCAACTGTTGACGCAGAGGTTCTTATCCCAGCCCAACTCAGGTTTTTTGTGTACATGAGCTGCAACAAATTTCTTTCTTACTCTGTGAGGCAATTCTGGAACACGTTTAGATGGCATCTAAAATATCTCTGTTCACATTAGTAAAACACATTCACACTTAATGCACTTCAACTTGCAGTCACAATAAGCACTCTACCATTTTATTACATTTGCAAAAATCATACAGAAAAGGAAATCACGCTTTAGTTGACAGAGGTCTTGTTACAAAGCTATGTGTACACCAAGTAACAATAAAAACTGTTAGCTTTTCTATGTGACAATATAATATTTTAAGTCCGAAGTAATATTGTCTTTCTCTTTGTAATTCATGGAAGCTTCTCTATTTTCATTCCCTCAACCAGAAAGTGTATTTTGTGCACAAAGCAAATCATATAGGAAGGGTAGATCTACTTCAAAAAGTCACGCAGAAGATGCAATAATCTTTAACATCAACTCCCAAAGCTAAGTTCTTCAAACTGAGCCAAAGGGTCTGTAACCTTTAGTAGAGACAGAATGGCATCATATAGTCCTTGCTACAAGGCTATGTTGCACAGTAATTTGAGAACATAAAAGAAATACTTGTTGGGATGGAGAAATAATTTCTAATAGCTTTCTTTTTCTTTATCTGATTTTGTTAGCTGGGAAGATGTATTTTAGAAAGAATACTATATATTGTCCATGATACTTCTTACATGTTTTCTTACATAGAAACTTTCTGAATGATACTTTTTAGATAGAAAATTTCTATATAATACCTATATAGTTTCCAGACACTTCTGCATATCACTGAAGGTTATGATTAAATGATGATTCAGTAAGCTCAGTATTAATATATAGCATACATCATGTAAATATTCTTAAAATAACTAGCAGATAATTTATGCCGGGTTAAAGCCTATTTATGGAAGACTGCATAATTTCTATACAAACAGAAAATAATGAGATGACATGTAGAAAAATGATACAAATTTTAATAGCAATAAAGAAATTTCAGGTTTAATTTAATTTTCTAGCTTGAGTTCAGGACTGTTGAAAGAAAATAAATTTGAACACTCTCCACTAACCTGACATATTGCAGAGGGTCTTGCTGTATTTGTAATCAAAACGCATTTTTCATGAAACAGATCTGAAAAACCCTGTACAATAACTGTACCCAATAACTGACCTCGACCTTGTTCAAATTTGTCTATTTCAGTGCAGACAATACACCAAGAAAAATGTGCTGAAGAAGGGGAAAGAAAGAAAACATTTGACATCAAATACTTTGTCTGTTAAGGATAGTTTGTTATGAATAAAGTTAAAGCCCTTCAGCAAATTAAAGTCCAATGGAAATCAAATCCCAGCGTGTGATTTTAATTACAAAGACAGGAGAACAAAAGCTTGTGTCATGGTTGTCTGCAGACTGCACAGTGAAGACAGGTTACAGGTTCTCCTCTCTATTGTCATTTAAAAGAGAAGGAGGAGGAGAGGGGAAAAAAAAAAACAACAAAAAACAGAGGAAACAGAGGAAATGGAAGGGGACAGTATGGTAAAATGAAACGCTCCACCACTAGAGCACTGATGCAAAATTTACACCTCAAATTTAGGCTTAAACCACAGTTAGTTGAAAGCCAAGTGAGAAGAATATTATAAAATATACTACACTATACACATGGTGTAGTCTTGCTGTGTAGGGACCAAATCTTGGAATTTTCATACAGAGAAAAAAAACAGACCCACTCTTTTAAGCTGGTAAGGGCTTTGAAATTGTTTTTCCTAATCACAGTAATTTAAAACAGCTGAACAGCACATTCAGGAAGCATTACAAAACCAAAATTTTAGAATGTGCATTGCACACCAAGTTAGGTCCAAATCATAAAGTCTAGAATATTTCTAATAGAAGTCACAGAAGTATGAAACAGAATTCAGTAGAAGAATCCATAAGTTTGTGAGTCAGATTTCCGAAGAAATCACCAGTCTTAAAATCTAAATTATCTGAACGCGGGGTTTTTATTCAACTTCTAAGTTCCTAGGGTTTACTTACAGCGGATTTCCAAGTCTTTGTCTAGAATAATAGTAAGTAATAATTTTTATTTTAATTAAAGTTTATAATTACAGGTAAATACACAATTCCAGTAGATGTGAATTTGGCAAAATACTAAAGTGTGAGACTTGCAATAAATCTGAAAGAACACGAAGCCTTCTGAAGTTTGTAGCTCTGTCTACACTGACAGCTCTTTTGCTATGGCACCAGGCATACGTTGTACCAGCCAAGCTTTAGCTGTCTGGAGTCAGCTCTGAAAACTACCAGCTTTCACTTTTAGTGCATGAAAGTATAATTTATAAACAATCTGATTTGTTGTTGAAAAGTAACATTTCATTTGAAAATATGAAAATCTATCACTGAGAAACAGGAGATCATAATAAGTCTTTTCCTTTATGGCAATATAACAAATCACTTTTCAAATGTTTAAATGACAGATGTTCCAGGTTGTATCCAGCCTTTGTGTTGATTTATAGCACATTCAGGATTTCTATGTTTCCTTTTTACACAACTGAATTCCCCTGAAATTGCAAGAACTGCCCCCGGTCAGGGCTGAGAAGACATACTGTATTGGAAGAGGATGCAGGGGTAAGATTGCTTTAGCTTTCCTCTAGTGCTACAGGTAACAGCAGAGCCAGTCGAGTAGGCAGGAATGAATTTGCGCTCAGTTCTCAAGGAAGCGACAAGGCCCGACAGCAATACTCTTGAACATTGCTCAGAAATGCAGTATCTTCTCTTTCCAAGCTTCTCCCAGTGTGCTTTGAAAGGCTGTATTAATACTTTTGAGGGGAAAGAAATACACGTCTTTCAATTGGGAAGAAGACCTAGAGACAAGGATGGCAAAACGTTGCGTATTCTAGGAATGAGTGCCTCTGCTACCAGTTGAAAAAGTATCTTGCTCTGATCCAGATGTTACTGAATGAGACACCTGGAAAGGGCAGCTCTCAGCGTTGGCAATATCTCACATTACTTGTTTGCGCCTAATTCTCTCAAATTTCATTAGATTCAGGACAAGATTAGTCAGTACATTTCAGAAAAACAATTGAACAAATGGTCTTGCCATATAACGTTTAAAAGAAAAAACCTAGAAAGTCTGCCAGTTCTCTTGGGGGAATAGAGGATATAGCAACTTTTTTTTCATTCTATAAAACATGTCCTTTAAATATTTACTAGTCTTGTATTTTCTATACGTGGCCACGTCCCAAGCAAAAGCCCTCTACATTTCACTAAAGCCTGCTTAAGAACATTCACTGCATATGTAATAAGAGTATTAAAGGATCCAGATGTGAATTAGAAAAACAACTGTGTCTATTATAGCTGAATTTCAAACTACTGGAGTAAGATCAAGCAGGAAAGTTGTGGTTTATTCCAGAGCACCACCCACACAATTCTCTGAGTAGGTCACCAAATGACAGTAAATCTAACCAGTAAAATGCAAAACAAAGCTGTCACATCTGATTAAATTCCCAGTGACTGAATGGACAATGGACAAGACATTTTCTGGAACTTCTCAAGCTTTAAAAATGAACCTTGTGTAGATGTATAGGCACACATATAACAAATTTCTAATTAACATCTAATTATTATTATCTTTGGCTATAGAATATCACATATGATTCAACAAACTTGAGGAATACTCACAGGATTATTCTGTGGGATTAAAACTAAAGTTTCTTTTGAAATAGGCGCAGTTTATTTCCGCACTCCGAACTTTACAGAAGTGAAATTTCCAGGGGCGTTACAGAACAGGTGCTGGCAGAACACAACAGCGACGGCAGCGCTGTTGAAACCGTAATGACTTCGCTTAGGAGAGGCAACGACAAATATGCCATTAACTTCGACAGAGTCGCTAGGAAGCCCTAATTTCCACCTAAACTGAAGTTATTTTTAACTTGTGATGGACCACAGGGGTGAGCCTCCCCCGGCCCCGCTCTGGGCACGGCTTCGCAGGCTGCTGGTGCGGGACAGGAGGGACAGCGCCGCAGGGGCACCGCAAACGCAGCAGGAGGGGGCTCCTGACAGGGCTTCCAGCCCGCGCCCGAGGAGACAGGGCGGCGGGCAGCGAGGGGCGCGAGCGAGGCGGGCTGTGAGGAGAGGGGCGCCCCGGCGGGCTCTGAGGGGGGGAGCGGGCGGCTGAGGGGGCTCTGCACAGGCAGCACCGCCCGAGGAACGGGACCGAGCCAGCCAGCGCCTACCCCCGGGCTGAGCAGGGGCCGGTGCGACTGCGAGAGCCGCTGACGACAGACACC
>VXAA01003912.1:378336-433307 GCA_013399115.1 Anseranas semipalmata
GCGCGGCCTGGGCGGACGGGCCGCCGCCGCCATGGGGAAGAAGCACAAGAAGCACAAGTCGGACAAGCACCCCTACGAGGGTGGGTGGGCAGGGAGAGCCGGCAGGGAGGAAGGTCGCGAAGCGGGGGTGGATCCTCGGCACGGGGGGCCGCCAGCCTGGGCTGCAGCTGAAGGCCGGGGGGGAGCTGCCGGCCCCTGAGCCCGGGGCTGGGCTTCGTCAGCGGGGGCGGCTGCGCGGCCGGCTGCCGTTCTGCGGAGGGGACTGCGGCGGGGCCTGCGAGGAAAGCGAGATGGCCGGTTTGGCGGCAGTCGGAGAACGCCGCGGCAGCGGGAGGCTCGTGGTGTGTTATTCTGGTTGAGCGTAAGGGCGTGTGCTGCCTCACTCATGTGCCGTGTTTCTCTGCCATCCTCAGAATATGTAGAAAAGCCACTGAAGCTGGTGCTGAAAGTTGGAGGAAATGAAGTTGCTGAACTGTCTACTGGAAACGCAGGACTTGATTCAAGCCTATACGATGACAAATCGGAGCATGAAAAACACAAAGACAGAAAAAGGAAAAAGAGAAAGAAAGGAGAGAAACAAGTTCCTGGAGAAGAAAAGGAGAAAAGAAAGAGAAAAGTTAAGGTATATATTTGTACTATTGCATTTTAGAAAGAAAAGAAACCTTCATCTTTCTCTAGTCCTCTTATCAGATGGTGAGCAGATATGAATAACTTGTATCCTTCTATTGGAATACATTCAAGCTCTGTATACTGGTTCTGCCATTCCTTTCCTCCAGTTACTTTTAGAAAAAGATGAGTGAAGTCATCCGAAATATTGGCCAGTATAAACAAAGAAAATTAAAAACAGAAACAATTTTCATGTGTAAATAAATCCATTTATGTAAAATAAAATGAAGACCTCACTAGTTCTTAATTAAAAGAAGAAAATAGATTTCCCTTCTGGGGTTATTTACCTGATAAGTAATAACAACATACTTATTTGAAGTATTAGGGATACCCCTCATTTTAAACTTCCTGTCTCTTTCTTACTAGTTTTTCTAAAAGCTTCAAAGTAATCCTGGGAGCTTCGCTGGAGACAATTCTCTGTGCAAAGTCATGCCTGTCATGCTATAAAAAGCTGTCATGTTTAAACAAACATATGAATTCTGTATTGTACAGCTAAATTACTGTATTGTCCAGTAGATGGAGACAGTACATAAAGAATACAGGGTTTCTAAAGCCTTACAAAGACTTTTTTTTTTTTTTTAATTATGCTAGGTTGTTTTGAAAAATCTGGAGAGCATTACATGCAGTAATAATGCTGGTTTTGCAGTTCCCCTGAGTTTCTATAACAACCTTTCTCTTTCTAGGAGGATAGAAAGAAACGCGATCGAGAACACCCCGACAGTGAGGGAGAGCAGGAACTGAAATGTCAGACCCCTGTCAGATTGGAATTGCCACCAGAGAAACCATTGACGAGTACTTTATCAAAACAGGAAGGTAGGAAAAAAAATACATTTTTTAGCTTTAGTTAATTCCAGTTTTCTCCAATTGACTTGCATTTTGTTTGTTTCTATAGCAACTGTCTTGACATTTTTTTTTGCCATCCCAATGTTCTCCCCCATCTCATACAAATATATGAAACTACGTTACCATGTACTTCCTTTGCAAAATGGTATCTAGTGCCTGTGTCAGTGCCAGCAGAATGTTAAGTAAGGCCAATGAGAAAAGTAGATCCCCTCCCTGCGTATCATGTGTTTTTTGCCATTGTATTGGTTTTTTGTTTGCTTGCTTGCTTGTTTATCATGAATTCTCAAGTTGGATCGGTTTTATTTGGTTGCTAATATCTTGGAAGTTTAGTACCACTTGCAGTGAGTTCTGTTTCACATCCTCCAATTCTTTTTGGTCTAGAGGTAGAACAGACACCACTTCAGGAAGCTCTGAATCAACTCATGAGGCAGCTGCAGAGGTAAATATCCATGCTACAGGCTTTCAGAGCTGTGAAATGAATATAATATACATTAAGGGAAGAAGCCTACAAAAAGCTGAGTGAAAACGTTATTGCTAAATATTATGCTGACAGGACTATTTTAGGAATTTAAGTACTAGTTTAAGAATACATACTTATAACTTCTCCTCAGCTTAGGTTTCTTGTAAACTTGTCTAGTTTTCGGTTTAAACTAATTTTAGAAAACCTTTGAAAATAGGACACAGTTTCCTAATAATGTGATGTTTTCTTTATAAGAACCTTTTTTCTGCAAGGTGCAAGGGTTTGGAATGAACTTGCCAAAACTATAACTTTATTTCTTTTACTTTGAGTTGTCCTATTTTTAGCATTATTTACTATAAAAAGGAAGTACACACTTTTTAAATTTAAACTATGTCTTATTAACCAAACATCTTCTGACTAAAATAGTCAGATTTGCAGAAACTTTCTTTCAAGTAGTTTGTGGTATAAGATACTCCTTCTTGACTCCAGAGTTAAGGATATGCTTGTATCTTGTACAAAAGCAGTTGCAAGATCTTTCACCTTTACCTGGTTTACCAGATTAAGCTCAGAACTTTGTTCGGGAGGTATCAGATGTCAGGTTCAATAAACTGACAACATATTAACAAAAAATGTGTCTGTGTGTCTACAAGTAACTTCTCAACGAGGAGTAAAAATCTGTAAGTCATAACTAAGCCACAGGAAAAAGTAACAACACTTGGCAACAGTTTCACCAGTGTGTATAGTAACAGCAAGGAATATATCAACATTGGTGTGGGAGGCTGGTGTCAAGCTATAGAGTTTAGTGAAAAGGGGGAAGAAAGAAAAAAAAAAAAAAAAAAAAAAAACCAAACAANACCAGTTCTGAAATAGCAGTTTTTACCATCTCATCAGCCTAGCTTGATCCTAAGGAGAAAATACCAAGCAACTAAATTTCATGTTAATGCTGTTAGAAACACCCATGAACAGCAGTGTACGTCAGATATCACTCAAAGCCTCCGAAAATTTTAATGTAAAAAAAAATGTTAAAATTGTGTAACCTGAAAATGAACATAATTATAAATACACAAGTTCTATCACAGCTTTTAGCAACAAGGTTTCCCTTCCGTTAATTTTAGGGTAAGCAAGTTAGTGAATGATAAGTATACATGCTTAGCACATTTGTTCCCTCTATTTTTCATTGATCTAAGTATAATATAAAACCACTTTTCAAAAGACCAAAACCTCAAGAGAATGTTTTTTAGTTTTTTAAAATCGTTTTGGGAATACGGATAGTTATCAAAATGTAGAACTAACTTCTAAAATGCGTTTGTAGCGCTCTGCTGGTGTATGGGTTTGCTTGTGGAATCTTTCCAGCCTTCAGAAGTGAAGGCCTGTGCTGACACAAGCCATTTCTGGCTTTATGTTTTTGATTCCTTTTCAGCCTAGTCTGTTTCTTTCTATTTAATTCTAAGCTCAATATGTTCTTTGTTATAAAGTTGAAACATAAAAATGTCTTTTCATTAACAGAAAGGATCCAAGTTCTTTCTTTTCATTTCCTGTGACTGACTTTATTGCCCCTGGCTATTCCATGATCATTAAAAATCCAATGGATTTTAGTACAATGAAAGAGAAGATCAAGAACAATGGGTACCAGTCCATAGAAGAATTAAAGGTAATTCTGTAAATTTCATTTTGACTAGAGATGGATTATGGTCAATTTACTTGAGCTCTAGAATTTTATGAGAATATGAAGTTCCCCAAAAGAACCAGTACTTCTGAATGAAGAAATATTTCTTCTGACTTGTTTGTGAGCAAGTAAGTTCTGGAAGTGAAAAACAAAACACACTTCTGGTTTGTAAATATGCATCTCAAAGATGTAGATGGCTTCATTTTTTATGCAGGATTAAATAGAACCTATCAGTTTGTCCTTCAGTGTGTCATTTTGGATATTTACTTAAGAGTAAAAATGTTAGCATTTGTAGCAGACTGTTTATTGAATGTATTACCTCCCCAAAAACAAGGAGTCAGGTGAATTTGTCTTCACCTGTCAGTTACTACTTCATCATTTGCATCCTGTCACCTCTTTGCTTGCTGCTCAGCACTATGCTTATCTAGTGATATAGAACCACAGCTAGTGAAGGCAAGATGAGCTCATGCAGCAGCCGTTTAATGCTGTGCTGTATTCTATCTAGTGGATTAGAGGTCCCACTGTGAAGGCCCCTAAAGTTTTTAAAAGGTGGGGGGGGCTTTTTGTTTTGTTTTGTTTTTGCTTGTTTCCTCCCACCCACCCCCTTTTCAGCAGAAGTGTTCTGTAGTTCCTTAGTGGGCTAGATGAGGACTTGAGATATGCAATTTTAGTGTAAATAACAGTTGAACTTAGATATTAGCTAACAGCATTGGTTGCATGTTATTGCACATTCTTCTTTAGAGCTCCAAAACTTAAGAAAAGATATTCTATGTTGTTTCAGCTGTTTCTTGTTAGTTTTTCATTTCAACTTTTCCCTTTATAAATACCCAAGAATACGACAAAGCATGTCTACCTGTAGAAGTTCAACAATAAGTATTGAAGTGAGGTTTATAGATCAGTCATTCAAGAAATGAACTTGAAACAAGTATTCATTTATTTTCTTCATTGTAACTGAAACTTTGGCAATTTATTACCTTTTTTGGCTATACTTTCAAATACTATTTTGTAAAACAATGAAGTGAATAAAGATGCTTAAATATTGTCTTGTATGTGCTTATTCAATAAAGGGATAAAGGTAAGGATAAGTGGCTCATTACTAAACCTCATGGGCTCGTCATCTTTTTATTTTTGCAAAATTTAGTCAGTATTAAAACAGCTGCGCTTCTCTGTATGCAACTGGAAGGAGAAATGAAAGGATATTGCTTCACTGTTTCTCTTTTAATGACTACTGATTTGTAATGGAAGTGGGTAATTTTGTCTAAGAGGTTTTGCATCAAAACTTTAAAAATTAGGAACAATGCTGAACATTTAGGAATGTTTTCAGGATATTTATTGGGAGGCTAGAGATGAGACTAATTTACATGCTTGTTTCTGTTTAAATTTTTAATTAAGTACATTTAAATTTGTTAAAAATGTTCTTTGAAGTTCCTTTTCACTAAAGCTCTAGATACATCATTTGCTACAAGGATTTTAATACAGTATACTATAAAATTTTAACTTTAATTCCAAAATTATTAGAGGTTGTACAGGATAACTTCAAACTGATGTGTACTAATGCAATGACATACAACAAACCAGACACCATTTACTACAAAGCCGCAAAAAAACTGCTGCACTCAGGGATGAAGATACTTAGCCAGGTAATAGAAAATTACAAAATAAACTATTAAAAATTATGCTTCTTCCTTTTTGACCCTTCTTTCGTTCTACTTTTCTTATGGGGATCTCATGAAAATTAATAAAAACTTGCTTAATATTTGTCAAGTGCTTGCATTTCACAATTTCATTGTCTTAAAGGCTCATGCTTTAGTACTGCTACCAGACTACTTATTTGCGTTTAATATTTGATTTTTCTAAATTGCCTTTATAATTGCTAGTAAAAGAAAGAGGATTAAAATTAAATAATTTTCTGCGGGTAAGTTAAGAAAAGATTCATCGACGTAGGAAATAGAAGGATTCTGCTGTGTTTTTTAGGAGAGGATTCAGAGCCTGAAACAAAGTATAGAATTCATGGCTGATCTGCAGAAGACAAGGAAACAGAAGGACAAGATGGAACTGCAGCTAACTGGAGAAGATGAAAATGGTTCTGGGAAAGACAAAGGAGAACCTGTAGATGGTGACACCAAAGCATTCAAAACACCTAACAAAGAACACAAAAAGTGAAGTATTGTCTCATTAATGATTAGAGGATACACCCCTTAATGGGGCTGAAAGCAGATGACTATTAGAGACTAGTAGATGTGGGTTTCTCTGGTACTGGATATACACTAACAGCCCTTCATCTCAAGGGAGCAATATTTATATAAGGCATCCTTTTATACAAAATATAAATATACAGAGGATCTTTTATATGATACCATCATTTTTCATGGGGGTAACCCTGTACTGTTTATCAACTCCATTCCTTCAGTTATTTTCTATTTTAGCGTCCATTTCACATAAATAATACTGTTTTGAAGAAAATTTGCCAACATGATCTTTTAAATATCTTGGTACAAAATAACTATTTAGCCATTTTCAAGTATCAATTATTATTTTTTGCATAGTACTTGTATATGCATAGTTACAGAACATATACTTTCTAAATTATCTTTTAATACCTAGAAATACTCCTTTAAATGTTCTGAAATACTAGCGAATTCATTTTCAGATTCAAAAATACAGATACTAAAATCCAGAACATCTAAACTTTAATTTTACCCAAAATATCCTTGTTTGTTTTGTGGGAGTAATGATGTAAAGTCTGACAACATGCTAAACTAGGATATCTGTATAGCTAAAGTAAGCTAATCAGAGACCTTTACAGTCACTAACATAAAAAGCATTTGCAAGTGTCTCTGTCACATTTTTCCTGCTATATTAATACAGTTCGCATAGTTGTCAAAAAAAAATTTCTCCATTGTATCTTTTCCTGATACTTACCCTGCTAAAGCTAGTAATTAAGGTGTATCAGTTTTATTCACAGGAAGGACAAAGATCTACTGGAAGACAAATTAAGAAACAATAGCTTGGAAAGGGAACAAGAGCAGATTGATCGTATTGTTAGAGAATCCGGAGGAAAGTTAACAAGACGACTTGCAAACAGCCAGGTAAGTCTTTGGGTATTTAGTAACTCCACTCACTTTTTCATGTACCACGGTTACTTAGCATCTTATGTCAGCTGAAACTCAAGGTATGCTTTTACTACGGTTTACATCATTTTACGCATGATTGATCATGTCTAACATAAAAGGGGGGGGAGGGATATCACTTGAATGTGTGCTGCATTTCATCAGCAGAGCAAGTTCAGCTTAAGTTTTCAGAATTCTTAGATAAAGTAACAGAAAAGGATGAATACAAAGAACTTCAAGAAAATATCTCAAATCTGACCTTAAAAAACAAAATCCCTCCTCATTCTGAAGCAGCTAGATGTCTGAGCAAAGGCTGTTAACTGGGCCCACTTCTTTTTCTACCAAGTATGAGTTACACATTTTATTTCTTAGCCCTTACAGAAATGTTACGATTTATTGTAACTTGTTAGTTCCTTGTGCCTAGATTAATAACAGTTACCTAGTGAAAGCAATAACAGTTAAAGCAGTATTCACTTCTGAGTCTGACTGATCTTTCCAAATGCCTTTCTAATTCATGCAGATGAGACTGTTTCATTATTGTTGAAATGTTTCAGGTATTTTTGTCAAACTAAAAACTGTGAATTTTAACTAGTGTGTATTAAAATATTATTTCAGTGTGAATTTGAGAGAAGAAAGCCAGATGGTACAACAACTCTGGGCCTTCTTAATCCAGTTGACCTTACCGCAGGAGGTAAGTTGGCATGGTTCAGGTAACAAAATATTTCCTCCTACCTGTTCTGTTACTCTTTTGCTGGGGTAGATGGGTAAATGCTGCCCAACAACCAAATGGTTCTTAATAGTCTGATAATTTGAATTTAAAAAGCTGCAGCTGATGGGCGCAGTTGTGGTTGCTGTTAGGAGCAGCTGGAGGGAATCCTCAGTGGCCATTGCTTCTCCATTTTTTATCAGCTGTTTGTGGAAGGTGCAAGAGACAGCTTTTGCCATTAGAGAAGGGACTACCAGCCATATGCTAGGATACATTTAATTCCTGGACTCCCCTTAAATCAGGATCATGTGTAGAGTGCAGTCTGTTGACCCAAAGGGTCACAGAACTTTGAGAACTGGGAACCATTTGGGTCCCAAAACATTTTGTCACATAATGCCGTCTTTGTATCCACTAGCTGGAGGAATGCAGGTGCTTGATTGTTTAACTGCCAACTCATTGCAGAGCTGAACTGACTAGGTCTAGAATAATAGAAACCATGCTGAAAATTTGACTTCTCCATTCCACTTATTTGTACAGTAGGAAACCTCAGCAAGAGTAAATAAATTTCCGTCTTTCACATTTACAATTAAATCTTCTTTAACAATAGAGCCTTTGTTAGGGGAGACAGGAAGGAAGAAAATTAGTAGTGAAAACATCTAAGTTAAATGTTCTATCCTTAACTAGTATTATCACTTAAACTAGTATTATTGCTTACTTGAGTCTGAATTCATGTTTAAGATTACACACAGTCTTTAATATGAAGCAGTTGGACAAAAACACAGTTGTGTCCTGTATAGTCTGAAATTTCTGGTTATGAGTATTAAATGAGTTTTGACATCTTCCTATGTCACTTAACTATGCCTTCATTACTTTTGTATTTTGATTATATCTTATTCTAGAACCAGGTTACTGCCCTGTAAAGCTGGGTATGACAGCAGGAAGACTTCAGTCAGGAGTTAACACATTACAAGGATTCAAAGAAGATAAAAGAAACAAGGTTACTCCAGGCAAGTGCTGAATTATTAATTCTTACTCTTTATATAAACAAAATATGTTGATCTCAGTACCAGTACAGAGTTTGGAACTTTTTTTTTTAATGATAAAGCACATATTTGCATATATTTATCACACAACTAAACAGCACATCACAAAATCTAGATTAACTTACACGTACAAAAGGGGAGGCATATTCAATGAAATCTTCATCTACATTGAGAAGAGGAACTATACCAGAGAGGTACAAAGGTTTTCACTAGCTTTGAAGGAGCTTAGTGGGGAGCCTGAAAACCAGTTACCAGCACCAGACTAAATTCTTATATTGTGTTAAGGCATACAATACTGTTAATAAAACATTTATAAGTAAAAACGCATTTGAAATAGACATTATTGAAAGATCTTATAGTGTGAACAGGTGATATTCTATGAAAACTTGTTTTCATCTTAAAAAATATGTTCTAGAAGTTTTTTTTGGGGGGGTTGTTTTACAGCCCCTTTTCATTTTTATCTGATACATGCATACCAGAGGTAATAATTGGTACTGTTGTTACTCATTAGTGACGTACTTGAATTATGGACCCTATAGTTCCTATGCTCCGACGTATGATTCTACATTTGCCAACATCAGCAAAGAAGATTCTGACTTAATCTATTCAACATATGGGGAAGACTCTAGTCAAGGATCTTTCAGGTAATCAAACAGCTAGGATGTGTATTACAGCTTTCATGTACAGAAGCAGTTGTGTGCAAATCTCTGCAGTATGGGCTGCATCTTTGCTGTTGAATGATGTTGGTACTGTCTTATAGCCTACTGGTTTTTTGTTTGTTAGTTTTAAGAAGCAACTATTTAGTAAGGGAATTAGTATGCAATGTGAAATTAGCCAGGATTGAAGGATTTTGATGCTACCAATACATAAGAATGTACAGTCTAACACTTAATTATATTTATAACTTACTCTGAAGGACTCATGTTCAAAACCAGAAGAGTGTTGAGTTGTACAGATGTTCAGACAAACTGGATTTTTTAATGTTAACAAACTTCATTAGTGCCTTGAGTAAAAGCCGTCTTTGTTAATGTCAACTACTGACCAAATTACTGTGGTTACAGTGGGAGATCTGAGTCCAGAGTTAGCAATTCCTAATCTCATTCTTAAATAGCGTGTATAGTGCTTGATTTTCATACTGTTTGCTACAGCAAAAATAATTCCCATTGTTTCAATTATTCTTGATTATAAAAATGTCAAAATTATAGTCCTTTTGTTTCATGAGAAATCAAAAATAGAACACATAGTGATACAAATTCATATGAAATATGGGACCACTTAAGTACAGTGCAAATGTTAAGTGCCTGTGCAAGTTTGCTGTCAGTTTCTTGCAGCTGCCCGAAGCATTATACTTTTCATTGTTTTTCAGTTTTTGTCAGGAATCTTAATGGGCTCCTAGGCTACAAAAGCCATAGATAATTAAACAAAAGCGTGCCATTTAGATTAAATTCTGTGCTGGTTTTCCATTCTGTAGATATTGGTCTGACTTTACCTAACAAAACTTTTTTCTGTTGAATGTTTGATACTGAAGTGGTTACCTTAACTATCTTTTAATCTTCTAGTATTCATGAATTTTTGATGAAATCACAAGATTATCCTTTCTTAATGGCTGATAGTTTGCTTGATGTTCTAACTAAAGGAGGACATTCTAGATCTCTCAGAGAACTAGAAGCGGTAAGAGTGAGTTTGTGAATTTTCTAGTCTTTATTTTTAGCACACCAAGCTATAAAGCTAGAGAAAGATGATACTGATCCTATTGATGGGCTCTCTTTTAAATGGTAAAATTTGGAAGTGAAGACACCTTTGTCTCCAGTGGATAGGTCTCCTGGGAAGAGATTAGGCTGGTTTGTTAATTAGTGAACTGTGGAAAATTTACAAAATATCATAGATTGAGCCAGAGTCACATGGCCTTTCTCTATTCTCCCACTAGTGCTTAGTAAGAAAACAGCAATATGCAGTTTAGAGACAAGGTGATCCCCAAAGTTCTTTGTTTGTTTGTTTCCATGAAAAGTTTAGTATGCTCCCAGCAGCCACTGTTTTTCAGGAGAATTAGTAACTAGTTTTTTCCATTAGTTAGTGCAGTGCTTTTAAACTCAAATATGTGCTATTGAAAAACAAAAAACAGGTACTTTTCAGATGCTTGTGAGACTTCAGTACCCAGATATGCCAAACATGACTGGAATCAAAGGGGCTGATGTGGTGAACAGGGTGGGACTAAAACTTAATTCACGATCCTAGAATTAGTTGAGTACCTCCAGAAGGCAGTTACTGCTAACTAAAAGTCTTGATTTGACTTACTTTCACATGAATGGAAACTATTGAAATAAACAGATCATAGCTTTTTACTAATGGTTCATACAGAAGCTAAACTAATAGTGGAAATAGTTCATAGAGCAAAGATCAGCCCCTAGCCACCAGTTCAGACCTTTGCTTAACATTACTCTTTTCTAGTACCCAGTAGTGACACTGACTTACAGGGTTCAATCACTATTGTTGCAAATATTAAGACAAATAGTTATGTATTGAAACAATATATTTCAGCCTCTAATCACCATCCTTCCTTTTCTCCCTTCTCCCCAGTAAATAATCTTTGAGGTGACATCACTGGAAAAAAAAAAAAAAAGAGGATGTTTGCAAAGAGTAGTAAAATGTGTGCTATTATAAATGTATTTTGGTAAACATATCTGAAGAAAGCCCTCTAAAAATAGCTGCTTTGTAACTTGGTTTTACAAAGAAAGCTTGCATCATTTACCTCAGTTTAAAAATACTATATTGTAAGGTTTTACTTTGACCTTAAGGAAAAGATTAGTTTTAATGCCTGCTTTAAAAAAAATCCTTTCTGTACTCAGCCCTTGGAGGAAGCTGAAGGCCCACATGAAAGAAGTGATGCAATAAAAGATGTAAAGGTAAGCTTTTTCTATATCTGGTAGCTACTCTAAGCAACATGGCTAACTCATCAGTTATAAAACTGCTAACAACTGTAAAGCCTATGAAGCTACATTGAAACTTTGACTGTAAATATACAGTATGTAAATCTTGACAGCTGCATACTATTTTGCAGGCATTTGGAGAACAAAAATCTCCAAAAAGTTCATTCTTAAATTAGACTGTATGTCAAGAGAACTGGAAGAAAATGTTTATATACTTTTGTCTGCGATTGTTTAACAATCCACTGTCTCTTTTGGTTGGCAGCTATAGGTATTTTAATTCCTCTTAAAAAAACTCATTTCTTTTAACATGAACTTATAATAAGTGTAAAAAATACCACACACTACTTAGCTATCTTTGAGGCATGTTCTCAACTAGCTTGTGTCCCTGTAGGCATACAATATATCACTAAAATCATTCCACCCAACAAACTTTGTTCAGTTAGAGAAAGCCTAGTAGTAGTTCTAGTGAAAGGGCTGCTCTCCTGAAGCCTTCATCTGCTGCCAGTTCCCAGGTTGTTTTTGACTTCTGGCCTCAGATCGTACATAAGTTCTGTTCTAGGTGAGCTCAAGTTATTCTCTTTTTTTTTCAGTGGGACACTGGTCTTAACTTACTACATCATTTGTGCATGTCCCCAGTGTTTTTGGCAGATGCCAATTTCTATTTGAGTATGAAACAGAATAGTAAGCTGAAGAATTAGAGATCAGTAAGTTTCATAGGGTATCTTTCCTGCTGTATGTTGACTTTTTTTTTTGTAGAGCCAATTAATTTTAACTAACATGGTATTCTGATTTACTGAAAACAATTTTGTTTCAAGGCTGATCTAAATATTATCTAAATTATTACTTGCCGCTTTTTTAGATTATGGAAATTGATATGGCTACAAGATTGGACTCTGCTAATAACGACAGACTTACAGCACTAAAAGCTGTTACAAACTTTGGCATGCCTGTAGAAGAGTTTGATTCTGAGGGTAAGTTATCTTGGTAGTTGCAATTCTGATATATCCATAACTTTTAATGAAAGTTATTTAATGTTCTCAATCTCTTTGCATATTCAGCCTCACCATATTTTATATCATAATGTAAGTAAATACACTCACTTACTAGTCAGAACTTTTCTTCGTTAAACAGAGGCTGAAATCTTCCAGAGGAAACTTGATGAAACAACAAAGCTTCTGAGAGAACTTCAGGATGCTCAAAATGAACGACTAAGTACAAAACCACCCCCTAATATGATTTGTCTTCTGGGTCCATCTTACAGAGAGATGCACTTGGGTAAATACACTTTTTCTGCTAATTTTTGCAGAATTGATCAAGTTCCAACTTGTATTAAGGCAAAGGTTTAACAGTTACACTGTGCATTCTGTGCCCTGTTAGGTGTAGTAGATTATTTTTTTTTTGTATGGAAAGCCAGGTGAAGGTTTTAAACAGTAATGACAAGTATTTCTTCTTTACTAATTGAATTTCCCTAAAATTGAGAGCTTTCTTAATGCCGCAGGGCAGATGATAGTCAAGCACCTCTAACTGCATGATTTTTCCAGCGTCTCTGAACAGGAGTTACTTAAATGTTACCTAGCTTTTACTGTAAGGATAGTTTTATTCTAGTGTAGTCTATTTTATTATACCACTTAATAGCAATCATTTATTCTTTAATTATTCAAGCAAGGCTCCTTGTCCCACAGGTCAGTTATACAGCCTATGTTAATGGCAGTCTTCTATGATAGGACTGTGTGAAGAGGGTGTCTGTTCTGCGAGTAAAACTAAATTGTGTAATATCAGCTGCAGTGTATGTGGTCTAAAATAGGCAGCGTACTGAGAAGAGAGAAATCCCCCTTATTACAGAAGTACTAGCAATGTTGATCCAGTTTTATGTCAGCGATTTTGTATGCATACTTGTATATGTAGCCTATAAGTACATCCACTTTTCTTTTTTAGCGGAGAGAGTAACCAATAATCTGAAAGAACTGGCACAACAAGTGACTCCAGGTGATATTGTTAGTACATATGGAATCCGGAAAGCAATGGGAATTTCAATTCCTTTACCTGATACAGAAGACAGCGGGCTGGATTTAACAGATGGTGAGTATACAAGACTGTTTTGTAGCATCTGTTCAACTAAAACAAAACCACATCTGCAAATCATTAGAATGGCTTGTGGTAAAACTTGCAGTGACTTAGTTCCAGCTTTCAGTTATTTTCCACTTTTTAAAATTCTGTTTTTAATGGAAAGTTGCTGTGCTTGGTCTCAGTCCAAAATTAATCTTTTGAATATATGGAACTTTGGTTCAGCTACTCAAAGTAGTTATTTTATCATTCATCTTACAGCATTGCCAAATTTTACAGCTTGGCAATCCATTAAATTCTAGTTTTTCCATTTAGAGTGAAGTTACAAGGAAAGAGTCAAAATTCCTCACTTGCTAAAATGAGGACATCATACTTCCTTCTTCTCCAAGCTTTTGGCTGTGCACTCCTTTTGCTTAATTTGGCCAGCTGTAGTGCTTTTCAGTTGATAGCATCAACTCAGCCAGCACAAAGTAACTACTGTTTTTGCTGGATTGAGGAGGCTGTTCAGTGGAAAACCTAAGTGCCAAAACCAGATCTCCCCCTTGTGGCAGCGGCTTATTAGGTCATGTAAAGTGTGAAAGCATTCCTAGAATTTGTGTATGTCCTCAATTTATAAGAGGTAAGAACTTAGTTTCAAGAAAGGTAATTCACACAACAAATTTGTTCAGTGTGTGTCTCATAAAAGGTTTCAGTTAAGATGTTATTTAATGAGAAGTACAGATTGCTTCAGTAACTTCTTTTCAAGGAAACTAAGAAATCTTAATTTGACAATTATTGAGCAATTTTTTTTTTTTTATAGCAGTGTACTACAAGTGAGGCTATGCAACAGAAACAATTAAAAAAAATTTCTTAACCGCTACAGAACACATAATTAACTCAGGACTGTCGGCACAAATAGCAAGTGACTTTAGAAGTATTATATTTTATATGCACTTCTTTCATTGAAAAGTTATAAATATGCTAATTGACCTGGCATCTCTTGTAAACTTTCAGAGTTTCAAGAACCTAAAAAGACTGTCACCATCACTGAAAATGAATGTGGGCCAGTTACAGTCTGAAGCTTCAGTTAAGTTTACAGGTGTTTGTTTGATTCTATTTAAGAACCAGATAAACATTCTTCAGGTGCATTCACTGAGCATGTGTATATTGTGTGTTAAAGAAACTACTTTTGTTTAATAAATTTTGGAACTGATATTTGAAATTTGAGTTGTTTGTATTAGAGTTTCTTCTGCTACATAAATGCACTTATTCTTTTGTCATTCCTTAATATTTTACAGGACTTCTGCAGCATTTAAGTTTTCCTTCCATTATTAAATGTCTGGAAAAGTCAAAGAATAAGTGAAAATGGGGCTACATATGGTGCAAGGACTCAACCACAAGTTTCCAAAAGCAATGTATAAGATACTGTAGCTGAATTTGGTTGGGGCAAAAATCATTAGTATCTGAACACATAAGTTTCTCTTTTTAAAATAACTGTGCAACTCTTTTGATCGTGAGGGACAGGAGAAAAAACAAAACTTTGAATAAAACTGATGTAACCTGATGAATTAACAAAAGATCAGCTTTGTGAGACTTTGAACATGCATTAATCTCCTCTTCAAAGAGCAGCACCATCCACTCAAAGTATTCTAAAGCTTGAGAGGGCAAGCTTTGAAATGCATCATGACAACAATAAGGTGAGACTAACAAACCCAATTGCTGCCAGGAAGTAAAAATTCCACATCAGTGTAGCAGTATTAATTCAGGTTGAGACATGCACCTAGAAAACATGAAGGTATTACTAAACACCATCTGAATAATGACTTTAGGCTTGCTTATCAGAAAGGAGAGCATATTTAGAAAACTCCTAAGCATTACAAGTCAATTCCCTAGTCACCAAAACTGCTCTATTGCTGGTCTGTTTTGTCTACATTGAGGCAGAGAAGAATTGAAGCATGGTGGCAGTATTACATATAGAGCCAGTGAATCCTGAACACACAGACCTCCTCCCATGCTCTAGTCAGTTACTTTCATACGCTTGCACAGTGCTACACAGTTCTACCACAGGCATTGTTACATATTTTTAAATATTGCTTCTTTTTACCCCATAGTATTTACTCATTTTAAGGTTCCAGTATTACCTTGGACTCCAACAGCAGTGACATGCAGTAGTTCATCTCCATCTGATTAGCAATTTATAATGTGTTTAGTGGCATGGAACTAAAGAGGTAACTTAAAGACAAAGCAGAATAATGAATTCCACTCTTCATCCCTAGTCTTATGGCCAATATCATCCATATACTTCCTTTCCTCTTCCTCCTCTTCTCTAAAAAGGAGCTGCAGAGGTGTTTAATTCCATTTTTAAACTTTCACAGTTCTTAAAACTCATTCCAAAAAGATTGAACTGTCAACCTGAATTCTTCTCTAGTAGTTTCAATTGTCACAGAATAGTGGTTTTTTTTATTATTTTTTAATAAAATAGTTTTTTTTTTTTTTTTTTTTTTTTCTCCACAGCAGTGGCTAATTGTAGCTGATTACTTTGAAATACTCCAGGGAGTGAATTTTTCCATTAATATTTAACTGATTTTCATGCTACAAGAGAAGACAAGATGCAAAACAACAGTGCCAGCCAAATCATTATTGACTCAGTCTATAGTATCTCATTTCCCATCATTTAACTTTCATATAGTGCAGTAGAAGGCCACAGAGGACAGAAAACAGAGCATTAAAATTAGTCGTTAGCTGTTGAATGCAAGTATATCACTATACATTTTTTGCTTATATAAATTCTGAAAAATATAAACATCAGTTTTTACTTACAAAGTAAATTTATCTTATTAACTCTGTAGGGATATAAGAAATATCATGCATCCTGTTCATGGGTAAACTTCATCAAAATAATTGCAAAAAACAAACAAGTTTCAGGAAGTTGTTTATTTAATGGTAAAAACAAATGTTTGTTCTTTAAAATAGATTGCTAATTCAAAACATGTTATTAGCTCTTCAAATTAGATACAGTGCCATTTTTACAGTTCAAAAAACCATAATGCTGTAAAGATTTTCGAACAAGATTACTTCCTCAACCTTAAGTTTCACAGTTCTTGAGAAAGGACTGCTAAAAATAATTATTTAAAGACAGTTGCCTTTTAAATTGAACTTTTTCACTGGTTGAATATAGCTTTCTTAGTATACAATTCCAGTTCTGATAAGTTAAAGTCATCCTCAGATATAACCCCTTTTTCTTTACACACGGTTTCTAACTTCCTCCATTACACAATAACCTAAAATTCCATGAGCAGTATAAGTACACAATGTTCTTTTAAAACCACAACAAAAAAAACTACTAATTCCAGTTCAAAAGCTACAGCTTTTTATACCACTTCTGTAAATGAGGTTAAGTTTAAGTTATGCCCAAGCAAGTTACTAGCCTGACAGGCAATATAATGTAAACAAGAGCATTTCAAAATGCTGTTACAGACAGCCAATTTTTTTTCAGAGATAACTTACATCTACATTCTACTAGTTCTGTGAACAGGAACACTTCAGAGCCAGCTCTATCCATAGACATAATGCACTTTTCAAAATATATTAATGAGGCAAATTATGACTTTACCTAACATATGACATCAAAGACTGCTGAAAGGAACCTTTGACATGTGCATGGTCCTTATAAAACAATAAATAAGTATCTCATAACAAATGCTTGCTGAGCATCTGTTATTACAAATGCACAGAGTGCATACAAGACTACATACAAGGGTAGCAAAAGCTGTTTGAAAGTTTATTCAATTACAACACTGACCTGATACTGACAAGACACCAAGTATGAAACTTTCTTCTTCATCTGAGTCCATACATGAGCCAGACAACCTCAAATGTTTTCTAACATGCTATTTTCTGTTGGAGGCTTACTACAAACACAGTTTTGACCTACCAGATTGAAAAAGGCTGTAGGCACAGTTTTTAATCCACAGTTGGACAATATTTAGATTTGTTTCTGTCTTGAAACATAGTCACTTCATCTTCTAAAGAAATTACACAGTAATTAGAAAAAGTGTCAGTAATGCATATGACTGCCTGTTAAAAACTTTTCCAGTATCATTTAGTACTAAACCCAAAGATTTGTAAGTGCTGCTTTGTTTGTAGAAGAGTAAGGCTTAACAAAACAGATGTTGAACTCAGCAATCACTGTGCTGCTTAGTCATACTCCATGTGGTATGAAAGGGTAAGGGGAGAATCCATCCTTAGTTAATACATATATTTAGGCACAAGATGTTATTGTTACAAAATATGGTCATCTCCACCAACAGAAAATAAATTGATTGCAATAAGTAGAAAAATGCTAATTTAGAATTTTACCAAAGCTACTAACACCTTAAAAACTTTACAATCTAACCTACAGCAAGGCAATTTCCGCGATCATCTTACCAATGCACTAAGCATGCTTTCCGTATTGAGCCTCTGCTGAAACATTCCCACTATGAATGTTTCTCCACACATCCTTGTGTAATTTTCAAAACCTAATTGTTTCATAAACTGCATTGCCTTTAAAAGGAATATAAACCAGCAAGTAGCTAGTCAAATTGAAGAAACAAAAATAGAAAAAAAAAAAAAAGGAAGAAAAAAAGAAAACCCATCTCAGTTGCAGTTCTGTTTATACAGTATTGGAAACAGTAGCAGATATTATTTTATTAGTTCTGTTTTTCAGTTTCCAAACTATTCAAAAATGCCCTCAAGAATACAGTCAGTGTGCAGAATTCCGGCTGGATGTCAGTGATAGAAGCCATTATCAAAGCCTGTCTAACCAAGCATTCAGGATAAACTGCAGGTGCCCAGTGCTCCTCAAGATTAGGTATAATTTTTTGAAATTTCAAGCCAGAATTTTTAAAGACCATTCTCCTATATGACTGTACAAAATCTGCATGCAGATACTAAATACAAAGGCACAGAAATACAAAGGACAACATGTATATAATGTAAACACTGAACTAGATGAAAGATTTCTTCAGGAAAGCATTTGTATAATACATGATACTACTGTGGAGGATAAGGTAATGAAGAAGTGATCCAACCTGTTTAATTAGTTCCCCCCACAACCAAAGGAGCTCAGCACAATTATCATAAGGTATATTTGAGTTTACTTGCATTTCTCTTTCCGTTATTTGGCTGTCTTCTGCCATGAAGTTTGTTTAGCATTAAAAGCAGGATATGCGGTGCCTGGAGTAACACCTCCCATGTCTGTGACAAATGCAATACTGTGTGCAGGTGTGACAAAGAATGAAGCAGTGGAATGTTTTAATGTGGTAAGGAGTTCTACAGTGCACCCACATAGGTTGTTAGTGGAGCTGATAGACACTCACAGTGCAGGTAAGGAAAGGAGCTAACTGAAAATGCTTCATGACAATTCCAGGTAAATCCTCAAATAACTTCAGGAAAAGGTAGTCTTTTCAAACTGGTGGTTACATGTCTTCTAGAAACTTTTCAGAACTTCTCTTCTTTCAAAAAAAAAAAACTAAACAACAACATTGTCCTATATTTAGACATAGAAGAAATATGAATTGTATATATATATATATTTTTTAGAATAATCTCCTTCACATAAGGAGGGAAATTCTAAGTCTTCACAGAAGGGAGGCAGTTCTAAGTCTACTTCAATTAACTTTGTCATAGCCTCAGTTCAGTCCAATACCTTGGAATTTGGCTGTCTCGGTGCAAACAAAGTAAGTCCTCAGTTCTCCCTTGCCTTTGACATTAATGAGTCCCCTACATTCACACGAATATCCCAGTTCCTGTAGTATTCTACTTGTTTCTTCTGTGACCTTTGTGTGAAAAGAATTAGAAAACTCTTGTGAAATTCTACTGATTATTCAAATGAAAAGAAAAAAAATCTATAACCAATCAGAAATAATTTCTTAGACATTCCAAGGCTTATATGTTTACCTGGATTTTCCCAAGTTCCCCTGTACTCTCCATTCTGCTAGCAACATTAACAGTGTTGCCCCAAATATCATACTGTGGTTTCCGAGCACCAATTACACCAGCAATCACAGGGCCATGGTTTATCCCTGTTTAAATAAGAGCAGGTGTCATTACTAAAGTAAAAAGTTACGTGATATCTCCCTTCATTATTAGCTATAAATTGTGAGCTTCAGGGAAAGAAAAAGAAAAAAGGAACAACACACTAACCTTACTACACCTTCCTAGCAGCATTACCACCGTTCTATATATAATAGTACTGAGGTTCAGGAGAAGTGAAGTCACTCATTCATTGTATAATGGGAAGTCCAAGAAAGAGCTAGGGCAGACTTTACACCAAAGCAAAACTCTTCCTTTTCTACTTTTAATATATAGAAATAAACATTTGTATAATGACGATATTGTCTTTAGCCAACAGTTAATTACAGGCTACCTCCCTCTTCACCCGTACCTGTAATTTTCTCCAAACTCATCAAGCTCCAGTCTTCCTGCTGCTCCTTCTAGTGATTAGAAAAGCCCATCCCTGAATGTGTTTGGCAAATTTAAAAAGCTAGACTAGACAACACTACCTTCAGCTATTCAGCATTTTATAATAACCAAAATACTGCACTCAGTGTTAAGCAGGGCTCCACAGTACTCCATTTACTTAAGTCATCCTATCTCATTTTTAGTTTTTAAGGAGCTGCAGAGTTCATGTTCTTCACAAACTGAACTTACCAATACGCAAGCGGAAATTGTTAAAGGAATGTCGGTTGATGCCATCCAGTTTACTCATCAAGGCAATTCCATATTCCACCATAATCCCAATGTGTGCATGCTGTCTCTCCTTATCCTACACAGTTTGTAACATGTATTAATGATCAAATAGCAACATAGATAATTGTATCGGGCTACTATTCAAAACCTGTACTGTTAGTAAATGAAGTATATAAGGATGAGGCTACACAATAAAATTGCGCAGTTCAACAAATTCAAAATGGATTAAATTCAATTGGCATGGCTACTCATAATGAATTTATGTCTCCTTTTGGATTCCATATTTAATGTATATGCTTTAAATATACACAACACCTACGTGCATCCTACTGTCATGCACAATCCTGCCTGAGTACAGAAACTGGTTTTAATTCTTGTGGGTTACAGACTGTTTCAGATTCAGATCTAATGTGGCATTTGAGGATTCTCTTACTGTGCCAGTTCTCAGGTATCACAAAAAGCCTCCTGTCAAATTCTGAGATGGCTTTTTGTCTGGCAGCTGTGCTTTTACTTCCTTATCTTTAGAGCTATTCTGTTATGCATCTAGAAATGCTAAGCTCCTGTAATCAGAGATGAAAGATGTAAGGAGTATGTTGGGGTTCAGTCTTAATACTTGCTTAGAAAATAGTGAATTCAACATGAGACAATACACTTTTGTGACCTTTTTCCACGTTTCAGAAAGTCACTGTTGGTGATTTATTTCCCCTTTTTCCATCACATTTCATTCTGCTACTTTGAAATGTACATGCATACATGTGTAGCTTCATAAAACACACAGAACACCGAACGTAGATTTCAGAGAAAACATACCTGGTTGTTCTCTTGGCCTGGCGTAACACTGAGGCCAGCTGCTGCCATATAAGTGCTTCCAATGGTTTTTATTTTTTCAACACCACTAAATTTAGGTTTTAACAAGAGCTGTTTGAAGGTAAGGAAAATAGAGACGGAGACTTTAATAGCATATCTCAGTGTGTGACATAACCAGAAATCCTATGCTGTCTGCAATAAACATTGAACATCTCTAGGAACACTATCAATCACATGAATGTTAGATAAGAAAGCACTGAGTATTCATTTCGGCGTTTTGCTCTAACAGCTCGTATGAGAACTACTGAAATTCATGACTTTCAAGCCATACTACTAATGAATTAGATGATCCCATCAGATGGAATATATTTTATTTCCAAGATTGCAAGGCTGAACTCAAAATATTAGTTCAGCCTAAAGGCCTTTTTTCTCCCCCCAGTGCTCAAAGATCTAATGAAACATTTTGCTGTAAACATGTAATCCAGTCCATTTTAGCCAGAAGCTTAATTACCTCATCAAAATCAGCAATGATTTCATTTAACAGCCGCAAGCATTCCAGACCTTCTTTATTGACATCACATTCAGTATAAAACACCTTAAAATCTGGCACTGATGCAAACATGACACAGACACAGTCATAAGATTGATGGTACCAGTCCTACAGGAAAACAATATAGTCACGCATTGTCAGCAGTCAAGTTGTACCACAGGTACTCAAAACCATGATTAGTGTTTTCAACCAGTAATCAAATCACAATTTTCCTTTGAAGTCAGCTACAAAACTTTACAGTTGGTGTGTCCAATTTTATCAGAAACATTAACAAAGTTGATTTGCCTAAGGAAAAGCTGCTGAGATATCTACGTATCTCAAAGATTCTAATCTGTTCTGGACAGTGCCTGTTTTATCCCACTTACCATGGCTGTGAAATCAGCAAAATATTTATTCTGATAACATGTTGGCATAATCAAAAATGTCTTTGTAAAAGCACTATCGATGAACTTTTCTCACAGGGGTTGTTACCCTCTGTTACCACAGAGATACTATCTTTTGCTGAACTAACTTCTTTAGAAAGAAGGCCAGTGAAATATGGTCTTTACAAAGCAGTGAATTGTTGTTAAATATTTGCCAAACTCAAACTGTGTCCCAAAGCTGAATAAACAATTTTGAAAACAGATTTCAGAGACTGACGCTAGAAGTTTGCATTTTTTGAGCCTGTCTGGATAGCAGATTAGGTTTACAAAGTTCTTGGGAATACAAACAAGATGCAAAACAGTGCAGAACCTTGTAGTCTTGTGTGCACTTGTTAGCCTCATGGTCTGTGTCACAGAAGTCCAATTTACTGTCATTCATATAGTAGAGAGTAAACATACCTCATTTCGTTTTTCACCAATGAAATAGGCAGCGACATGTGCTGGAAGTACATTTTCCAGCAAAAGCCTATTAACATTCTCCATCGTTTCAAACTGTTCATGTTCTTTTTTAAACTTATTCTTCCACAGACAATCGAGTCGACAGTAATAGTCAATCTGCAAAAAAGTCCAATACAACAACTTAAATCCATATAATATCTCGCTGAAATATATATTAGTCAAATCATTCCAAAAGCATAGTGGCAATAAAGTTTCTTTAAGACCTTTTGAACATAAACAGTTAACAAACAGTGTGCTTCATAAACGAAGGTCAGAAAAATACGGAGCAGTCACTACGAATGAATGCCATTCAGGTAGCATCAGGTGTATCTACAAAAATGGTATTTTAATAATAATAATGTAGTGATGGTGTTTATCTTGAATTACCACCTTGATTTAGGATAAATAATCACAGATGGATCCAAATTGGAGGAATTGCAAAAATGTTCTGATTTCTGTAATATAAATACTATTGAAAAATATAAAAATGTTCCTGCCCTTTCACAGTAAATTTTTTTTTGCATTATCTACAATTAAGTACAAGAAAAAAAAAACATAAAAATACATACATTAATTTAGTGCACAATTTCAGTAAACAATACTTTTGCATTTTATTTAAATCAACTTGCTGCAAATGACAGAACTAACCTATTGCTTTTTAAATACATACCTGTTTTGCAAGTAATATTAGGGTTATGTAAAACAGAACTAGATATATATTAGTCATTCTCCTTGGCTCTTCGATGAAAAGCCTGAAAACAAGAAAGCAGTACAAAATAATCTGTATCCTTTAAGAAAATCCACATGATTAAGGGTTGGTTTGAGGGTGGGATGGGGAGTGGAAAGCACAGCAGAAGAGAATGTCTTTGTTCACATATGTATCACCAATGTCATTGTTCATTTGTGCCAATGGCTTTCCGGTTACCTGATTACTCTGATAATGAAGAAAGATTGTTGTTCAGTTCAGTACATGAACCGTGTTTCACAAAATGGTGCTGAAACCCTGTTAAGTAGCTATTGCAATGAGATGTTCCTTCCTCACACTGTCCTACAAAAAACGCAGCCAACAAAACCTTGAAGTAGGAAAACAAACTTTCTTATTTGTGGAAGGGAAGCTGAAAACAAATAAAAACCTGAATTTCTGAAGCAAATCTAGCCATTAAATCACACCTGTACAGAGCTCCATAGAAATCTGAGAGGCCATTCACACTTCATAATAAGCTCAGTCTCTTACCACATTATTAATTTTCACTAATGTATCAAACTAAATTCTCATGATGTGAATAGCCTGGGATTACAAGGCTAAATTAAGAGCTCATTTAGGCTTTTTAAAACTGTACTGACAACTCACAGTTAGCCTCTGCAAAATAAATTTATCCTAATCTTCAACTATGAGAACATGCTGAGAATTTGAGAAACAGACTTGCAAATGAACATTAAAAGCTTTCAACAAATGATTTAAGTATTCTTGTAATTTCTTCAATTAGATCAGGTAAATTGCTGTTACTTTTCAAAATATGCAAGTAAATGAAGAGTTCACTATCCTACTGGCTAGCAATGGCCGGCAAGCACAGCTTAGGAATCAGACTTATCAAGGCTTTGCTTCACAGCTCGAAAGACGATCTACTCTGTTACAAGACTGATACTCTACCTCTTCTTGCCTCCAGTCTTTAATATAAGCTAAGTTTCCAGAGATCTCAAAAGCCACATGGTAGAATTTTTCAGGGAAACAAACAAACAAAACTCCCCACCCCCACTTTTTCCTTTCCAAATAAACAAATAAGTACAAATGGTGATATAGTCTAACAAGATTTCTGTGTCATTAACTTTACAAGAAGGTTTATAATGTCTGACTAATGCAATTTTGATATTTCAATATTCTAGTAAGTGTACAAAAACCTAACACCTCCTTGAACAGAACATTATTGTTAATAAGAAACTTTACACTGCACCTGGTACTGTTGGCAGAGACACTCAAGTTTCCAGGCTGAAGTGTATTAAAAATGATGAGGTATACAGTCACAGCAACGGACAGAAGGAGCACTTTGAGTTCGAAGCTCATTTGAAGAAATACTGAGCAAGCAATGAACCCCAAAATGCAGCAGTAAGCGTAATACTGTAAAAGAAGAATTTAAATGCAGTTGCATTATTCATGCTTTACGTGTAAGCAACTTTCAAACCATAGCAAATGCTCTAAGTTCATGACCATCATAAAAATTATAATCACTTAATCTTTTATTTTTAATTGTACTAAAATGCAGAATTTAACACTTTTTCTAGATACTACTTTTTGAATTTGTTAAAGACAAACATTTAAACAAAAGGCATCATATTAATATGTGATTAATATGTATCAGAGTGTTAAGAATTATCTATTAATTAATATGCATCAGAGTGTTGAGAATTTATCTTCTGAAGACAAGTTAATTTATGCAATTACTTATTTCAAGTTCAGGACTAACTTAAACCAGCTTTATAGTCCAGTGAACTAGCTCTGAAGCAGGAACTCCTGAATTCTGGTCGTATTTTTGATAGTGCTCCCTTTGTAACCTTAAGCTGATAGCACATTCCCATCTCCCCAACGTGTAACATTAAAGCCTGTGTGCTGCTCTCCAACCTTAGGCACACCTTCTTCATGAGAACTTTGATGCGTTATCAAGCTAGACCCATTACTGAATGGAATTAATGAAAACATTCATAAAGAAACCACATTTCAAGCCTGGGGTCCATGGTCTGCAAGCAGCTGGGAGCTTTAACACCGTCAGTTGCTACAGAGTGCATTGCAGAGACAGGATTGCTCTCTCCTGCCACAGGTGCATGGATGTAGCATAGATGTGGCATACTTTAGTCTACAGACAATTCAAAAGTTACCTCAGCTTCTGCTCCCCAATAGTTTATTTCTCATTATTTATTTCTCATTATTTCTCGTTAAAAAGGATCACATTACCATAGCTTTTCACCCATAATGGCACCAACAGACCTACCACTGATCTGGGAGATTCTTAGACACAGCTAAAATTTCTGATGAAGTTAATGAAACCAGAAAAATTTATTGGACAACTCAGAATCAGACTACCTATAGTAATGTATTGTACTTTGTCATCCTAATGGCTTTGAGTATAACTTTCAGAAGATAATGAACACTCACAATTTCAACCCCCAAGCTAAACCCCTGAGAGCACTGGCACAGGTCTGTTTGCCATTTAAGCTCTTTCACTCTGCCAGGATACTTTACTGGGACACCTGCAAATTCAGCTCTCATTTCACAAACTCAAAACATAATCATCACCCTGTTCTGCTGCTTTTCCTCAAGGTTCTAGATCTACTTTTAATTTTGAAAAAAAAAAAAAAATTGCAAAGCCATACTTTCTTCATCACTGCAAAAGCAGCTGAAACATCTTGATTTCATGAAGAATTTTGCTGCTGCCAGATACCTAAAAAAGCTGTGTTTTATATAGCAACAGAACCTGCCAGTTGTCAAGAATATATACAATATTCAAAGATCTGTGTTTTAAAATAACATGGATTCACTACTTACAGTTTCCTCAACGAAGTATTCAGTTGTGTTTTCCAAGGACTGATTTACAGACATGCAAGAATAGAAAATTACTAGATGAGTACAATTTGCATGACATGTGTGTAACTTATCTGTCATAAGGACTTCAATCAAAGTGTCCTCACATGATGTACTATGCATTGTTCAAAAACATGTTTATCATCTAAAGGGGCGACCAGGTGACAAAGGAGCATTGCAAAGATTTCAATGATCTCAAAATAGAATGCTATTTTGAAGCTAAAGAGCTAAAAAATGAAATCCTCAGAAATAATCCTTCTATGTATTTAGTGAGTGCTGCCTCTACCTATCCGTGACACAAATGCCAGGGAACATCTTTCAAAAGTGCTGAGTAACCAAAGTAAGCCAAGACTTTGGCTTTATCCATGAGTACTCAAGACTTTTGAAAATCCCTAGAAGATACACATGGTTAATGATAGAAAATATTCCCAAAACTGCCTTGAGGCAGTAGTAGTCTTTGTGTTCAATGGTTTAATAATTCTATCGTCATAAAAACATGAAAAGATATCAAAACACTGCCATCAATCTATATTCTTCTACACATCATCCAAGCCTCATTTCATTTATCTTAGAAATGAATTATCTTAGAAATGAAGACATTACTCTACTCACGTAGGTGGTGCCATTCAAGTCATTTGATCCAGTAAAGTTTGCAGGATTGATCTTTTCAGTAGTCTGATTTGTTATCAAAAAAAAAAAAAAAAAAAAAACAGACAAAAAATCATACAAACTGGTTAGCAGCTAGTCATTTATTTAAGTTTTTTCTCCATATGTTATACAACAAGTCCTGATCTGGCTGCCCTTTCAGTGCTACTGCAATGTAAGTGTTAAAACTTCATGATATCCCATACAGCTTTGGGATGGGATAGATACATCATTTACTATACCTGCACACACAAGGCACAAGAAGGTTAAAATGGCCAAGTATTTACTTACTTTTTTTTTTTATTTGGGGGTGAAGTTTCACATTACGGCTAAGCTAATCTAACAGCTAACTGGCACAAACATCATTCTCCTGTCTCCCCGCCAGTTTCACAGCTGCTGTTCCTGTTTTCTTTTGGGCTGTCTCTGGCAGTGTTCACATGACACCACTGTGAGGCAATTCAAGGACCTAGGCCAGCAGAAAAACAACCCTACAAAAGCTGCAGTACAGCTTTCAGAATAAACTCCCCATGGAATCAGGAGAATGGTAGACTGAGCACACAGGATAGGAAGGACATCACTTTTAGCTAGCTATCAGACAGGTTTAACTGTTAACATGATGACACATAAAGCTTGTTTAAAACAAAACAAAAACAAACCAAACCAAACAAACAAACAAACAAACAAACAAACAGCGTGCTTTTGGGCATAACATAACTCCAAAGGGTAGTTTTTCAAATGTGTGTACCCCAGGTGCAATACAATAATCAAACCAAAGTTAAAACACAGATTCTGTTTGCACCTTAGTCTAGCAGTAACTATGCATGTCTTTGGTTTTAAAAGAGAGATAAGGTATATTCCTCCCTCCTCCACTCATATTATTAATAGGTAGTGAACATAGCAGAGTAAACTGCTTAAACCTACTACAGCCAAACATTTAAACCCAGATAAAAAAACTGGAAGACCATTTTAGTGATGATAGTCATAATCAATGGTAATCATAAATGCATCTTGAAAGCAAGAAGAGGTGATGTAAAATAGATCTCAAGTCTAGTATATGAACTTCTAGTTCTATGAACTGGGAATTTTTTCCTTTCAATTATTTTACATGACATGTGTAAATTTTACATTATCCATGTGTAAATCAACTCAGGTGGGAATTAGACATCAAAAAAAAAAAAGCAAAAAGCAAGGTACTTGATGAAAAGAATACAGAATGTTGCTCAAAGTGTGGATGTTACAATATGTTCACAGAGTAAAGATTATGTGATTACTTACCAAGTTAAAGATGGCTATAATCAGCAAGGCACCTATAGTGATGATTGCTAAAGGAAGCCTAAGTAAGGGCATTGTTTCCACCTTTTCTGAGATAGCACAAAGATGGTGCAGGAAAAGCCACTCTTCTGAGCAGCACTTCTGTCAAATAAAATAAAAAAATAAAAAAAAAAAAGGGAAAAAAGAAAAAAATAGTTTTGATAACATGTACAACACTTTGATATGTGTGAAGAAATATTTGTAAATTTAAAAATACTTTGTGCAAGAGAGAGTCAAGACTCTTTGTTGGAATCCAAATTTAGAGCTTTGAATCTAGTAATTCAGATTTAATGCCTAATGCTTTAGATTCCACACTTGGAAATTGAGATAATGCCTTCTGATTTCAGAGAGATTGGGTGATAAAATTTTCTGATTTTCTGCTATAAAAACACAAAATTATAATCTGATTGAAAGTGCTAGAGAAATATTAAAAACATAGTGACAGCCTGCATAGTGACAGACATTTTTATTCATATTTTACTGGAACTATATTTTCAGGTGACTAAATCAAAACCAAATTCAGTTCCCTTGACATCCTAATAGCCTCCACTTATTGCTACAGAGAAAAAATACCTAGTAGAGCATGTGCTTTTAAAAGACTGCAAACATTGTCCAAGGATGCTATGCTCAAACATTCCCAGTATACAACTCAAGCCTGATGCAGTTGTCATCTTGGAATTTTCTTTTTCTTTTCTCCATGTACTTTTACATATGTAGAAACTGTACATGCATACATACCCACACACATATGTATCTCTATATAGACATATACATACACATATAAAATCCATCCACCCATATAAATTAAAACTATACTATGTAAAAGCCATACATGCTAACTGTTTTTTTAAGTTAGCAATAAAATTTCACATGTACAGAGTGCTTTTTTTTTTTTTTCTTTCCCTTTTACCCAACTTGAACCTGGCTCTGTAAGAGACTGCCTCTTTTTGTGGCAGAGTTCCACCATCACCTGTCTGCAATAAGATGATGGTGAGATGATCTCAACAGAACTTCAAAATGCACTCCCACTCTTGGTCTAGCACAACATGGATTTGATGAGCACAAGGAACTCTCTAAAATCCCTTCCCTCCCCAGCCCACAGTCTCCAGATAGTTCTTGGAGAGGAGAAGGAGGCTTTTTTTTATTATTATTTTGCACAGTTGAACTCTATGTCACTACAGGCTGCATTATATATTTTTAAACAGTAATTGCATACATTTAACAATGCAAAGAAAAACTGATGTGATGGTGAATTTGGTTTTCTAACAGCTATGAAATTGTTGCCAATGAATTATTCATGTTTGTAGTTTTCAAAGGGCTTTAGAAGTGATTATGAAAACTAACCTTGCATTTACACTTTTTGTGACTTTAATATTGTTTCTAGCATAGAAACCTCAGGATTTACAACCAAAATTACTATTAAGGATAAACACAGAAAAAATATATACAAAAAAACACAACCGCACCACACAAGTGTTAATACCTTCTTCCTCCCTCCTAGCAATCTATTCTGGCACTCAAGTAATTCTGAATTACAGTAAGAACTCTCAAACACGAGAATCTGATTCAGGCAATGAAATCTTCTGGTAACCTGAGGTTCCAGGCTCCTCCAACTCCTATTGAAATTAACAGCTTAATTCATCATCCTGAAAGATAGACTGAATTGCCAAATGACATCCATCCACTTTTATACACTTACCATACATTTCTCAGCAAAGCACACAAACAGAATAAGTAGAATGATGATTGCAACAACACCAAAGGAGATTCCTAGTTTTGCAGTTCTAAACAGAAGAGAAAGCATTAAACAGTGTTAAATGAAAATATTTTTCAAACTGCACTTCAGGCTAATGTTTGCTAACAATGTTTCTCAAAATTTAAACAGATTTATTTTCTAATGGCACCGGATGACCATAAAATTGCACAGGTTATTGTTGCTCTGTTGCACAAATATAACTTTAAATTATTCCACTCCATCACTGAGGGCTTGAACTATTACCCCAGTGCATAAGTGACATGGAAATTGCACTGTGGTAGCCATAGGGGGAAAAAAAAAAATCCCATAAAGGTCAGAAACACCAAACATCTGCTTTCTTGGAGGTATGAGAAGAAACTGAAAGTTCCTTTCTTGTAGCTTTACAGAAAAAAGGATTGCTGAGCACTTTTTTTTTTTAAACCTACTAATCCCATTTTTCTATTCCTCAGTCAACATGCTTACAGCCAACCACCGCTATAAAATAGTAATTCTCAATCAACTAATCATCTCCCTGTGTATACTAACCAGTCATACACGATATTTAAGAAATATTTCTTTTTTATTTTCATACTGATATCTGGGCTCTTATGCCAACAACATGAATACATTCCTTTATAGTCCTAAGAAGTGTATCTTTCTTGAATATAAACCCTCAGGAGCTCTAAAAGACTTCAAAAGGTTTCATGCACATGAGTTTCATTTTAGCCATTGGTTAATTTGAATTATAAACTATCAAAATACTGACACTTACTTTGGCATTATAAACATCTGTATCAGAAAAATACAGAAGAACACAAAAGTTGCACAGGCAAAGTAACTCTTCAGTTTTAGAATAGGAATGGTGCGATACTGAAACACAGATTATAATAAATCAGATTATTATAAAGAATAATTCCAGGATTATTTTTTGAATTCTATTACATTTTTGTAATTACATATATATACAAGTTTACACTGTACTATTCAAAACATACACAGAACTAAAAGACAACAAAAGAAAACCACCAAATAAAATTCACTTGAACATCTGTCAATATAAACAGCCCGGTCCAAAGGTAAATTTCTAAACTAGAGGAAAATCTACCCCTGAGTACGTAAATCAGCACTTCACAGATGCACATGACCAAAATTTTTTACAAAATAAAGGAAGTAAATCTAATATTTATATATGCACCAGTAACTATGTATGGTACATTACAGCATAGTGAATTTAAGAAGAGAAAACATACACTCTACCTAACACATAATGGTATTATACTTGCAGTGAAACAACCACAGAAAACTAAGTAATTTCACCATGGATGCAGAATTTTTATTTTTTAAATTCTCATTACTTTTGAAATAAGTTCTTCATGTAGTAAAGCTGACCAAACTCCTACTGACTCCCTTATGGCAAGAATTTAACCACAGATTAGAAACAATCTCCTTCAATCTACAGAACTAGCATTATCAAGGAAGAGTGACCAACTCAAATGAATCATGAGATCTGGTTTCCATTAGTTATCAAAAGCCTCTCTGGGTGTGCAGTCATTTCCAGAATCCAGTTTAAGAATGAAAACACAGTCTTATGCTGCTCTGAAGTGCACATCAAAGACCAAAAAGGATTATTTTGCTCTTACCAACCTCTTTTTCAAGACCAGGTTCTGCAAATATCAGTGAAAATCCACAGAAGTCATCAGATTTGCCACACCACGGACTGCATGCAAAGAGACGTGTTACAAAAAGTATGCAACAGGCCCAGGGAAGAATGCAAAAGCATTGTAGTTACAGCTCTACAGGACACACGGTGATGGTGCCATGGTTTAAATACATATTTGACAGCTCTGGAAGGTCTTTATGTTTCATAGGGTGACACATGAGCTGCTAAGTTTTTATGTTGTTGACAGACAGATCCAGAACTTCCACAGATAGCAGTGTTTGCTGGTTATGTGCAACATGTAATCCCAGACTTTCTTTGAGGTTTAAAAATAGGAAAGTATAATAGCAAATGTTAGAGATGGCTTACAGCCTCCAAACACTGCCCATAAGTATTACCAGGCACCTATTAGGAACAGGTGAAGTACAGTGGTAACAGCCTTGCTATGATGTGGATGAAAGCTTTTCTTGAATTCATTGTTTCACATTTGAAAAGAATTTAAAGACTGTATTTTAAATTAAAAAACAAATAAAAACAAACAAACAACAACAACAAAAAAGAAGACAACATTGCCTATGTTTGTCTGGTTTTAAATGCAACTATAGAATAGAATAGTTCAGTTGGAAGGGACATACAAAAAATAATCAAGTCCAATTGCATAATATAATGCCAAATGCATTACCTACTACTGCAGACTTTTTACCTTCAGTAAACCTGACATGAAACCAATTTTATTATTACCCCTGAAACTGTGTTTTGGCTTTATATATAAAGTTTTGTTCAGAACTGCACCCCATTTCCTCATAGTTCTTATTTTAATAATCAGAATGCAAATATTAACTTGCTATCCCTGCACTGCAGTTCAGCTCGTTACTTCAGACAGTCCTAAGAAATAAAGCAATAATTTTGCTATTTCATAGTATCATATCACATTGGCTAGCCTAACCATTGGCTTCTTCCTCTAATAATGAAAATAATGAGATTATTACTGCAAACTAAAGCAAAAAGATAACTTTAGTAAACAAACAAACAAACAAAAAAGGCAAGACAAAATCCTGGTAACATTTTTGAAAAGTAAATTTTGTATCTAGACTTAAAAATTGAGAATGCAAATTATTCTTGAAGAAAAGATGAGAAAAAAAATAAAGCACTGCATACTTAGTTGAACTGAGTCCCTCAATGGTTGACATCATTTCATCATAAATATCTTCCTCTATCCTTCCCTTCTGAGATGAATTTCTGTGAATGATATGAAGTCCATGTCATGAATGCTATTCAGAAACAATTAATGGCAAATAGATACAATCCCTCTCTCTCCAAACTCCTTAAATATGTAGCAAAATTCATGTACAGTGGAATTATCACACATTGTTTATCTTGGTTAAACAGCTTTTTGATAAATACAGGTTTCCTGAAACACATTAAAATAACATCCGGCTACTTTCAAAATTAGGCAAATATTTTAAAATAAATTATATACTTTTTCAAATAGACTTAAGTCAAATGCATGCCAAGCACAAACATACATTAACTACTGCAAAACTCCGAGAGAAAAATCAGATGCAGTTATAAAGTACACTTTCTAGTGCTCATAATGAGAACACTAGAAAACAAAGATGAAACTAGAAATTCCTATTAACTCCTCCTTCCCCTTACACAGTTATCTTATAGTCCTATGAAAAGATAGAACGTCCTCCTTACGTCTAAATGTAAATACTCAGAATTCTAGAAATACAAGAAACCCAGGAATAAAGAGAGAGAAATGCCATTTAAGCCACTTTGACAACAAGCAAGTGTAAGCAGCTGTATGAGTAAAGCTAGGCTCAAAATTAGCGTTCTTAACCATTAAGAGGATATCCAGCTCTGGATAACCCAGGAGTGTGAGCTGTCAGGCAAGGGGGGAAACCCTAATTATTTTTAATATGGAGGTAATTAATATAATAAAGAGTATGGGCTCATTAAGTACTCAAGCAACAAGACCATCCCACTACCAAAAAATAACAGGTTACTGCTAGGAATTAGTAAAGAAATTGCTTTTCAGGCGAAATGGTTTTTGCTGCAAGAACCTTGAGAAAGCCTTACAGAGCTACATGCGTCCTGTCTCTTCCAAGACAAATGGCTTTTTCCTAAACCAAAACAGCTGCTAAGCACCATCAAAACTGATCTAGAAAATCCCTCAGAGAGAGAAGAGAGAATTTTCTAGCTAGGTAGAAGGGAGACAACTTTGGATAACAGAGTTCTACAATAAAACTGTAAGAATGACTACAGATGACTGCAGTTTCTCAGTACACAAGTGGGGTAAGCTAACAAGGAAAGATTAAACAAGAATGCTCCAGAATGATAAACATATATGTCCACAAGCACTTTATTGAGCATTTCTCTCATTGCTCAAATCTTACATTTTTCAAGACAATATTTTGATAAGCTGAGAGAAGGTTTCATAAGTGAGAATCATCTACTTAGTTAACTCAGTGGTACTGGTACCGTTGTCGGTATTTCTACATATAGCACCAATTCTGAGTTACACTACTATGACAAACATTAATAACCAAAGACATATCTTGTAAAATATAATGCCTATATAATTAAATATTATACTATAGTACACAACAAATACAGTATAACATTACAAACAAATCTAGCACCTTATTAGTAATAAAACTAAAAGCTGAGGTACCACAAGCAGTTACAATATATACCTGTATGCAAGGTGTTTTGATTTGTTTTCCACTGCTCTTTAGATCTCTTACTTCCCTTCTCCCTTCCATCCTGCTACAGCCCATAAAGCAAAATGCAACCTGAATGACTGAGGGGGTAGTAAGAGAAAGGGCTGAGGGGGGGGGAGCTCCCTTTAGAGACTGCTAACCATAGCAAACGTGAATTGACAAGACTTTTAAAAGTCCAGAGATCGAGCTTAACCCTTTCAGTGCAGGAATACCATACACACGGTGATTAATCAATCAAAAGATCATGTACTACAGTAGAATGAACTTCAAGAGGAGCACAGAATCATATATTAAGTACTCAACAAACCTGTCCGAAGTCCTCTGGCGCCCAGTGGAACACAAAGGTATTTCCTAAACGAAATAAGGAAAAAAGAATAAGTTACACACTCAGTAAATGGTGAATTGAAAATAAACTTCAAGAAGAAGCAAAAAAATATTTTTATTCATAAATAACATTCAAGAACCATTCTCAAATAGAAAAGATTTTTGAAAGCAACCCTTTCCAGCAACATTTTCTGCTTTAACACGTGGGCATTTTCTGATGCCACAAAAATTGTTAGAAAGTAATGGAACAGATCTTTCCTCTTATTTTTCTCCATACACTGAAGTAACTAAGATCAGCAAGTAAACTGGAAACCACTTGCAAAAGGCTGAATGGACGGATACTTCATTTTAAAATTTACTACTGCTGGCTGGTCACAGAGAGTAGTGTACCTTTGCTGGGCCTTCCCTGAGGGGAAGCACATTTCCTCCTTACAGCTTTCAGTAATGGCAGATGGTAGGAAAAATGAGTTTTCTTAAATTATTTACTGACAAAATCCTGTTGTAGATGGAGCATGTGGAGGGATAGTTTATTTTCTATAAAACTTTAAGTAAATTTTGTGTGCATCTAGAGGGTGGGATAAATTATCTTTTTTTCCAAAACCACATGTATCAAGCAGGACCCCAGGATGGAAAAATGCCAGAAGAAAAGACAGTTTCAAAGTTTTTCTTTAAAGATTTACTACACAATCTCCTTATACCTAGCATTCTATGCTTGAATATTATTAAGTTTCGACAGAAACAGTTATTGCACAGATACCTTCTTAGTTCTGTATACATATTTAATGCCAACAACAGAAATTCAGCCTCAGAAAGCATCAGATTTCAAGTAGTTCACAGTTTTAAGATGACAATGATTACTTCAAACCTCACCTTTCTTTGCCTTCCTTGTGAAGTCGAAGAGTCACTGCTCACACTTTCTCTATGGTTCAGGTGGGCAAAGGGCCTGGCTGCTCCCCAGGACTCTAAATAACGCGTCATCCGAACAGATGCTCGCATCTTCAGCCCATCATTAACTCTCGTTTTAGGGAGATGATTATTTGACATGCACTGTTTGGACTAACAGAAAAACGCAGTAACTTAGAAAATGATACAAATCACAAACAAATGAAGCTCAGTGTAGTTGGGTAGTATTAGAACCAGACAAACTAGCTACTTAGTAGGACTCAAAACATTCATCAGCAATGTGTCAGCCAACTTGATTCCTTTGTCTCATTTAATTAATTTGGGCTAAAGCAAATCATGACATAATTAATTTGGTTGAGCTCCCTTTACAAGCCTTCACTTGTAAAGCAACTTTCAAGCTTCCTAGTTTATGAGTGATGACATGAGAGATCCTGGGATCTTAGATACAGTTTCCTTGCAGTCAGCACAACAGCAGGAGCATGAGATTCCCAATTTCAGAGCTAGGACATATCAAAACAATGGTCAGGAGAAGATACTGCAAATGACAGACTCTCCCTTAAGATTATATCGCTATGCAACAGGTAACAGTCCAGTAGTACTCATACAGCAGTACCTCTCTGGGTCTAAAAGGAAGCTAAAACTACAGAAAAAGGGAGTAGGGACCATTTTAATAGAAACAGATCTTCAATCTGAGAACATATGTGGTGCACATGATGGGGGAGGGTTGCAGTCTTACGTACATAAAACATACAAGAAAGATAAGCTTGAGATCTTGCTAATTAAAAGTGACTATACTGTTCCTTCCTGTAAAGATCCTGAAGGAAAGGAGTTTGTCATTTTCATTCTTTTTTCTTTTGAAATATTTTACTTGTCAACAACAAACCAATTCAAACTAGCAATGCTTGGTGTATCTGTAGTTACCTGGCTCTACATGGGTAACCAACAGTTACTAACTTTATACCTTGAAAATAAGGTGAATCTCACATCTAAAACAGTGAGGAAAAAGTTGTCAGAATCTACTTCACAGAGAATATTTTATCTGAAAGTGGCTACACAGTACAGGCACTCTTTCATGACTTCATCCCACCTTTTGACCTGAATTTGAGAGTCACACAGTTCAAGAAAATACATAGTTGAATATGTATTTTGACTCTATGCAGACCACATAAGAGGTTTCAGTATAACACTTATTACCTTCAAGCTAATAGACATTTCATAGAACAGTAGGTTACACTTTCAGATCTGAAGTCCCAACCCCAAGCTATTCAGATGAGTCATTCCATGCTTTAATTCTGTTCCTGAATTAAAAAGATGTATGCATGACAGACACCTATGTAATTAAACTGTATGCATTTATTTAAATATACATGTTTAAAAACATACACATACCCTTGGATCAACCACCAAATAGGTTTTGATATTCATGGATTCAAGGTAAGGATCTCTAAGGTGTCCATTTCCTTCTTCTACTTCATAAGCTTTGCCTAGGTGATTTAACGTTGCTTCAGTGATGTGTACACGGCTGAGAATGGAAGAAAGAACAAGAGACCCAAACATTTACTGAAAGGTCATATTAAGCATCTCATTTACATTTCAATGCCTACTGCTGACATTTCTGCTTTTCAGCCATCCTGTGCTTTGGCAGCCAGCTCCAAAATCCTGCTAGTATTTAAAACCATATTTGCAATCCTTTACTGCAGTTCTTTGTTGCACATCATTCGTAATGAGTATGCCAAAAAACACTTCCCAGAATGAGATAATATCAGTATAAAATTAAAGTGAAATAAGCACAGTAAGAGAAAGAGAGAGATACAAGAAACAAGAAGAAATATGATTACAGGAGATCTGATGACTGACAAGACAGATATACAGGCAGGTTGTTTCAGAAAGCAAGAGCTGCAAGGAAAATTCACATACAAAACACAAGGGAGGACTGTCGTACACTGGAAACTCATGAGGAGGGGAGGAGATAGTGACAAAGAAAATATGGGAAAAAAGTTGGAAAAGATATTTTTGTCAACAAGGAGGACAATTCTGAAAGTCTGTCTTTTCTGACTGAATCAGAGTGTAACACAGCAACACACTCCTAATGGAAGCAGCTAGCATTTTTTTGTATTCACTCATGCTTTCCTTTGGATGTTATTTAGTTCAGTATCCTGAATCATGTATTTCCATATAAATGATGAGTAATATCTTTCCGTAGAATCTCTCAACAAGAGACTTCAGTACATTCGTAAAAGTGTACATATATTTGTATATACACACATATATATATATATATTTATATATAGTCTTTCTAGTTGTTCATCTTCCCACAGCTTTTCTCATTTTTCCTTGGCACTGAGGGGTTAACTACTGCACTGTCATTCCCACAGTCTGTCAGCACAGAACTGGGAACAGAGCATTTCCAGAATGGAAGCTGACAGCACTCCTGTTTAACTACAGAAAGAAAGGAGATCACGGTCCCATCCAGCTCAACTTCCTTATTCTGCATAGGATACCTGAAGATAATTTAGCCAAGACGTGGAGACCACTGGCTGTGGCTTCCCACAAGGAAGAACAAAAAAATCTTCAATTCTTTTGGAGCTAGAAGGTAAGAATTTTGGAATATAAAGGATGCATGTTTTTGTTTACTGGTAATTGTCTCAAAAGACTATTTTTTCTAATCGTTACCTTAATGAAGCAGTTATGCAGTAGAGGCAAACCTTCAAATCTGAAATTTCATAGCCTGCTTTAGATCATCATTTTCCCCCCATAGGAACTGAAGCATAGTGGGTGATGTCTGTATTAACTGAGCATTAAAACATAGTCATGTACTGCAGTAAGTTTTCTGTTTTTTTCTACTTATGTCATTTGTTCGGTATCCATCATTTTCCAATTTTATCAAGAAACATCTCCTCTCTTCCCCAAATCACACACTATCATAGTACATTTCAGATCTCACTGTATACTTCCTATTTAAATTACTATGCTGACAACTTCTCAACAGTTACTAATGCTTACAGGATTCCAGGATCAGCACATAACAAAAGCTGCTAAAAGCTGCCTCTCAAAGGCAAGCTTTAACATGCACTAAGGCACTTACGTTGGTGCACAATACCTAACATATTGCACTTTCGCTTCCCTATGCTAACATGTCTGAGAATAACATATTTCAATCTTTCAGGCATATACAGTAGAGAAATAGTCATAAATGCATTTTTAATTTTGGTGTTATGCTTGTTCTTTCAGTTTTACCAGTGTTCTACATTGTTATGAATACAAATATTTTTTAGACTAGGAAAGAAGAATAAGAAGGATATTCAGTCAATGGAAATAAAATATTTATAAAAGGAAAAGTTTCCCGGCATCCTTTTAAAAGTCTTTAGAATTTCTTCATTCACAGAACCCCAAAACATATATACTTCCTATTTTAAATATAAACCTCAAACTGCTCCCAGTGACAAAATTTCTACTGTCTTCTGAAGAAGCAGAACTAGCTAAGATTGGAAACTATGGAGAATCCCAGACAGATCATTTTTCCACAGAGGAAGCTACACAACAAATAGAAACCCTCCCTCCCTGTGAGGCTTGATCTTCCAGGAATGGAAGGTTTCCTTTGGCTAGTTTTAACATGTGGAAAGTGAGCGCTAGACATGTATAGCTATAGGAAGTATTAAATGTAATGTTTCAGAATCAACAAGTCAGCCTAAAATAGTTTCAATCTTTAAAAAGGAATCAAACATAAGCATGATGAACATAATGGAATAATCAGCTTTTAAGATTAGGCAATATCCCTAAATGTGACTAAGAAAAATAAAATTTCGTGCCATATTCAGAGTCATGTTGTTTGTTTTACCAACAAAAGAAATTTTACAACTCCATATTCTAGTTTAATCATGCAGAATCATACTAAAAAACTCAACCTGGATGGCACTGCAACCGTTAGCTAAGCTCCAATTAGTTTGCTTTCTGTTTCTGTTACCAATGAAAGAAAAGAATTCATGTACTTTGCAGAAATTCACTTTAAAGTTACAGGATTTTACCTAAAAGCTGTCTAAGGTATACAAATAAGATGGCACCCTATACTGTCCCTGCTTAGAATCACTTTCCAAGAGAAAACAATATCTTAATGCTTAATGTTTTTTAATGGCAAACATATACCCCTCAGAATGCCATTACATTAATAAGTATTAATTTGCACAGACTACCAAGAACCTGCAAAATCACAGTGTCATTTGGAAATGGAAAACCTGTAATATTGTCTTTTTTGTGCAGACTACTGAAAAGAAAAAAATATGTTTTTTAGCTGAATTCTAATCCCTGGTTCAACTTCAAAAGTAGAAAACAGGTATATTTTCCTAAGTGTAGAAAATACACAAATACTATGCAGAGAGAACACTCAACAGTCAACAGCTCCGAATTCTTCTTGCTTAGCCAACAGCTCTGAATTCTTCTTGCTTAGCTAGTCCTCACCAGGGTTTATTTTAATTTCTGAGGGTGGGGGGTTGTGGAGTGTTGGAACATAGAGCTAATATAAATAAGGTGGGACCAATTGATACATCAACAGAAACACTAGGTAAATATGCAGCTTTGCCTTGTTAACATAAGTAGTGTATCTATTCTTTATCTAAACTTAAAAACACAGTGTTACCCCTGTACACAACACAAGTCAACATAATACCCTGCTAAATCCACACAACTTTCTCAAATGAAGGAGAGGTCAAGAAGTAGTCATTTTCCTGTGAATACAATTGTATAGCTCATTGAAAAATAACAATCGGAAAATATTAACATTTTACTGCTCAGGTAAGTACACATTTGCCCTATTTTCTTCACGCCATTATGATGATTTGCATTATGGCACAGTTACAAACTCCAGACTTGCAAGCCACAGTTATGAAAACAGTGATGACAGAGTGAGCCAGCACTGAGCGCTCATGTCCTCACCCAGGTACGCCCGCAGACTCCATGCGGTTCGCTAGGGAAACGTCGTGAGACCAGACGTCGTACTGCCACTTCCGCAGGCCGATCACGCCGCACAGCACATTCCCAGAATGAATACCAACTCTCATGTTGATATCCACGCCTGTGGCTTCTCTCACCTGCCTATAGAAGAAGGAAGGAATTATAGCATAATTTACACTTTTCACTATGTCTCTTCCTTCTGGAGATCTGTTAAGGTTTAGTCTGTTTATACACTCAGTGCAAAGACAAGAGACAAACTTATGACCTAATGCATAACTCTCAAACTACAGGTAATAAATGCTCTTTGAAGGTCAACAAGAATACTAAGAATGACTTTATTCAGTATCTTCATAGCCTCTATACAATTAAAAAGTCTCCTGTGCTATACTTACTTTATTGCTTCACACATGTCAAGTCCCATTTTAACACAGTTCCTGGCATGAACCGGCAAGGACACAGGTAGGCCTGAGACACAGTAGTAACAGTCTCCCAGGATTTTTATTCTCATGCATTCATTCTCCTGTGAAATTATGATAAACGTAACAGGAAAACAAAACAGGAAACAGGAAGAAAAAAAGTGAACTGCAAGTAGGCCAATGACACCAAAACTAGGACTTGTCTATATCACTTTCAGGAAGTCAGGCTCCATTCAATCCTGTTTGAAGCAAAAGCTACTTCTAATTTTCTTCATCCAATGCCTGGAGGGTAATAGATATGACTACTTCAAGCATTTCTGAAATAAAATCATCTTATTCGTTTCTGACTTTATTCGTGGAACTGTTTGCAACTGAGAAACTATAAATGAAATTATAGCAGTGAAAAACTGTCAGAGATTTACCATCTGAAGGATGAAAAAATCTACTCATCTATCTTTTAATATTCATCTTTAATTTATTAATACCTGAATAATAAGCACTTAGTTCACCTTTTCCTCAATTTCTTCATGGTAGTCTCATAAATAACATGGTGCAGTGTCATAAAACCTGCACAGAATTTAGGAAGAAGTTAGGAATTAAGATGCCCAACCTGGTAGATTTGCACAGGAAAATGTTTTTTTCAGTTTTAAATTTAACTGAAGAGGAAGTTGGCACACACTAGAGTTTGCTATCGCTAATTACAAAAAAAAAAAAGAAAAGCGATACAGTTTGGCAGCAGAAAACTTTTTCCAAACTGTTCAATAGAAGATACCACTGCCCATTACTGGCTGGAGAGGGGAAGGGGGAAGAGCAAAGACCTCCTCATATCTTTTGTTAAGACATTACTGAAGAATTTTAGCTACAAAGTTGCAAGCAGGCAAGGGCTAATTCTGTTTTAGAGGCTGTGTAGGGTTTGACTGATGAGTAGAGATGGGCTTAATCTGGGACTGCTGACACCTCCAGCTGCCCAACTATCCCTGCTGTGGGATCAGCCCAGCAGTTCTTCCATCATCTCCAAAGTACCGTAATTTACAACCAGCCCAAGTCAGTGACAATCTATCAAACTAATCCGTTCTCACTCATGAATCCAAGCCTTAAGAGAACATCCATCATTCTCCAACATCTGAAGATGTAGGTTCTGAGTAAGTAAGCTTAGACAGTCCTGGGCTTCTCTGTTTCAGAGATCAGTGGGTAACCTTAGGTTAGAGGTGGTAGACTTCAGTATCCAGCCCGGTGTTCAGGTTAGCCATGGACTTTTATTAGTTAGTTTGGAGCCTACAACATCCTCACTTAATGGAAGAGATGACTGAGAATATTTCCTTGCAGAATAAAAATAGTACAAAAAGTAGCAATCTCTTCTTACAGACCAACCACAGAGATGCAAAAGACCTTGACTCACTAAATCCAAACATTTTTTTAAACAGTGTGATTTGCAGAAAGGAGTGAGGAATTCAAGCATATCGCTCAAAACCTTAAATCTTTCATATTTTTGTAGCCAAAGAACAGTTCCAAACAATGACCAAATGTCTTTAATCCCAACTTCTACTGTAGCATAAAAAGCTGGTGGCAACTAGGATGGCATGACTTATTCTGAGCGTTCTTAATAGCTGCTTCAATATAATACAGTAAGTATGAAACTCTTATTTTCCAGTACTTGAAGTTTTAACAACAACTGAATTTTAACTGAATTAGTCTCTATCCCTACTGCACAGCAAATTGTAACACGTACCTTTGCAATCTGATCAAACTTTCCAAAAAGTTCATTTAGCATCACTACTAGTTCCTTAGGAGAGCAGTCACTGGCAAGGCGAGTAAATCCCACAATGTCTGCATAGAGAATGCTAGACAAGAACCAAAGGAAAAAAAAAAAAAAAACTGAAATATGAAGACATGTCTATTTCACAGTCAGCTGAAATATTAAAATGCATTTAATAGCAAGCACCTCTCCCTCTGGAAAACAGCTCCAGAAAAAAAGGGCTCAAGTATCTCAACTCATTTGAAGACAGCACATGAGTTCAGGACAAATTATGTTTCAACAACAGGAAAGAAGCTCACTTCAGCCTGGAAGTCTACCTCTGAATGTCTCACTGGACAATATACACTGGTAAGAATTAGCAGCTTATATTAATACAACTACTTTAGCATTTCAACTTACCTAACATTTTGGTGTCTTTTCACATATAGACTGTGGAAGTTGTTGTCATGCATTTGCCTGTTATCATTAGTTTCCTTTAGTCGCTCTATGATTGCTAGCTTCATTTCCATAGATATATGAGCTGGCAGTATGGATAAAAGCAAATTTTCCTAAAAGGAGAGGAAAAAAAATGATGCAAAATTCTTCATATAGTAACTTTGAAACTGCGGGATTTTAGTGAACACATGAAGGAATTAAAGAAATAAAACCTCCTTATTCAAATAGCCTTTGAGTAATGCACGTTAGGTTTTCCAGAAAATACTGTTCCATTTCATTTCTGAAAACCAAAAATCAAAAATACTGATTTTACAACTAAGTAAGGGTGTTGCATATTTTTGTTGTTGTTGTTGTTGTTCCTTGTGACCCAGATGCTACCTCTAAGTATGAAACAGAAGAAAAAAAAAAAATGTATTACTACAATTTCTAGATAAATGAAAACTTTTTTTCCCCCCAGCCAATCTCAAGATTATGTTAACATCTTCGGATAAAACTTCTGTTAAAAGCTTATGTTCTATAACTAGTCATCCATGCAGTATTAAAAACCCTTATGAATTCACAAATGATGGAATAAGTAGCTGAGAATCTCAAGTGCTGGGAAAGCAGCAGATACAAACCTGCTGACAATACGCAGCTGTAGCTTAAACAAACCAGGAATTGATGCCACTGAAATAAAAGTCTTCTGAACCGAGCGAGAATAAAGACTTTTTATAAACTATTTACATTTTTTGACTATTCAGTGCACTGTGTGTTATACTGGCTTTGTCTTAAAAGCCCGTTCTTCAAAGAAGACAGCACTAAGTTGCTGGGCAGAAGAGGAAGACAAAAGATGAGTACTTTTAACCCAGGAGGGGCTCTGCCGCCCCATAGGCAGAGTCACCACAGAAGAGGAAATGCTGTGTGGAGCAGCTACAAGCAGGAACTTTTTCAGATGACACTGCCAGCAAAGCCAAGAGATTGTGTAACTGAGTAAAACTCTTTTGACTAAATCTTTGTCCCCTTCTCCTGAGCAACCGATGCAGCACTCCACAGATGGGAACAAGCTGCCAGGGTTGCTTAACCAGCACCTGCCACCAAAAATAAATGCCTTGGGATCACAGCGGGAAGAAGGGGTCCATCAAGTACTTGACGAAACTAGCCATAGACAGCAGTTTGGCTTGAGACTGCCTCCCAGAAATAGAAACTTCTCCTTCCCCTCCTCTAGCGTTTTAGTATTAGGAGAGTCAAATTTAGCGAACAATTTAAACTGACAGCAGAGCCCCACTGGGTGTAACGGGGCCATTTGATGCTGACATGTTTCACAGCTTTCAAGAAAGTGATGATGAACTCTGACCTGCATTTCTCACATCATTTCCATAGGGAAAAAGTGGGTGGCAAAAAGGCAACTTAGAATTGTCTGACAAATTACAACACAGACCAAAAGTAAACTGTCTGTAGACTTAAGCTCATCTACACTTCAAACAAGCAGCCATAAAAACCATGCAAGTTACCACATCACCCAAAGACGTTACAGAAAGCACGCTGCTTGTGTAAGCTGCTTAAATACCTCCCTGGCTGTTGTGCAGGGAACAGCCTTCTGCCAGGGTTTTCATGCAGATTTATCATCTCATCTGACAAGACTAGCATCAGAGGACAGGCTGCACTAGCAGCGTGACATTTTCTTCTTTTCAAATTCAGTCAAGTCAGTCGCTTTTCAGCCCCTTTCTTTTATCTAGTAACTTGTGGGCAGAGAACTCAGCACACATCAGCCTTCTAGAGCTGCTGTTCTTAACCTTACTTATACCCGGATAAAAGAAGAAAGGCATACTAGTTTCAGCTTTGATACTTCTTTACAGTCTTTCCTCAGTAGAAAACTCATGTTCCTTGCTTAATTCTTTAAATACCACTGGAGTTTAGAGATATAAATGATATCATACTCCAAACTACACTGTAATGTATCATGTGACTTTTTTTTCTCCCTTAAGTTTCAATTTTCTCCTTCTAGCAAAAGAAAAATAGTTTGTGAGAAGAAAAGAACAAATAATACTGCAGAATTCCAAAGAAAAAGCATGACCAAGGGAAGCATGAAACTAACTGTTGAAATTACCTTAGAAGTGTTTGTCAGGACATTAAGGACATGTTCTTTTAAGTTACCTTTTTATACTAGGAAAGAAGTTAACTGAAATAACTGGCAATTACATCCCTGTTACAAATATTGTACTTTTCATACAGACAAGGCACACAGCTTCCTCCCTTTAACTTCCTTCTTTTGTTACTAATGGCACAACCTTTTTTTTTTTTTTTTTTTTTTTTTGACATTAGGTGGGTATCACAAAGATTGGCCCAAGTCTCTCAACAGGCATTAGTCACAAACCTCATAAAATTACACCAACTTTAGAAATGAAAACAAGCAATTCATAACATGAATTATTTCACTTACCTGTTGCCTCTTTTCAATCTTCAGTTTCATTCGGACCTGAATGCACTTTAATGTGTATCTGTACAAATCCCACGAAGCGACCTGCATTTGGCGTTTGTGAAATGCACCCATCAAGTTCCCACATAGGAAAATGACAGCATTGGCAAGTACCTGCACAAGAAGAAAAATATTTACCTCCTGCAGAACAGTCATTGATGTTTCACCAATAAATCTACTAGTTCCTTAAAAACAATCAGTCCCAGGCCTTGTTCAATTTTCCCCTTACCCTGTCACACACCAAATCATAGCATTTAAATTAGCCAAGATGTACCTGGGAAATATGAGCTAGTTTACACTGTCACGGTCATTCCTGTATGAACATACACTAGTACAACGAAAAAGTGAATTCTGATGTATCACTTAACACTTTCATTTGCAGACACCAGTGTTTGATTTAGGGAGAATCCAGTCTACAAACTCATGCATCAGCATACTGTGTGAAGCCTGACAAACATCTGCATCAAAAGAGCTGGGGTTGCTCCTTTGAACACACCCTATTAATAAGTGTTGGGAACCCTTAAATGCACCTATAGCTCTCCCAGGCCCCACTGACTCCCTGGGGCAGCAGTGGCCCTTTTGATCCACCCAGTAGGCAGTGCCTGATGAAGATAGGACCCATCTGAAACAGCACAGATTGGGAAGAAAGATTGTGACAAAGTTTGTTGTATTTAGAGTAACAGGTTAAAAAAAAAAAAAATCTGCTTCTTCCACTTAGGTCAGAAAACCCAAATGCATTATAAATGAAAATAATTACATTTCATTAAAAGCATGCGTAACAGATGTGGGCCCAAGTTCCAAATCCTTGAACTGTGTGGAAGTTTGGAACTTACCTAAACAGGATAGTTATGCCAGTATCTAATGGTAATATGACAACGATATTTAATTCATTAACCAAGTAGCTTTTCCTTACCTGAAACAGAATGGATCCCTTATCCATGTGAGAATCCTTGGATAACACACTTAGAACAATAATATGCGAGAGAGCAGAAAGAACACTAATTATGACTGCATCTCTCATCCCAAATGGTAGCATGGTATAAACTGTGAAGATTATAAATAGAAAGAATGGCACCTTTGGAAAAAACAAACAAAGTAAATAACATATATGAGTGTGTGAGTGATTATGTGTTCACCAAAAATCACTAAAGAAGAAGGAAAGTAGTGTTCTTGCTCATTTTCAGGCTGAACAATAAAATACTGACATTTCAAAAGCACAGTTAATAACATAAGAAGGGAAGTAACCCTAAAATCTTTGGGGAATTAGCAGTTATAGATTCATAGCTAAAACAGTTTAGATGATGTATCACCTTTAATTTTTTCAGTTGTCCTTGCTCTTCACCCTTAATTTATCCATTACAGCTGAAGATGCACTTTATACATTATGCATCAGGAACAGTGCATTGCAAGGATAGCAAAACTGAATAGAAACGAATTTCTTACCTTCTCCAAGTTAGTATTCTAATCTTAAAACCACCAGATCACGTGTTTATTTACTTCATATTTGATAAAACCATAAGTCAAAAAAATACTTCCCAGTGCTGACACAAGAGAATAACCATTATTGTCACTAACTATGTATTTAACTGCACACATTTTACGAAATGCACAATGGTCTGCTATGCTGCTACAGATCAGAGGAATGTCTACAAAACTTAAATCCACATTCATAGATTTGTTATAGTGATTAGTTCACACATATGGAAACTAAGCAACAGTGATCAGAAGAAAATATTGCAGTGCTCCTGGCTCAGCTCTATCTCCTCTCTGCAGCTCAACTGTGCTGTTCCAGACATCAGCTTCCTTCAAGGAAGTCTCGAGGCCCAGATTGCACTTAAATGCTTTGCCAGCATAGATTGCTTGGCTGGGACAGAAAGTAACAAACAAACAAACAAACAAAAAGGTTTTCATCCAACAAAAGTAATCTTTTCACGTTCATGTTTACTATTTCAGTTGTACTAAAAATCTCTTTCTACCACATGCACAACCCTATCAGACTGTTCTGAATGCTGTGTAATATTTTTATAAGTGCAGACAAGCAAAGGTCATACCTGCATTTAAACAGTAGCCTCAATCTGTGATAAATTCATAACTTGTGATAAAATTCAGGAATTCACCTATTCACTTCTGCTTTCTAATCTACGGTCTCCTTATGTTTTTGGCTTTAAGTCAACATTATCACCAAATGACAACAATGCAAGGCATTGGCTTGCTGCACTCAAAGCAACAAAACCAAATCTTGCTTTGTTCGTTACATGTTTGTACCTATAGTTAAGAATAGTAAATTTTGTTTTTTTCCCGAAGGTGATATCTTCTTCCTTTAGTCAAAAAATACTGAACAGCAACTGTAAATACTGATGCTGGATCCAGGCCATAATACAAATCAGATTTTGGTTGTTTAACTCATAATTTATATCTTTCTTTATTTGAAATAAAGAGGGGAAGGGGAAGAGTCAGTAAAACAAGATAAAAACTCATTTTTATTTCATTAAAAACTCTTCTGTTTATATTATGAAAGCTTAGGAGGAGTTTCCTACAGATTATGATATTTTTGGCATCATGAAATCGCCTGTCTTCTGATCACAGATACTAAGTAATGAACTTGAACCGCACCCAGCTATGCCAGGATGTGTCATTAATTCTTATTGTTCCCTTCACCTCTCCCATTGATTTGAAAACATGCTCCCTAGGGCACACCCAGTTCTACAGTTCTTTATACACTTCTTGAACGCCACTTTGACACACATACATTAGCAAAGCAAGCATTACTAACAAAAAATTATCTTAAAGATGAATTCATAATAATTAAGATTTAACCTGCTTAAATAGAATTAAAATTACAATTTAAAGATGCAATTCCTGTATAAATTTATGCAGTTATCCAATTTTCTTAGCTCAACTGTATTTTCACTGTCAGAAGAACACAAACTAAAACTGAACACAATATGAACCAATAAAACCAATCTAACAAAGAGAACCTAAATCTCAGGAAAAAAATATTATGCAGTTATAATGTACAGAAGAAATAAAGCGCACAAGCAGATCCATATATACTGACCACCAGTTTTATGTAAGTACCTGAATAACCAGGAAATACATACCTGTTCCCATGCTGAAAAATCATTTTCTCTTTCAAGAAGAGGAATGTATCCTATGGTCAGGAAGCAAATCCAAATCATAACTCCAAATAATGTTAGCCATCTCCGAAACAGGGATTCGATACATAAAAGTAAGTACATGACTGCAAATATGACAAGAACAGTACATACTGCAATAATGAAGGCAAGATGAATACGTGCTTCCTGCAAAAGCAAAACAAAGCATTATGTTTGGTCTAACTTTCCCCTTTAGAAAAAATGGAAAATGTATCTATACTGGCCTGGAAACAGTTGAAATAGCTTTAAAATATGCTAACCTGAGTTCCTAAATAGTCTAGCTGTGGCAGCATTAATACTTTCTGGTATTCACACATACAGAGATAACAATAAATACTATTATAGATATCCTGTCTACCCAGTTTCACCGTTATCATTTCCCAAACTAGTGTTTTCTTGTTGTCTTTTAAGCTCAGTTATAGCTATACTATATTATACACAAATAAATGCATTTAAAGAATTCAAGCTTTGCTAAAAGGGGTGTAACACCTCTCTTTCCAGGTTTTATAGAAGATGACTTGTAACACATACAAATAGTGCACACAAATAGCGTTGCTACTTCTTTCCTTTTCTAAGGAACAAAAGCTAAACGGGATACAAGTGCAATTGGTATAATTAAGTCACTTTAACAATTAAGCTAAAGACACTTTCTCATGAAGCACTGTATTTGGAAAGCAGTGTTAGAAGGCAATGAAGGATTGTAACAGCTTCCTCATTACCCTTTTACAACATTATCTTTAAATCAACTCCCCTTTTTACCAGCTGTCAACTGGGCGTACTTGAAGAACACCTATTTTTTTTATTTATTTTTTTAAAACAGAATCATATGCCACACAACAACAAATGTCTTTAAGCTGCATCTTTCCTATGCCTATAGGATCCCTGCACTTTGCTAAATGACCATTGATTCAACAGATCTTCATTATGTTGTGGGATTGTTTGTTGTGTTTTTACTACCAAGAGAAAAAAAAAAAAAAAAAAAAAACCATAACCCCAAATCCAAAAAAAAAAAAAAAAGTCACATCAGGAGTTCATAACCAATGTTAATTTACATTTCTTACATGAATCTAAAAACAAAATTTGACACATGCAGGACATTTTAACTTATGATCTTGTTCTTTCCTTGGCCCCATTATTACTTATTTACTATCATAGCTACTGTTTAGCATAGATTATGATTTGTTCGTAACGTATAGGAAAGGAAGAACATGCCTTCTTTTAATTGTGCATGTGTGACAAAACTGTTTTGTCTCTTCCCATCCCTTCAAAAACATATACAGCATTACTTACATAATTACTCAATTTCTTTCAACATCACAACTTTCATACCGTGTAGCTCAAAAAATTATTTAGCCAGAAATGTTGTATGCTGTTTTATGTGCTGTTATCCTGATTCCTCATCATCTTTGAAAACATCAAATACCCATTTAATAGTATACTCACATCTTTGACAAAAAAGATTATAATTAGTGTAGTCCAGAAAATGATTGCAATGAAGAGCAGCAATAGCAGGAGTGGATGCTGCTGGCTTGTATAGCGGTACTTCTCGTAGAGAGGGTCTGTTATACTGCAGTCATCACTTTCATTGAAGAAGTATTTACCCTTAGCTGGCATTTTATCCCAGGTTGGCTGCTATTTCTCTCAGTTCCCAGTGCACACAAAAGGACACAGCTGAAGCCACTACTTCAAAGAGAACGCTTGACTTTTTGCTGCTGCCTCTGCAATCTTTAGCCACGCCGAGTAACCCGGGTTCTCCGATTTTACTTCTCATGAGCATTAACTTCAGATTTTCAATGCAACCAAAAGCAAAAGAGTTAGCCTCCCCAAAACCAGGGGCTATTCATCAGTTTCACGTATGAATCTCTAGATCAACTTGTATTTCCGCTGCTAGGATTTTTTGATTTCTTTTTTTAATTATTATTTTGAAAGTCTCTAACTTCTTTCCATAAGCTTGAATTTCACGTCCTGAGATGAACGCTGCAGAAAGACAGTATTATTAAATTGTGACTTCAGTTAAGCGGGCAAAACGTTCCCCCCACCCAAAAAAGCACGTTCCTTAAACTCACTATCTGGACACTGTAGCCAGCAACTGAAAGCTGTTTCTTGCCTGCAGAGTGGAAGCCTGACAGCCCCTGGCGCGGGTGATGCTGTTGGACAGCCACAGAGGCAGGCTCCAGCGACACTTGCCAGCGGCTGCTCAGCGTGCACCATCACACCTTACTCTACCAACAGAAACTTCTTCATTTGAAAAGTGTACTAATTTTGTTTTGTTTCCTTTTGAGCAAAGCAGGTATTTTCCTTGAGTACAGTATGTAACAAAAACGAAATACAATTCAAGCTATCAAGACTGGAAGAACTAGTAAACATGCTGGTTTGAGGGCAGAAAGCTTGCTTATCAGCTGATGTAGAAACTTGTTGAACAGAAGGCATACAGCTCCCTTCTGAAACTGAAATATGCAATACAGATGTGGTTTTTTGTTTGTTCTTGTGGTTTTTTTTTTTTGTTATGAAACAATTCTTTTGAAGTGATGCATATATACATATAAATCTTTAATCACAATACACTTTGCTTGCTTGAATTGTTTTTCGAAACATGTATCTTAAAAATTAAGTTTTTTTTTTTTTTACTCCTTTCACTCTTCATTTAATTATAAACTCCAATTAATAGTGTTTCCAGGGCAATGGGTGCATTCTATTAACAATGAACATTAAGAGAGTAACTGTATTGTTAATTACTAATGACCAATGCTTTTCAAATAGATTCACGAATATAGCTCAGTCAGTGCCAAGAGACGTGAAACAAAACAAAACAAAAAAAAAGCAGGGGGATGGGATGGAGGAAAGCATGAAAAACAGGCTTTCAGAAGTTTTATTAGAACTTGATAACAGGACGACAGCTTCTTTGCCACTTGACTGCCGTCACCATGGTGCCCAAGACTATTTCTCTGGGGAGAAAGAACCCGCTAAAAGAAAAGCCAAATTCTAGCCAGTTACTCTCATAAGACAAAAGGTTCAACCACACATGTTCACAGTACATTCACATTGCAACCAGAAGTGGTATTAAGAAAAAACAGTTTCAGAAAGCATACTGAATGATTTAGTCTATGCATATATAACCAAACATTAATATACTACCCACTTCATAATGACCAAGCAGACAAAAACAGATGCACCATACTGAGACTGGACCAAAACAAAAAATGAGCTTTTGCAGCAAAATGAATAACTAACTTCTTGCTCACAGTATATCACAAACCTGGATTAATCACAAAAAGAGAAAACAACATATTGCATCCCTTTTATTCAGTAACACCCAGAGTAAATGCACATACATATTGAAAACTGAAATAAAATGGAAGACATATTTCAATACATCTTTCCCTTGTACACTTAGTATCTCACCTGTACTTGTTATTACGGAGCTTTCCTTCATAATAAAAAGGCCTCCCATATTTCACCGGGTGAAATTCTTCTGGCACTTATGCTATCTGCGTATGCACCATAACACTCTTGCAAAGGTGTGTGGATGTATCACAGAAATCATTGACAGTCATAGAATCATAGAATGGTTTGAGTTGCAAGGGACCTTAAAGCCCTTCCAGTTCCAACCCATGGGCAGGGACCCCTCCCACCAGGCCAGGTTGCCCAAAGATCCATCCAGCCTGGCCTTGAACATCTCCAGGGATGGGGCATCCACAACTCCTCTGGGCAGCCTGTGCCAGTGCCTCACCACCCTCATAGAGGGTGTCCTCATAGAGGAGTCAAAGTAAAGGAGATGCCAAGACAAAACTGAAATATTCAATGCATGGCCTAATACATTATCCAAATCATACAGGTGACTGCAGAATTGTTTCACTCCAGTGTAGGCCAGTTTCTTCTTCAGAAAAATGTATCAGAAGGTGCACACAGTGGAAGTATTTTAAATTGAACTAGCCTTTCAGTAACAAAGACAATACCTTGTTGACAGCGGGAAGGTTACAACTGTCGCACACCCCAAAGGCAGGTAACTCGCTACTCAACGGTCTGAAGAACTCCTTTCCCAGGGGGATGAGGTGCAGGAACGCACTGCCTGATGTGATCCGCTCTACAAGAGACAACAGGCTTTGCTCTCCCAGTTCCCTCTAAAAACGTATTCGCAGAAGACAAAGAAAAAATTCTTTAATATACTTGCAGAAATACAATTTTTATGGTAATTTTTATGATAATAGATATTTTGAGAGGCTTTTTTTTTCTTTTAACTTTTTCCAGTTTGCAAAACCAAATCCATTTTCTAAAAATAACCATTAATTGCTAAGCAGTCATACATTCACAATTATGAGACACACACAATCCTATCTTGGGCCAGTTAATCTGAAATCCAAGAAAAATTACTTCACAGCTTTCTTTCTGCAATTTATCCTTCCAACTCTGCCAAGGAAAACAAACCACCAGGGACAATTTATTCTACAGAACTACTCTGTGGCTCTGGTTCAATTATCTAATGTTCAAAAGATGAAAAAGATGTTAAATATCAGATTGAAGCTCTCTCTGAATATTATTAAAGAGTTTTATAGGACACAAAGTCAAAGAGACATGTCTCTTCAATGACTTAATCCATCTTAATAAAATAGAGAGTGCTAGTTTGTCGATTCATATATTCCTTCCCTGATTGTCACTGACATACATTACAAGTAATTACAAATGAGACCTGGGTCATAGCATTTTCTTCTAAAAAACTCCATTAAGTAAGAAAATTTATCGGTTTAACAGGAATCTGTACTACACTATGCAAATACTACTTTGAGATGAATAATTCAATTTTGGACCAGTTTCAATTTGCATACCACAACCACTGCCACTACCAGAACCCTTTTAAAAAGAACCACCCAGCAACTTGTGCTTCTTCAGTACAAGTTAAATGTTTCAAAATTTCAAATTACTTGCAACACACAAGATTAGCTATTTAGACTCATGCATTTACACTTAGTTCAATCAACACATTTTTACATGTGACAATCTTCATGACCTGCCAGTCATCATTTTACAACCAAAACCAGACATATAAATATACATATTAGTAAAGAGACTGTTTCAGCTCCAAAACTACCATAAGCACTTAGACTTAAAACACACAAAACGCATTAGTGATATTAACACTTTCCATTAACTTCAAACTTCCTTAAAAAAAAAACAATCTTTTATTCAAGAAACTAACAGACTTAGCTGAAAGTCTCCACTCTGTGTCCTTCCTCCCCCTCTGAATTTTTTCCAACAGCCTCTTTAAAGCATAGCAGAAATACTTGAGAGAGGGAGAAATCCTCTGTCTCACAGATGACATGACACACTAGTAAAATCATCAGTTGAAGGCACTCCTGTTTATTTATTTAAGGATCACATGAGCACTGTTCACCACAGCATCACTTTTACTTTTTTTGGTCATTGTTTCCTGGAGATTTGGCGTTCTGACACCACAAGATAGATGTAACCCTGAAATGGCAATGGACCACAAAACCAAACAGCACTCCCAGAAGCATCAGCAGCTAACACAGCGAGCCAAACAGGGACCACATCTGGGCTGCTGGAATAAAACCATGGAGCTCTGATCATCAGTTTATCAAGAAAAAGCTGTCTTTAGAAGTCTTCACTGTGTTCTGAAGAATTAGAAAGGAGAAGGAACAATTTGTCAACAAGATAGTTTGGTGTATATATATAAGAAATAACCCAAATAGTATGGATTGGAAACTGCCCTGAGAACTGACAAGAATATCTACCCAATAAATGAATAAAATTCATTCAGATCTAGATGAGCTCCAGCCACCTGTATGCCAGTTAACGGGAAAAACATTTGTTCAGATAAAGAAGTTTGCCCAATGAATATGCAGGAACACTGGACACGTGATAGGCTAAAAACAAAACAAGACAGTAAGATTCCTTCCAGAACACGGATCAAACAGCTACCACCTGGTATATCTATTCTGTTTCAAGCCACTGGGAACAAAGTTGCTTTCAGATTCAGCAACAGAAACTTACCCAGGCAAGTACTGGGCAAGATTTGGTACACACACAGCCAGACACACACAGACAGACACACACATCTAGAGCCACCTCTCGCTCACCAGAAAAAAGACAACATTTCTATCTTCCACAAACTGGGCATTTCTGACAGCTCTCTGCTTTGCTTCCCATTAATAACAGTTGTCAAGCATCGCTAAACTCTCCAGTCTCCTACTGGCAAAGCCATAGGATTTTGCTATAAAAGAATGCGAAAGCTACTAGGCTTGGACTGAAGCTCGTTTGTTTCCCTGGACTAGTTAAAACTGTCCACACCACTTTGTGTCAATACACAACATTTTCTTAGGAACTGGCCAGGATTCAACAGTTGCAGAAGAGGCATGACAGTACTACAGAGCCTGTAGAGACCAAGTGTTTAAAAAACACCACCACAAAAAAATAAAAAATAAAAATAAAAAACACCACCAAAAAAACAACATAGAAACATGATATCATGGGCTACACTAACAAGTCATATTACAAAAAAAA
>VXAA01003912.1:433317-456254 GCA_013399115.1 Anseranas semipalmata
AAAAAAAAAAAAAAAACAGAGAAGACTTTCAGACTTTCTTTTTCAGTTGGCTCAAGATAAGTAATTACAAAAAAGCAAGTCTCTTCACAAGGAAAACTAATCTGGGAACTTGCATCACTCAGACAAGGCAAATCAGCTGATGGGGTGATAACATTCCTGTGCCTCTACAGCTGCAAGGACTTTCCTCATTTTCCATCTCCAGCCTTGTCTTAAACAGTATGCCATATCTCACTAGGAAATAGCCTTCCCCCCAGCCATTTGCATCGCAGATATATTTTTGTAATAGAGCTAGTTACTAAACAGAACCTTTCTCCCATCTTATTTTCTAAATAGACTATTACTATTTTCTGAGGTGCATCAGCACTGTATTTTCCATTCTAATAGCCAATAACTACCCAAATAATTTTGTTAGCATCTCAAATTTCATTCTCTGGTCAGGTGAGCATCTGTAAAATAATGTAAATGTTGGGAAGATAGAGGTGATTTTTGCCTCCCAGTGGTTTACTCAGCTCCATATGGGCATACTACAGTCAGCACAGATAAAGCAAGCACTGAACAATGTGTAAGAATCAAGTCAATTTTTTTTGTATTGTCTTGAAATGGAATCACATCAAATTCCTGTATGTCATAAGCCACTTGAAGCTTCCGGTCCCAAAGGTTTCATTTCTCCAAAATAATACTAAAAACTCAAATACTGTGAAGCTTCTCAAGATGCCTCTCAAAATATACTGAGATTAAAATGTTGGCTCGAGTCTTTATCCTGGTAATAACTGAAGGGTCTTGCCCCTGGGCCCGGTTCTTGCCACAGGCAGTAGTTAGTGATATCTGTTCGACAGCTCTTTGCTTCTGCTCCAGCAATATCTCCTACTGTCTGGACAAATGCCTTGCCTTCAGAAAGCCCCTAGTTCCCCCTGCCACCTTAGAACAGGTTTTCTACCTGCACCCATCCTAACTACCTCTTGTCCACCGCCCCCCCAGCTTTCCATCTAGTCCTCAAGTAGTCAGCAGAGGCCCATCTGTTTTCCCCCCTGACATGCAGAAGCATTTGCTTCAGTCACACTGCACTGGGCCTTTTCTATTTATTTATTTATTTATTTAAACACATTGCAGGTCACACATTAGCCCGAGGGTGCTGATGGCTGCGGTAACTTCAGCACCTTCCTCCCCAGCAATTGTCTGAAAGGAGCAGTGCCAGGGCAGGACGAGGCAGGAGACATGGGAGAACATGAGCATTGAGAGAGCACAGCAGAAAGCTCCTCGTCACAGAGGCTGTCCCCTCAAACTGTGGCACAGACAGTGTTCTTCCTTCCTGACCGTGCAAGGTGGAGCAACAGAATGACATGCTATCTGATACAAAAATCAGGCTGATAACAAAACAGTTCTTGGCAGGGCCCTCTTTTATTCTCTCTATTTACAAAGCACAAACTGTTTTCAGGTGCTAGCTCAGTCTCAGACTGTGGAGTGGATCTGGCAAATCTGCATCCTCCTGCTCAGTCTCTCACTCCTGACTGTGACGCAGATGGCCAGGAATCACGTCCTTTCCCCCTTTCCATAGAAGTATTATTCCTACCAGACACTGACCGAGTTGATGCCATCCCAAGTAGGATCCAAATATGCTGCAGTTTTGTTTTTCATTTTGAAATTATTGATGTATTCACAAACATGTTCTCAGTAACTGCCTGGACAATTTTAAAAGTACTTATTTTTATGCTTAGCTGTTCATTTGCCAGGGACTCAAATCTTTCTCACCTAAAGCTGTTTACTAAAAAGCGGTCTCATCCATTCAATACTAAAAACAAACCCTAATAGCAAGAATCAGGTAAAATGATATATATTGCCTTATTTCTCTCAGTAACCACAGCACAAAAGCAAGCAGAAACAGTTTTTCTATTTTTAACTACTACAGCATCAAAGAAAAAGAATACACTTTTGATTTCCATTCCATCTTTTGTTTCACACAAATGACAAGTGTTTCTGAAATTACTTTAGCAATTTCCATGACAAGAATGATTGCTGACCATAACTACCCATTAGCAGATATTAAAAGGGAATCGGGAACCTCTAAACACCAAATAGAATAATTGAAGGAGTATTAGTAGATGAATTATGAATTTCAGGCAAAAATAATCTCCAGTCTAGTGGACTCCACAACTAATTTAGTCTAGGAAATGAATGTTAGCAATCCTTTTGGATTTTGTGTACTTCGTAGCAGTCACCACAGGAAATACCACTCATGTTAAAGACAACGCTTCTTCCTTTTAGAATTTGCTTCCAAATGCTAGCCTGCAGTCATCTTAGCTTTTTCTACTACTATAAAAATATTAAAAGGAGAACAGACACATTTTTAATGATTTATCTGCTATTAGCAGTAAATGTTTCTTCTCAAAGGTAAACCTTTTTTGTATTTTGAAGTTTTTCATGTGATTTTACACCTTCCTTATTTATGTTTAATTTGTGAAGAGGAATACAGAAAAAAAATCTGATCTACATTTACCTTCTACAAAAAGTTAGCATACTCACTTCATCACATGATTACTCAAAACTCTATTTACATACAAAAGCCAAAACAATACAAAAAAAGTAGTCTGACAACTGGAAAGAAAGCAGAAGGCAGGAGAAATCCCACCACATATCAGGACAATCATTATTAATGAAATAAAACAAAGGTTAAAATATGACATTACATCACTTAGACTATGCACTCAGAGCCATAACGATGATAGTGCTAAATACTCTGCAAAGAAAAATTAAAACGAACATTTTCTATTCATATTCTTATTTGAGAGATTGCTTCTTCTTGTGACATTTGTTGCATAATAGACTTTAAAGTCAGAACAACTAGTAGTGTAGCAGCAATCTGAAAACAGTCTTCCAGTCACTAGTAGAAAATAGCTAGTAGAAATAGCAGAGGCTGTGGTTTCACACACATCCGAGCCAAGCAGGCGGCTCAGAGCACCAGAAGAAGGTCTCTCCCGCTTGGCCCCCTCTCCTGGGCCAGCCGTGCAGCTGGCCCGGCACCCAGCTCCGGCACCCTCTGGCCTCTCTCCTGAGCCTACTCACCAAATGAAACAACAGAAAGCTAGTTGTGCCGGGTCCCTTCTCTGTCAGGGTGCTGGAGCACATCAGTGAGCAGAGGGATCCGATGAGCTCCAGAGCTGGCCCAGCATTTGGAAAGGAAAGGCAAACCACAAGTAGGAGAGCAAGGGCAGCAGTGAGCTGTTAATTGACTCATCACTTCTCACGGGTCCCCAGCCCAAGGAAAAGGACACTGATAATATCACTTCTGGAGCTGGGGGCGGGGCGGCGGGGTTCGTTCTCAAATACCACTGTGGTTACAGGATGTGCTTTGAGGATAGCGATTAGCCAGCCACAGAAAGAAATCTCTATGCCACTGATCCAGGTGGGACAGAGTAATGATTACAGAAGATGGCTCAGGAAACTGAAGACTAGTAATTTACGACTAGCTCATAAACTAGGCTGGTGAAGAAGAATCCATACAACCAGAGCTGTGCAACTGAATCAGATGGGAGAGTTTACTACTGTTCCAAGGTAGTTTATTGTGCAAACATATGGCACTTCAACCAACAAATCTCTTAAGCCTTATAATTAAATTCTGTTTCTGTCTCAGCAGGAAAAAAAGAAAGTCCCTTTATAATGCTGATTTTCATAAGCAACAAACCCCGGGCTGTAAAAAGGTATATCACACCAGAAGGGAATTCAGCTGTGCTTTGCATCTTCCAAAGTCCAAGGTGTGTGATTATTTCAAGAGTCCCAGACACCCTGTCATATCTCACAGATAGATTTTCTGACTTTAACTGGTATAAAATTGAACTTATGACTACAAAAGTCAATATCCCACTTACATTAAGTTTTCAGTGACCTGTTTAAAAGTTGCATCTTTGAACACAGTGTCCTCAGAAGTCTGGCTAAGTTTTCATTGTATAATTCCAATTACATCAAAAGCAGAATGCTTGTGCGGTTATTTATAGTAATAAAGACAGCAATCTTAAGCTACATATACTACATTAAAAAAAAAATGAAATACAGAATATTTAGCTTGAAGACTATGGGTAAAAATAGTGTTTGAGAGAGAGAGAGAGAGAGTATTTTCTACTGAATACCCCCGATTTTTAGAGAAATTGAACTCCCTGATATTTTCAGAAGATTTTTCTCATAGGGAAAATACTCATAGGAAAAATCATGGGGTAATACTCAGTCTATACTGAAATTAGTGCTAAGAAAAAAAATCACTTCAAGAAATATATGTTCAAACTGACAAGAGCTTTTCTCAGATGTTATCATTTAGGATACAGAATTATAACCATATGGCAAACAGAAAAATGCTAAGGCTGACAAGCTCCCCAAGCTCAACAGAATTACACAATTACATCTAGAATTAAATCTCTCTCATTTGTATAGCAATATTTTAAATATGCCTCAAGTTTTCTCTCTCACTAAAGCATCCAAGAAACACAGTCTGCTGATGTGACAGAGCCAGAGTACAGAGACATAACTCGACTCTTCCAATTACAGGTAGGTATGCCAGGAGACGTTCAAAAAATAAATAAATCACAGTGAGTGCAATGGGCATCACACATTACTTTTATCTTCCCCCCATCTCATTTAGTTATTTAGGGGGAGTGTTACAGTTCCAGAGAAATGTGTGTTTCCCACCTGTAGGGTAAACAGTATATTTGCACAGAACAGGTGCAATCATAACATGGCAAGGGTTAAGGGGCATGCTATGGGCGGGAGGAAGATAAAATTTGTCCTGAGCAAGATAAGAAATCACTTGCTATTTTGATTTAGGTTCAGTCCAACTAAAGACAGTGAAACAGAGAAGCAGGCTTAAAGATAAAAGCCTCTCTCTTCTCTCTACAATACTCCCACTCTACTGATCTAAGTAGAAATACATACAGACAGCTGAGGCTCAACTGTTACACTGAACACAACAACTTTGTTTTTTTAGGCTTTTTCTTTTTTCCAGTCTCCGAATTTTTGGAAGAACTAACAACATAGACATTCACACTGAAAATATGTCACTGATTAGTAGGTAACTGACCCTGCTCAAGGCATAAATCAGCACCATTTTCCTACTTTACTCTGTTATCAACAGCTATTACAGAATCTATTAATTTTTAAAATGATTTTGCCAAACATCATAACCAAAATACAAGAGTAAATCATAGTACAAGAACAACATTGCTTGTGTCTAATACCAAAGCCAAAAACTGTTCTTTCCATCTGAATTTCTGCTTATTCATCTGTATCTGCTTCAGGAAGAATACTAACCTGAATATCAGATCTGCAGACAATTTCACTTTGGACATAAACCTCAGCCCAAAGCCAGGAGATGGACAATGGAAACATGACTGTGCATCAGTACCAGAAACAATGCATTGCAGGGGGCTATTACAGTACAAATATTTTTAAGGTATAAAATGCCCTTTAAGTTTCAGAAAGCAAAGCCTTCCTACCATTTATGAAACAGGGGGAAGGGGACATATTAAATGCAATCCCCCTTTATTTAATGACCAGTACTTCAACAGTAAGTTCTATAAAGTACATGTTTTTAAAATCGTATTTCTATGTATTATGTATTACAAGGGGATTTTAATGTTCCCCAAACATCTTCAAATATCAGCCATGCAATATTTGTTACACCACCACATCCGTGTTTGACAGCCAAAACCAAAACTAAAACTAACACTTGCAATAAGGAAGTTCCCTCCCTTGGAGGTTAAGCACTAAAGCACCACTAAGGAGACATACCTACACTTCTGACAGGAAGCTTTGCTTCTTCTGTTATACCCTACCTCAGGACACAACAGCAGCCAAAAAAGCACAGTTCTTTTAAGACAGTTTTCAAAAGTACAACATTGGGTTTAGGAAATGTCCTTTACAGACTCACTCTGAAATAAACCACCACCAATCGGAAGAAAACTCTGAAATCTTGTGTTTTCAGTCACACCAAGTGTTCACGAGTACCTGGGTATGCTCCCTTGGATAATTGAAAGAACAAAGCTGTACAGAAGCAGTACAAAGCTCTCCACCTTGTACTGCTCCATGGACAACCACACACCTCATGGGAATTTTTTCTACTGCAAGTTTTGATTGTCTACCAAGATAACGTAACTGCTGAACACAAATCTGTAATCACTATCATTCTTCTTGTTTCATCTTATCCGGTATCTTCCATTTTCAAAGCTTTGCTTGGCAGCCATCCCAACTGTTCTCCACACTAACAGGCTACTGGAAACCTGCATCATGTGAAGCACTGACTCACTATGGGAAACACTGGTGTCTCAGGAGGCAACAGCTGAAATGAAGCAGATGATTTTAAATCAAATTGTCCTTGAGCAGCTTTACCCTCTAGATTCAGTGATCTAGTGAATCAACTGAATCAGTTCAGTTAACTAGTATTGAAACAGAAATAGTTAATAGCAAAAACCTGAAATAATTTGATAGTCAGGACAAAACTTGAGGTTATGGTAAAAGTTACTTTTCTAAAAAACTATGCAGTTCCTGCCTTGGAGCAACACAGAGTCCACGGAAGAACTTTCCAAAATAGCAAAGTACGCAGCCACTACCACATGGAAGTTTATCATGCTGATCAGCATCTAATCAGTCCCCAGAGCTGGGCACAGCCACTGGGAAAGTACTTTTTACCTGGACTATAAGCCTGAGCTGTGCATAACAGGTTACTCTGGGGTTTTATGGTCCTAAATTTTACTGATTCCTGATATAAAAAAAAAAAAGAAAGAAAGAAAAAAAAGAAAGAAAAAAAAAGCTTGCTGTTTGCTTACAATTACAAGCCACAGAATTCATCAGCAAAAGTAGTATTTCTTCACTCCACTGTGGTCCGTTCAATCATTCTGAAATTTATGCAGTGGTGTCGGTGCAGCCCAGTCAGGTATGAGCCTTGACACCAAATCTTTGAGATATCACGCACACCAACCTGCAACAAGACAAGGAATCTTTACTCTGTGGACTACTGTAGGCATTAATGATGTTTCTACTTCTTCCCCCTGTAGTTCAAGGAAGAAAAAAAAGACTGTTCAATCTCTGTCTCCTTAGATTATGAAACTTTTGCCCAGAAAATCAATAGAAGAAAAACTTATTTAACTATACTGTGACAAGCTGCAGAACAAATGTAACTTGATTGAAATACTTAATGATAGATGGAAATGCCTGAGATGAAGGATGAAGACTGATGAGAGGTATCATCTTTGTGCTAACTGATCTCAATGCTTTTCAAGCAAGGCCTGTATGACGGCAAATGATAGTCTGCTAAAAATGGAAGAATGTTTTTATTAACTTTGACAGCATTCTTGATAGTGAAAGCTGTAAGTTTTTCAATAAGTTTTATTACACACGAAGTGAAACATCAGCAGTTAAAAAAGCAAAAACAAACCAACTTGAATAAGACAATGTATAATTCAAAACAGCATAAAATTAAAAGACCAAGTTCAAATACTCCCTCCCTGCACCTTGCAGCTTTCGATGAAGGCTTATCTACTGCCAGCGTGGAAGTGAAGACATTCTGCCACTGCTCCCCAGCTTTGCTCGTCCTGGGGCACAAAAGCAGAAAAGTACATTCCTAGGATGTGGAGAACTGAAAATTTTATCTCCAGGTAGGTAGGTGATCAGAATTCACGGTCAGATTATCATCTGAGTTTAGTGTACCAGCTCTCTAGTAGGGGAACCCCTATCATATGCAACAGTGCTTGGCTTTGTCTTCCTCTCTCCATATTTTATTGTGTTCACATGTGTTATGGGACAATGGTTTAGATGTGACAAGATGGCAAAGAAGTTCAAAATCTCAACAAAGTACTAGGCACCAGTAGGAGGCATGTTTGCTCGCTATTCATTGCTGGAATCCAGTACACACTTACCTGGACAAGAACCGAGAGAACAGGAGTAAATGGTTATACAGCAACGTTGAAACAATGACCCAGAGGAGAAGAGGCCCAGAGCAGGAAGTCAGAATTAAGGTGTCTGTAGGAAACCTGTCACAAGTTAAACAGCTGTGCTGAGAAGGGAACGTATCAACACCTACTTCGTTGTTCACCCCAAAGCTCATCTAGTAGAGACCCACTTTGGAAACTGAAAGGCAAATGAAACTGCCAAATAATCTGGCACAGAGTGGATGCAAAGTATTTTATTGCAAAAAAAAAAAAAAATACAAATAAACCTATAGTAATTTTCTGTTAAACTTTTGCTAGGATATACAAACTACTGAAATCACCATTCGAAACAGGTAGTCCGTTTTTTCTACTCGTCTTAATTTCTTCTGAATGCTTCTTGAAAGTGGACAGTTGAAACTATATGCAATATGGCAGAACATGTAAATTAACACCAATACTTCCTATTTCCTATATTTTTTCCTATATTTTCCCATATTTTTATATAGAAATACATGCAAGATTTACATTTTGTTTTGTCACGGCTATAACCACTTCAGTAGTAATCACTTCAAAACAATCTTCTATAAGTAAAACACTTAAGATTTTTCTCCTCCTCTACGTTTTCCACCTCCTGAGCCCTTCCACTATGGAAGACATGTATGGTCAAAAAAATGCATAACCTTTAGTTTTAATCAATTTCAACCGAGCCCTCAAAGTTACCCAAATCTTACTGCTTAATACTCCAGTTCTCCTACAGATCAACAGCTTGCACATCAGGCACAAACAAACTAAAATGTTAATTTCTATGGCAGGAACATGTCTATTGGAAATTTGCACATTTTAAGATAGTTCTCAAAATTAGGTTATATAGCACTGATCATCTTCCCTTAGGTGGATGATTTCTAGATCTCTGAATTTTTGTCAGGAATGACAATGCACTGTTTTCTTAAAACAAAATTTATATTATACATATATATTTGTTTACTTATCTAAAATATCTTAGCCAACATGAACACACACACAAGCACACATTCTACGTGTCTAGACACAATCCCACTCAGCAGCAAGCCTATGAAAGCATTTCTGTCACAATGGGTTAAATGTCCAGTTCATCCTTAAGCACTGGGACAAATTGTGATCAGATCTTTTTACTTTTTGGACAGGAGTTACTTGGTTCCACTTAGCCAAGTTAATGGACATCAGTATTTATAAAAGTCAGGTGGAAACTAGAGACCATTCTTAAGTAAAAGGTCAAGATCCTGACAAAGCCTTCTGACAGCCATGGAGATAAAAGAGAAAGGAAAAAAACAAGACAACATCTCGCAGAGTTGATCTGAAAAGGCAGATATAAATCTGCTGTGCGTATGTGTGCGTGTGTGTGTGTGTGTTAATGCAGATAAAAATAAGCCTTTAACCTCTGTATATCTTATTAGAGGTACATGTTTGATCTGGAATGCCCAAATAAGTTTCCTCTTTACTTTCATCTTACTATTTCTCCAGCAAGAATGACTCCCTGGTAATGAGCAGACAGATGCCTCAAGCTCCTTTGAAATGGGTCAGTACAGTCCAGAGACCAACACTGGGCATCTGCTTACTGGTACTCAGGTGGGAAAGTGAGGAGAATGTCCAAAGAGCTAGGGTGTCCCAGAAATTTCATAATGCCTTTTAGAAAAATATACTATGATTATTTTTTTTTTTTTAATTACCAAGAAAGAACACACTTCAGAGATTTTGCAGTAAGGGACCTAGCATTACTGTTTTCAGTGTTTGTGAAGGAGCTTAATTGTAGTTATTTGTACTTGCATCATATCATGTTAGCTCTTAGAGGATTGCATTAAGGATTATGCTTAATTACCAAAATCTCACCAATACGCCTTTCACCACAGCCTCTAATAAATGGTTATATGCAAGATTAACCTTACCGGCAGAGGGATCAAGCTGCTCAGACGGAATCGTTGTCAGGACCAGGGCCTAAGGACAGTATGCTTCATATCATACGCAAGCACTGAAAACAAGGACAGCAAGCGAGAGAAGTGCTTTACATTAACATCTACAGAGAGGAACAAAGATGATTCTCTCTGTATTTGCAGCCAAAGCTTGTCAGAGGCGCAGAGAGCAGCCTCCTGATAAGCAGCAAGTTTCAGGAAGTAAAGTGATACGCAGGCTGAGTACTTTGAGCCATTTTTTGATCTACAAGACAAACCTCCCTGCGTTCAGCGCTAACCACAGGCGCCTATTACCCTAGCAACTCTTCACAGGCCATTCTCATTCTGACTGAGGAACATTTAACCAGTTACATTATGAGCACCACACCTTGCTGCTGAAACAGCAGTTGCTTTTCACACTTACCGAATTGTTATTTACGTGGTATTGAGCTGGTGGATCAATGGTGCACCTGCAGCACAAATCTGTTTTATCTTGGTTTTTGTGTTTGGGTTTTTTTGTTGTTGTTGTTGTTGTCGTTGTCTTTTTTTCTTTTAATATATGTGTCTAATCTTTATCAAGCTAAAACTATTAAAAGATGTAAAAACCTACAGCCAAGCTGCAACATCAGAAAAAAAAAAAAAAAAAAAGTCTTCCGTTTAGTCCTTAGTAACACGCTGTCTATTTTTTTTTTCCCCTCAAGATTTTTCCTTTGCTTCAGATTTGGAGCATTAGAGTATGAAGAAGAAAAAAACATGACAATAGTTCTCAGTTAATTTTATTGAGAGTTCGTCAGCTTCAACAAATAACAAATTTGATGTAACAGAAACTCCAAACAGGGATGGATTATTTTTGTATTACAAACTCCCAGACTTATACTTCACCCAAATGTAACACCTGGTTAGAGCACAGACTTGCAAAATTATTTGATTCTTCCCTGTTTCATTCAAGACATCTGTTCACTGATCATTCACCAACATATCAACTAACCTGTGGAAATTCAGATTTTACTGTGGTTAAGGAAATTATACAGAAGTTTTGAAAGCATCAGTTTAGGCTCATTTTTCTTTTTCTACAGAACAGCCTCCTTCACTTTCTTCTCATGACCCAGTTATGAGGTATACTTTGTGTTCTGACCAGTACCTTATTTTTGTTGTTGCTGGTTTAAAACATCAGTAAAATTGATTAATGATAGCAGCTTTGGATACCATTAAAAAAAAAAAAAAAAAAAGTGTTCACAATACCCTTACTCAGACATTCTGACTAGTTCAGTTGACACCTCCACAAACTTCTGTAAAGAAACGCTGCAGTGCGCCAAGGGTTTCTGGTTATCTATTTAGCTTGTTTATTAACTTAAAAGTATGAAGTTGCCATGAGTCTCAAGAGTTTACCCTGGTAGTAGGCATAACAGCAATAGTGCTAGAGCCTTAATCTGAATGCTCATCCTATAGCTACACAGCTACAGAAATATCTTAATTCAGATCAAATTAATCACATTTACATTTAGAATGAGAAAATTTTAAAGCAAACTGCTTGTATAATTTTTGAATTGCTCCACAAATAAATATTCTGAACTGAAATACTGACATCCATTTGAAGTCTTTTTAGACAAAATATAGTGGCATAGTGTTTATCATGTATAGATTTGGAGTTATTTTTTTTTAATCAAACCTGCAACAAGATGCATTTCATTATAATATGTATACAAAAGTATTTTTCAACAAAAATGTAATTTGGATCATTAAAATATCATGCTATACTTCAACAGTATCTTAAAAGGCAGATCCTCAGACACCGTTTCATAACACTGCTGAAGTTACTTTCCCCTCAAATTACAGGGTCTGTATTTAAGAACTCTCCAATATATTTCAGGAATGCTTAAAATACATTTCATATTATCATATTTTGTAAATAAATAAAACATATATCAAGCAAACTAAAATTATTACATAGATTGTTTCCTTCTACTTTACTGCCTGGCTAACATTTACAGATCTCCTAAAAATCAATTCCATGTTATCCTAAATGACAGTCTAAAGAAATATAAATTGAACTGATGCTTAAAGTTTACTTTATTCAGAAACATCTAAGATAGTTTATTGGAGAAACAATATAAATGCTTAGAAACAAAAGTCAGAATGAAACAGTATTAGATAAAGCTGGGACCGCTTCCTCTCCTACACTATCTTCAGAATTACATTGAAAACCACAAGAAAAGTCAAAAGTGTATCGATTTCTCCCATAAAAGGAATTTCAAAATTCCTAAATGATAACATGATAGAGCAGCCTGACTGTACTTGTTACAACTTGCTGAACAGCCTTCGGTTCCCTTCTCCATTTTACCTTTCATTACATTTGAACTCCTTGGCTACCAACTTCTTACAACAGATCTCCCTCTGGAAACACCTAGAAAACAGGACTTCCACGCAAAGACTGTTTTCTGGTCTCTTGGGATTAATATTTTATTAACACAGGAACTACTTCCTGAATGCACAAAGTTTGAAGTAAGAAGACACATGTGCAGAGCTTGTCTAAGAAGTACTGCTAGGACGGTCTCCAAGATTTTCTGGTACAATCTTTCTTGCTCCAACAAGTCTAAAGGTTATGTAGTGCTGCTGGAGTGGTTTTAAGTTTCAATGACTAGCGTTTTTGTATCTGGGACAAGAATGTAATTAAAAACTTAGCAAACAGTAGCTCATATTTAAACTATTTCACATTTAAAAATGCAATTATTTTCATAAGCAAATGCAAGAGCAGAAACGTCATTACTACAGGCTGCTTCAAAGAATACGCAGTTTCCGCTCTTGCAGCTGCGGCTCTCCAGCATCAATGGAAGCTATTTGCCAAAACCCAGCGTGGGTCTAACTAAAGCTCTCTCTCTCAGCACGTTCGTACTACTGTTTGTTTTACACGGGTACCTTGGCAGGGCTGGTAGCGATAGGAATTCACTGGCTGAGACACGATACAGACATACACCAGAACTAACCCAAGCAAAAAATGCTATAGAGCTGAAACCATATAGGACCAGCTAAAGGAGGCAGAAAATATGCCAAACTGATAATGAAACAGTTGGCTTCAACTATTCACCAATAACGAGATCAAATAGCATGAGATAAAAAATAGAAAGTGACAAATTCAGAAATGACAATCTAGAGACAATCTTAGAAAAAGATATACTTTTTAATGAAAATGTAATTAAACTATATAACTAAATTCCATAAAATTACAAGTTTAGCTTTTATTGTTGGGGAAAACGTTTTTTTTTCTTTTTCAAGCACTATACACCAAGAAAATTCTGACTAAAATTGGAATTAAGTAGTAGCCCTAAGATCTGACCAAATGGTACCTTCCTAAAAGACAAACCGTGATTCAAAAGACTTCATGTTCAAAGTAGAAACACAAGGAGAAAACAAGCAGTTATACACTGGAAAAGTGCTTAACTAGATGCCATGAAGCACCTCAGCAGCAAGTCTGTGAATAGAACCCAGGCTTGATAGTTCACTGGCAAGATCTTATCTGGTAGATCAGGGAACTCCCGTGGAAGCATAAATCGCCCATTTAATTAGTGTCACAGCCATTTCCCTGCTTTTCAAAATTTTGATTACTTTTAACTTTCACAAATCTGTTCAGTACAGTTCAAGAACAGGCCTGAAATCCAAATATTGCCAAAAACCCAAGACATTATTCTAACAACCACATCCTGTGGTTAAAGCATAATAAATTCCAGAGGTATTTTTCTTGCCCGTAATCCCATCTTTCCATCCTGTGCACACACAAATTCTCAAAACCTTCTGAAGCTCTTAGCCTACGTATGAGAAGGATGACCACTGCGGTTAAAGCAAAGAACTCAAAATCCATTTCTAACTTTCGGCTCTCCCGCAGATTTCCTGCTGGCTGGCTTTGAGTGTGTGGCATCCTTTTTTCTCTCCCAAAAGAGCTGAACTAATACCACCAGCCATCCCCAAAAGGTGCTGATGAAATAAATGAATACTCACAGGACATTTCGGGAATGCAGTAGTCCAAAGCTTGTAGTGCAAAACGATTTGTGTCTTATAACAAAGCAATACAGTAAACACCAGTTTTGACACTTAAACTTTTTGTTGGACTTCAATCTCATGCTTCCAGAAACTGACATCCTGGAGGAGAATGTCTCTTTAGCTATGGCAGGAAGCACAATGCCAGGCTTTAAATATCACATAAAAATAATTCAGTTATTGTATAATATTATTATATTCAAAAATAAATATCAAATTAAATAAGAACGCATGTTAAGGATAGCAAAATGCCAGTCATTGAACTCCCAGTGATAGTCATGGTGGTTACAAAAACAACAGAGTGAATCAGTGCTGCAAATTCAGTTATACAAGCGGGAAAAAAATCTTTCATTTATGTTTTGACGACCTGAGAAATAAAGATAGGGTTTTTTTTTTCCAGTATAAAATCAGTATACCTAAACAATGGCAAGACAGAGCAGTGGATGAAACCACAGACGTCCTTGCACCGCTTTCCCATGTCTGTAACCCAACCACTACTTTTTTTTTTTTTCCTTTTTTTTTTTTTTTTTTTTTTTTCTTTTTACGTACAGTTCAACCTGACACATGGGCAATTGCCATCACTTCCTTATTTCTAAAGCACAACTTACTGTTCGAGTGATGAAGCCTACTATAACGGGACAATGGCCTACTAGTGAAATGACAGGTAGCACTACCAGGCGTGCGTTCAAATAGGAACAGCTACTATGGCAAGGGCACACATTAATAAACTAACCCCTCTCCACATACACACGCACAGTTTAAATTAGTTTAGTGAATAGAAATCTAGAGAACTTTTGCTGCTCGTTTTTAGCAACTACACCTGTAGGTCTTGGCTACAGCTCTGGGACAGGGTCTGGTTCAAAGAGTTTCCCCTCCTCTTCCCCTCATCCTCCTCACTGCTTGCTCCCGTCTTGTCACCACGCCACACCACCATTTCGTTATGAGCGTGCAGCTGTTTCTAGACCCACACTCGCTCAGCTCAGCTCAAAAATAACCTATTCGCGTGGCTCAGTTTTTGTTTCTTTTTCTGCGAGACTCCCGCCAGGTCAACAATCGGCACAGCTGAGAGCGGGGAGCTGCGGAGCAGAGGCAGGGGCAAGGCGGCGAGGGCAGGAGGGAGCTCCTTCAGCCAGCACTGCCACCAAAGCCGTCGCGGGCAGGAGCTGTGCTCCCACGTGCACCCCGAACCCAGGGAGAAGGAGAGAAGAGCCAGCAACAGAAAAGATCAGCTTCTCGGGGAAAACAGACTTCTTGATGTCTTTGTTAAGCAAGCAAGGTAGTCAGTAATTCTCTCTTTTAACACCTGACAACAGTCATTAACAGTTTAGTTATATCCAGTCCATAATCTCAGGGAAATATTCAAGAATTTAAGAAAGAGGTGCTGATAAATACGCACTACAAGTGAAGACTCACCCCAGTCAGACTGGCTTATCCCATCTCTGAAGGCTGGAGCAGCGAACGAGGAGATCTGAGATGCCTCCCCAGAGCAGGGAGGAGAATGGTAATTGCATCATTTTTCGAGATCAGGAGAGGCAATGGTTTAGGCAGTGGCTCTCTTTCCTGTGAGTCAGTACTGAGCCAGTCAGTGCCCTGCAGCACTCCCTGGGGCTCTGTGCTATTAGAAGTGATGACTCTCACACAGGCTGTAGAGCAGGATCCAAGCTGACTTTTGCTTATTAGAAAAAGATCTGTTACTTTATTTTTCAGAAAGAGCAAGAACATACTGCTAATACTTTGGGCAACTTCCAGCAGCCAAATTACTGTTAATGCCCAGAACACTTTCCACTTTTGTCAGGGGGCCTCTGAGATGACTAAATAAAGCTTCCTATACTCTTACTATCAACATTTTGCAGAAAGAAACAGCCAGAAAAAATCTGACTTGAGAAAATCACCCTACAAACACTATTCACATCTGCCGACTGCCAGGTTTACACTTCCACCACTAAATCACACTAAGTTTGCTGTCTAAAAAATAGTAACTTCATATGGAAAAAAAAAAAAAGCATTCTTCCAACTTAAAAAACTGTAGCACGGCAAGATGTATGCCAAAAGTATCTGTATTCAAGTGCAAGTAATGGGGGAGGAATTATTGAAGGAATTTCAAGACAAAAAGCTTTAGCTCATGCTTTTAGTAAAAAAGGAGTTCTGCATACAAACTGAAAATACTGTCAATCCTTTTGTGGCTCTTTGGAAGTTCATAGTACATGTTTTATATACTTCATACACCTTCCTTGGGCAAATCTCATAACCAAGTATTTTTGTGTTTAATTTCCAGTCTAGAAAGACAAATGATTTCTCAATGAGAAAGAAAAGAAAAAGCCACAAACATTTATGCATGTGTAGAGTGTTTCTAAACTAACACAATCCACAAATATTTTCAAATCCAAAAGCCACTTTTACACTAACAACTTCTTTCAGATATTTCTGCTGGTCATTTAACTGCCTCTGACAAACTTTCATTAGGAAATACCATGATGCTTGAAAAGAGAAAATGTCTCAAAGGCAAAAATTTAACAAATGAAGCAAAAATACAATATAACATGCGATATGACGAATCCTGTATTCGTCTCTATCACTTAGCCCGCTTTGTTCAGGAGCTAACAGACAAATGTTTCAGGTAAGGAAAAGCATAAACCATATGCAACCCCTCAGTGACCTAAACCATGCATAAAACAGGCACATCTACATTTTTAGCTACTCTACGTGTTACACACAGTCATAAAAATGCTGTAACATTTAGTTAAACCATGAGACAGTGGTTTACACCCAGACTTCTCCTACATTGTCACCATGGTAAGCCTAAGCATACAGATAATACAAGAAGTCAGAAATGAGGAAGGGAAAGGAAAAAATGTAAATGAAAATGTCTGGTACGTACTTTTGTTAAAAAAAAAAAAAAAAATGTGATCAACTTCTTCAAATGACTAAGGCTATACTATTTGATGATATATGTATTCAGGCACATATATGCTTGACTGCACCAATAATTTCATCACTGTATCTTTCTGAAGTATTCACATAAACATACTCAAGCACAAAAAACAGATGAGAAAATAGGTTGAAATTAAATGCAAGCAAACTGTCAAAACTTAAGTTTCAAAACATAGTTGCTCCACAGTTTTCGAAAAAAAAAAAAAACCACTAACACTACAACTGCTTGAACATATTCAGTGACAAGCACAGAAAAAGGCAGTCTTTCTCTCAGACTGTCAGCTTTAGATGGATTTTTTTAAAAAAAGGGGGAACATAGCAGTTCTGACTAAGGTGCTAACAGTACAAGTGACATCCCATTGGGAAACAAATTGTATTGTGTCAGTAAGAGATATGAAGCACAGATTAAGTTGTAAGAATAAGTTTGTATATTTAGACAACTGCTACAGACAATGAACATAGAAACTAACATTCACTGAACTCTCCACCCAAAACATTGATTTATGAAATCCTGAATTCTTAGACAGGGTGACGCATAAAAGTAAAAAATATGAGTAATAAAAAAAAGCAGCAGAAATCAGCCATGCCAAGTACAAGAGATATTTTACATGTACAAGAGCACCAGATGTCTGCATAATCAACATCATGGCTGAAAATAAGTCTGTACTGTGAACTTAAAGCAAGAATTTAAGTAACCCAAAATAAACAAATATTAAGGTTTGCAGAAAACTGTATTCACAGCTGGAAATGTATTAACTAATACAACAGTTCTTTTAAGTGTTTTTTGGTTATAAATTTTTCCAAAAGTTTCCTCTTGGCTGAGATGATGCCTGGAAGCTAGCATAAAAATGCATGAAGAAACCTGTCATTTAAAAGGCAGGCAATACACAAAAGTCTTAATTGTGAATAAAAATGTTGAATTAAGCACCAGTTCGTCTGCGTGCAACACTAATCCTTCCCACAGTTTACAGTGGGAAGGCAGACGGCAGCACCGAGTGCCGGAGCCCTCTGAGCACGCAGCGCCCAACCTCCCGGGAGCTAACACAGGCCGGACCAGAGGTCAGGGCTTCCCCCTTGCTCCCAGGGATCAGCGCTTGGCTGGACCACGACTGCTACTCCAAGCAGGCAAATGACTCCCCAATTTGCCCTTCTTTTATGATCCTACAGAAACTATTAACAGGAGATCAGCCTAAGGAACAGGGAATATTTGGTGAATCTTCTGGAGCATCAAGGAACTCAAACTGCATGGTAAGATCCAGGTCAATAAATCCCAAATAAGAAAGGTGTATTCTCATTCTGGCCAAAGTCAGACAAAAGAAAAACCAAGAAGCTCATCAATAAAAACAGAGGTTTATTTCAGTACTCCTATTTTTTAGGGTGCCTTACCACTAGTTCTTGTTCAGAAATTAGTCGCTTGCACAGAAGCATAAAAACAAGACAACAGCATCAATACAAAACCATCTTGCATATTAACATATAACCTTACCCATATATTCCTTCATTTAGCGTGCTTGAAATCTAGAACAAAAATTTGATTGTAGGGAAACATATATAAAAATGTAAGTCATGAGCCCAAGCAAAATGCATAAAGGTTTGCTGACTTCTCCATTAAGACAGGAAGGAAGTTATAAGAATAATTTAGCCTTCTGGCTGACAAGGTTAGTTGCTTTATCAGAATATTTATGCTAGCTGACATTTTTATTATGTCACTAAATCACAAAATTGTGTGTTTTAATCAAAGCTTTTAGCACTTGACTGCAGAGAAAAACTAAACTTAGGTCAAAATAGATCAAAATTCAGAAGGCAAGAGAAAGGTGAGTCTTACAGTACTAAAATGCTTTAAAAACAAACGAAAAACACTCAAAAGTTATATTTGGCAATATTGCAAGGAGGGTGTTTTCCCTCATCTCCCAGGTTATTACCTTGTAAAAAAAACTGATTTGTTTGCTTTTATTTTATTTTTATTTTAGCAGAGAAAGGGCAGGTGGACAAATATCATTGTTGCCTACTTTTGCATTCTGTTACCTATATATCAACATAGAAAAGAATTAATAATCAATAGCCCATAACAGTCCATGGGAGTACAGGCAAATGTCCCAAGCAGCTTAGAACTACATCAAATTCCATTTTGGAGTCATTCTGACACAGGTCTTACTCCAAATCACAAGGCATACAATGCAGTTTCTGTGTTATACAGTCTGTCCAAATTATCAAATTGTCCAGATTTTAAATAGTTTTTTGTTTTTTTTTTTAAGGCTACCATGGTAAAGAAAACTAACTGTATAGTTACATTAATAAGTTATTAGTAGATCAATTAAAACATGGGGATTAATAGCATGTAAAGTCTCCCACAGCAACTGCCAACATACAAACTACGTCCTCCTGTATATGAAAGTAGAATAAACAGTCTCACATTTACCTTATATAGGCTAATAATACACACGGTTCACAACTGAGGCATTTTGGTTTCTTCCTTGGCAACTTTCTGTGTAGTCATCCTCTTAGGTTTGAATACAGACCGATTACCAGCCCAATTATTGGCTAAAAACTCCCAGGGCCACAATTACCTAGCTGCTCCCCAACGTCAGCATTAGAAGCCATACAGGTAGCCTGACCGCACGCGCTTCTGGAGAGGGGGAGAAAACAAGGATGTAAAATACAGCTCTGATCTATGATCACAAATTCCTTTTGATTACCGGGGGAATCTACATCCATACTGTGAAGGTCAGCTGGACATGTCTGACTCTTACAGGTAACATCCTTCGTTCAAGCACTGGAGCCCGGTCAGAAGGATGGATTGTATTGCACTACACTGAGGGAGGAGCGGCGCTCAGCCTCCGCTGCTGAACAAGACATCATTAAAGACCGTCCACAATTATGTGGGCCGTTCCCTAACAGAACAGGTGGTTAGTGCCTATAAAAACCAGTTTTTCAGGTCTGAACTCAAATCGCATGGTAACCACGCAACAGACCACCCAAGGGGTTGTGCCTGGCCAGAGGGTCACGCAGCAGCTGAGGGAACGGTGAGAGAACCAAAGCCTGCCTGGATCCTTCTCACAGGGCAGAGCAAAGGAAGCCTGCACTGGGGGCATGGAGTATGGAGACATGGCAGCCCTACAGAGCATCATCCAGAGCCCAGACAGTGCTCCAAACAAGGCAGACTCAGGGAACGGCACACAGAATAGTTGATTTTGCACGGCTAACAATCTCCAGCATTACCTGCAAGCCTTTAAAAACTTCCCCCACAACTAGCTCCGTGTCTCTGCGACTGTCAGCAATCCCCTGCCTCCGAGAGTTCGGTGGTCCTGGTGATGGGCCTCCAGAGCAGTTCACTTTAAACAGACGCAGAGTCGCACTGATTTTAAGGTCCAAGGTCCGGGCTCAGTGAGGGAGCCTGGAGAGGCACCACCCAGAACCTCCTTCAAGCCCCGAAGGGCTTAAAGCACTCTCATACAGGGTGGGCGCAAACACCGCTAGCCGGTGCCTTGCAGAGAGGGCTCGAATCAGGACGGTAACACCACCAACCAGCACACAAGAGAACTCACTACAATTCAACCACGACACTGAAAAAGAAAGACGGAGTTGTTCCCCACTCTGCCTATTGCTGCACGGCTCCTCTGCCTTCTGCTAGACCTTTGCTCTAAGCGCGGGGCTCACGGCTCTGCAACTCATGACAACATTTCTGAACAATTTGGTCTCCGATGCAACAGGTAGGTACAGGCAAGCGCTTCTGAAACACACCAGGTTTCCAGAAGACACATGCCACCTTCCCCCTTGTGGTACCTCCACAGTCCCTGTCTCAACGTTATCACTAATCTAGCCTGACTCTGTGTCTGGGCAAGGTTTTCTCAGATCCAGCAGAGTGTTATTATACAATATAATCTAGTCTCCTCTGCCTGCAACCTATAGTGAGTCCATTTCTGTGAGTACAGTGCCCCAGTTAAAGAAGTCATTTCTCTTCTCCCCCCTCAGCACTTTTTCCCACTCTTGAAATCCCCGCTATTTCTAGCGAGAATGTTTTACAGCATGTAAGCACAGCAACACTTCACCCTTTTTCCAACTACTCCAACTACACACTATGTTATTCAGCACAGCTTCCAGCATGCTGAATACACTGTGTGCTGGAGAAGTGCTGCCTCACCCATTGGCTTGGTTTTAATGAGAAAATAAATTAACTGATTCCCAGATTATGCATCCATACTGTCTGCAGCCAACACTCCTCATAGACCTACCACCAAGTAATACAATTTTTTCTTTGGCAAGTGCTTCTTAAAATGTTGGTTATCCATCTGTAAATGCACAAGCTGAAAGAATGATGCCTGGGATACCTGTACACAGAAAGACACGAGGCACCGTCCAGAAAGACAAACAAGCACAGTATCTTTTAGATTATGTAGTCTTTGGAAATGACATTTTAGTCAGTTTTCTTTATGTATACATACACATCTTTTGGTAGCAGAGATAACTCTAAGAAAAGCCTAACCATCACTGGCTAGGGAGCCTTTCAGCGCAGTTTAAAATAAGTATAGCAGAATGCATTTCTAAATATGACAGCCTGTATGAACGTACGACATAAATTGATTCAACATTTAAAACAAGTGTTTAAAGCTACTCTGGTAAACCAGTTTAGCTACAACGACATCCAAATTCCCTGTCTAAACATGTTGTATAAATAGTTACGGAACACACACAGCCAATCTATGAAAATGAACAGCCTGATTCTTGCCTAAATCTGTCCAGAATCTTGGGGGGCGGAGGGGGAATAATTCCCCCTTTATTCTTCCAATATATTATTCACGAATTCCAATTCAATCGCCACTACCCGGCAATGTTGTTGGTTTATTGGTCTGCACCTGACGAGAAGCAATGTAACACCCCCGCACAGTTCTGCTCCCGCTGACAACTGATGTCACTAAATCACGCTGTAAAGCGCTGCAAGCGAGCTCTGAACAAGCAAGCAATCATCGCGTCAGCTCGCGGGGGGAATAAAATTGCCTGTGTGGAATCCTGCATATTTGTGGCGCTGTAAGAACTGCATAAAATCACATTTACAAAGTAACAGTGCTGTTTTTTTCCTATTTCTTTGAAAGCTATATGTGGTGTTTATACTGTTATCAAATTAAATTCTCACTTTCTCAGAACAACTCCGAGTTTTGACTACCTTCCAACACCTGTGAATATCATATTGTTACGTCACCTTCAACAGCACTGCACTTCCTTAACCGGTCACAATATATGCCAACACAACTGTCACTATAGCACCGCGATGCATCGCCTGCCTTATTTTAGAAGTGCAGCATCCTGAGAGAAAAGGGAGTGGGGGGCTTGTAACTGCTGTGGTATTACAATTAGCAGACTAAAAATAAAAAGTAGAAAATCCAAAATCCAAAACAGGATACTCCTCAGGAACTTAGAAAAAAAACTATAGATGATTTTTAAGAAGTACTGCAGTGAAATATTTTCACATTCATTTCCTGCTGTACAAGTAAAGCAGAGGAGTGGAAATCTTTCTTATGTGGTACTGAAATTGGGCAAACAATTCAGTTAGCAATACCTCAAATCAAAATACAGTCCCGGTCACTTTTCCAGCATGTCCGCAGAGGTATGGCTTACAACTCGGATAACAAGAGCACAGTTTTACAATACAGCTACTGCCTAAGAGGAGGGAACGGCCCCCGCCTGTCTCTCCAGAAGTTCAGCAATTCAGTCTTGTCACTTCCTCTATCCTGGTTGCTCTGTTCAGACTTAAAAAAAAAAATAAATGCTTATCCTATAAAAGAATAGCTTTTTGCCCATGTAGTTCCCCAAATCAGCTCAGCAGCAGGTCAGATGCGCAGCAGCGCTGATTCAAGGGGTGGGAGCAACGAGGCAGGAAGCGAGCAGCACTGCGCTCTCCTAGGGACAGCTGCTCACCGAGCCAGCTTAGCCACACCAGGGAAATCCCACCTGTAATCGAATTCGGTCCTGATTTACATTCAGAGTCATAGAAGAGTATTTGCAGAAAATACACTTTACAAAGCCATCAATAGTCATTTTATGTAACTAGCAAGCAAAAAGCAATTTAAAGTTTCCAGGACATTCCCAAAAGCAGCTGTGCTTTTCTGGACGTATGCAAAGCCCTTGCTGGAGAGAAAAAAAAAAA
>VXAA01003912.1:475697-514806 GCA_013399115.1 Anseranas semipalmata
TTTTTAATTTTTTTTTTTTTTTTTTTTTTTTTTTTTTTTTTTTGCAGTGATCAATCTTCATGATCCTTTCCGTGGCGAGCTGGGAAAAAAAAATGCAGTTGCTAATCAATGTCTGAACAGTCTGAAGCTCCGGAAGAGATCCAAGGAGTCACTATCAAACTATCCTGTAGCATGAGATCATTGCACACAGAAGAACAGTCATAAAATAGGCAACTATCTACAAAGGTCTGAAAGGGCTGCATCCCTCTTGTGTTTCCTCTTTTTGCCATGGAAGTACTGATGGTGTGATTTGCTGCCTTGATGTTGTTTGTTTGTGACTGAGGTACCATGGCTTGAGTTTGCTGGACCTTGGAAGCCTTTGTTAGAAGAGCGAAATAACCGCGCAGATCCATGCTGCAAAAGAAAGAGAGCCTGGTAAGTCAGTGGTAAGAAGTGTGACAACTACACAACCCCATTTCTAGATAACAAGGACATTAATAACTCATAGAAGTGTTAACACAAACAACCTGACATGGCAAAAGAAGCTAGGCCATTGCTTAGGTGGCAGAACAGAACCACAAATCTTTCATTTTGTTGGTTGCAAACAAATGCTTCTCTCTAGACCTGAAACCATGCAAATGAAGAGAGCGAAGAGTATAGCACTTTGAATTTTGAAAATGATAGAACTGTTCTATCTCACCCACTGTACAACCATCAGAAAAGTGTTTTTACAGAAACAGAAGTCTGTAATCCAAGAAGAGAGATGAAGATTGCTCAAATCTTATCTTCTGTGCACAATTAAGACAACACTCTTTTAAGACCAGAACTAATTTTTTTATCACGTCTTTTTGCAGATGTACATTATCTCAAATTATGCATATTCACATTCCAGCACCAGAATTTGCTCTGTGTAACACAAACACAGAGTAATAATATATCCAAGGTCTGTTTTTTTAAACTGCCTCATTACTAGCTAGAGATCATCAGCAAATAGGAGCCAGTAAGTCTTCAGAATTACTTTTCAGGAATATTACTCCAGAAGATTCCAGACTATTTTTCATTCATTGAAAAAGTCCTAAATTCTGAAAAAAAGTATAAAAATGTAAAATGCATATATCCAGAGGTATATTGTATATCTCTATATAGTATCTATATATAGGCATATAGTATTTCCAGATTACTGATTTGTCACAGAAGTATTCTCAACATGAGAAATCCCCTAATGTATAAACTCTGGTAGGTCTCATCATAAAGACGTTTGAACTTAAGGGGAAATGAAAGGGAATTTCATGTGTCAGCAAGTATCTCCATCTCCCTTAATAAAAGGCAATTCAACAAGGATCAACAGCCAGTCACCGTTTTAAACACATATTTTTGCTGTTATTCACTAAAGTGTATGCAAGTGTCATTAGTTTTCAAATTCAGCAGTTAAGTCTGGACCAACATGATTTTTGGAAAAAGGAAGTTTGTGCAACACAAACGTGTACTTCTGGCAAATCCAGATTTCCCAGAATAAAGTCAATCCAATTTAATCTGTTTAAGGCTGGGAAAAGCACCATTGCAAATTCACCTCTCTAAGCTAAACAGAGAACTAGGTGATTTTTCGATACAACCAGTGCTCAAAGTTTTCTAGTGGGGCAAAGGGGAGGAGAAAAACACATTTTCTTTCCAGAACAAACTATCCTTCCATGGAGGGTGTGTGTCATACTCAAATATTCTAGACAGTTTTTGCTCTTAAACATTTCACAAACCTGAGATTTGTTCGTGTTGCTGGATGTATTGGCTGTTTGGCTAGTTTGCGTTTTCCCGCTTGACTGGGAGGATTCCAGTGATACTTCTTGTGACCCCACTCTGTTTGTGGTAGACTGACGACAACTCAATTGTTTAGAGGTTTTGCAAGGTGTTCCATCAGAATCCTTCAAGAAAATTCAAAATTCTAGTGAGTTTTTCTTAAGAATAAGTGAGTTTTTCTACAAGTCAGTGAGTTTTCCCTTTGAAATAAAGCTAGCAATGGACAAAATTTGATATGTGTTTATTAGATATTAAATCTTTCAGCCCAGAATTCTTACTGAGTAAACAAACTGTTTTAAAAATGTATTGGTACATGATTCTGATTTTGGGCTTTATCTTTTACTCATTGTTTTAACAGAATTCCCATTCAAACAGATTTTATTTTTAATAAGGCATTTTGTAGTACTTTTTTAAGCATATGGCTTAGGACTACCTTTTTTTTTTTTTTTTTTTGAGATACAGTTTTCCCAGAGAAAAGAGGGCTGTATAGCTTTGTATCTACTGTATTCACTTTCTTATATGTTTTGTGTCAAAAAACACATTGCAATTTTACATGTGTAGAAATTGCATAAAAGGTAACATCTTATGCAAGTTAAGATTCTGGATGAAATAATTAACTAGGATTCTGAGCTTTCTGTGGCAATACAAATAAGAAAAACAAATAAATTGAAAAAACAAAATGCAGAAAATCTCCAGTACTTACCACATCACTAGAACTGGACAGTGTAGATGAAGATGACGACAAGGGACCCGATGAAGAATTTGAAGAATGTTTACTAAGTGTTTCTGAAGTTTTATTTCTAGGTTTTCCCAGTGCTTCATTCTCTTCAGCAAGATTATTGTTGCATTTGTCTAGCTGCTGATTATCTACTATCAAGGTTACTCCATTACCTATTGAAAAAGAAACAGAAGCACCACCATGCATTAACTGACAAAATATATGTTGCCTTTTTTTTTTTTTTTTATTAAATATATACACCCATTCAGGTATTATGTATCTATTATATCCAGCAGGATATATACAGACATCTGTGCGCATACATACTTTCAATACCTACAAGCACATTTGTACATGTGTTTGTGTGTATGTACTGCATGCAGCAAGCAAATACTTTGCAGAAGCTATGCTGGTTTCTTAACAAGATCCATTATTCTACACTATGAAAACCCACCAAGCGTTACACACAGTTCAAGATGGAAGTTAGAGAGATAAGCCATGGAAGAAAGTAGTAACAGAGCTCAGATGTGCTGTTTAATAAGACTGTTTTACGACATGCTTAAACAGCACTCCAAGATACAGCTTTAAATACTGTTCCTATGAGCCCAACATTCTGCAGTTCCCAGTTGTCTTCTACTGGAGCTGCTAGGGTCATAAGAACTCCAAATAACTCTCATTGCTTTGTATAATACCCTAAATTGAAAATATGAGATACAGAACTCTATCTCACTAACTTCTATCTTAATAAATAAAAAGAATCAGAACTTTAAATCTGCAAGATGAGTACTATAATGTCACCATTACCTTCCTAATATAGGGCAATTATTATTATTATTATTTTTTAATGACTGCTTTATCTCACATAAGGCACCGTGGAGTCACCTCTGCTTCTTTCCCAGTAACTAGTACCCACATAAAAAGCTGTCAGTTTTTGTTTTGGACAACTTGTACCGAATTGACTTTCTGATAGATTTATGTAATATATGTTTTTGTGCCACTAGCCTTATTTATATACAGTTTAATATATATGTCAGAATAGATAGCTAAGGATTGCTGCAGAGCTTGCAGGACTGAACTGTGGTTGACTGCCACTGTCAGGTGGTACAGCAGTGCCACAAAGGTCTACAGATCGATAAAACAAAAATGGCCCAGAAGCACATTCCATTTACAGGGACAGTGGGGGAAATCACTAACAAAAGCTTTAAAAACAAATAAACAAAAACCCAACCTAGCCTGAAAACCAGGTACTTGTGTCATCTTCTCTGATTAATATCTAACGAGAGAAGACTTCTAGTACCTAACATTCTAAAATGAATTGTAGAGTATTAAAATTTTAATTTGAAAATTTCCAGCCAGCAGAAACACCTACACCAAAACAGGGTGGCAACTCACTGGTGGGGTCAGGAGATTGGCAATGATGATTTTAAAGGACATTTCCAGCAAGTTCTCTGGATAGATTTTGTGTGTTTCCATTTGTTAGTAACAAGAATTGTGATCGATATTTTAGTATTTCTCTTTTTTAAAGACTTATTCCATCCATTTATATGGTCAGTCCTGGTTTAAATACTGCTTCTATGGAAGACAGACTTCAAATACTTTAAAAAGAAATAAAAGACCGACAGAAGGGAAGCATTTGGATTTAAACTAGCATCGCTAATAATTCTTTTTAAAACCTTGTCCACATTTTAAAGACAAAGGAAGTGCAACAGTGACGACATGTAATTTAAATTTGAAGTTTTTCAAAAGCTTCCTTTTGCAAGCCAGGACTCTTTACAAACCTCCATACTGACCAAATTTATCAACAATAGAAGATGTTGTGGTATAGCCTTTTTATTCTTGTACAAATCTAAATTTTCTGGGTGAAAACACAAGAAAGTCCATCATCTCTTAGCAAATGAAGTAAAATCATATTAAGATGCACACGTTGCCTTATGTGGAGCAAAAGCAACAAAAAATTTACGTAATCAAAATACGCAGGAAGTTTCCCACTGTCAGCCATGCTTAGTCAAATCTTACCATTACACGAAGACTCGGTCCTACTTTGCATTCCCCACTGCTTTGATATCCAGTCTCTGTATGTGGCCACTTCTTGCGTTACTCTAATTATTCTACCTAATATACTGTAAACCAGGAAAAAAGAAAGAAAAAAACAGCCCACACAATTAATTTTAGGTACCCAAAAATATAAGCAACTAATGTCTGAGATTTAGACTCATAACATTTACCTTTCAGTTTCGTTGTTAGGATAATATTTAGCTATTGGGGAAACTGCATGGCTCAGAACAACATAGGCATAATCAAAAGCCTGTTTCACTTGCATGGCACCGTATGAGCTCCTCCCAACATCATTACCTTAAAATAAGAATATAAATAAATATATGAAACTGAAACCACAATTACCTCCTTTCAGACATGGGACAGTTACATTTTTCAAAAAACAATTGTCCTTAAGTCCAATTTCACCACAGTTACTTCTTTTAGAATACAAGAAAACCTATAGATATTTACATGTATGGAAGTCCAAAAAGGAAGTTTTCTGGGTAAAAGTTCAATATATGAAGAAAAAAAATAATCATGTACTGCATATATTACAAGTACAACAGTACTATCCCGGGTGACATTTTTCAGGTTGGAAGCGTGTTAACTCTTTCCTATGAGCGGCACTTGATTCACCATTTTTAGAATCCACCTATTTATGTCAACAATCAACCTTAACATAAAAGTAACAATACAGAATGAAATCACTATGTGTTTACATGACTTTATAGATTCAAAGAGGAGAGCGGACATAAGTGGATAAATACATTATAAGGTGCAACTGTGATACAGGCAGGCATAAGCTTGGAAGGGACCAGATGTATATATACTTGTATATCTTGCCCATACTCAGGCCTGTGCTGCTGTAGCTTTATTGCCATCACCACTCTAGAGGACGTGAAAGTTGTTTGGCATGCCTTCTTGTAACCCACCTCCTGACTGCAGCATAGGCATGCTCTTGGTTCTTTGGTTTAACTCCTTTGAATTAAGCATTCCTTTAACTGTTTTTTAGTCAACACAGTAAAACTTGGTTTATAAGGATACCTGGCTGTAATGGATCTTCAATATACAGCATTGATGGTCTATAGCCATCCAGCATGCTTTTTTGCACTTCATCCTTGGCAACATAAGAGCCACCATCCTTTATTCGGATTCCAGTCTTCAGATAATTGAAGTGACGTCCATATAATTCAAAAAACTCTATTAAAAGAACACCATAGTTGGCATTGGGCATGCAGGCATCTTCTCTGGGATGCAGCTATTAAGAAGAGAGGAAAAAAATAATTTTCTTAATACTTCAAGTGCCTGTAACTTCTCTTCTGTTTACCTTTATATCCGTTTCTATTTCAAAGCAAACATGTCTAAATATAATAATAAATAATATATAATAATAAAGCAAACATATCTAAATGTAATAACTATTCTTGATAAAGCAGTTCTGCATCTTTAAAACAAGATGCAGTCAAAACTTTTATAAACTCATTACCTCTTAACAATAAGGCTGGCAAGTATTAGTGTTTTTATATTTGAATTTTTAAAACATTTTTAATATTAATATATTTTGTATTTGAACTTTCAGTTCAGTAAATGAACTTCCAGTGCCAAAGGCAGAGTTTGTGCACAAAAGCAAAGATGAGTATTCCAGAGCCAGTTTGCACTTCAAAAACCTGGGTTTGGAATACAAATACAGGATTTTAATGTACAAAGCTATATAAATGATTCCCTTTATTAAGTGTGCAGCCTGAGAGATTATGAACTGTTTTTCTAATTGATATAAAACTTGACTGGATATCAGATCAGTTTTTGCGAATGGAGATCCGCAAAGTCACCATTAGAACCACCACCTCTAGTCACAATTAGAAAAAATTGGGTTTGGGAGAGATTCTGGTTTCTTTCACAAAGATATGCCTGTTGCCTTCATTTCTTTTCTGCTCAGCGGTCAACTGAAAATAGCACTGAGCAAACACTGATCTCCAGTTCAAGGCTCAGTTTAAAAGTAACTACAGTCTGGAAAAGTATGAATGTACACATACACACAGTTATACGATAAGATTTAGCACAAGAATAAAAATGAGGTTGGTAAAGTCAGAACTTGACTATCTCTTATTTCTGCAGTATTTTTCTCCTGCAGACACAACAATATAATTTGAGCTTATGCATTTTGTTCTCATATATTTAACAGAAAGATGCAAAATGTTTATTTTGTACCAGCTTAAAAACCTAAACAAGCAAATAGAATTATGTTGCATTCATTAAAGCACATACATGATGCATGACCTGGAAAACAAGTGTTATAAAGGACAGCTGCATCTAACACTAACCTACGTAGCTTGTTCCAAGAAATCACACAGTAGTCAACTTATTTTACCATGAATGACACATGTGCCTGGCATTGATACACTAATGGATGTTCCAAACATCTCCTCTAATACCAGTAGTACCAGTATGGAAGAGAGAACAGAAGGCAGGTGGGAGGCATCTATCTTTAAGTAAAAAGGGGGTGCAAAACCACAAACAGATTAAATTATTAAGTTTAAAAAGTAAATTCCTTAAAACATAGTGTCCTTTTGCACCAACAGCAATAGAACTCATTCAGCTTACCTGAAGGAAACTGACAGCCATTAAAAAAAGACTATAAGAACCAATTCCACCTGTGAACACTTCATTAAGGTCCCTCTGCAACAGGAACTGTTTCAATACTAAAACTAGATACGGTAATACAGGATATTTCTGAAAAAGAAGAACAAATGCGTTAGGATTGCGTATAAACAATTGATGCTAAAAGCTAGCTGTTTTAAGTCTCAATGCTAGGTATAATTCTAACTTCTTGTTTTTAATAACGGAAGAAACAAGTGGTCTGCCTGCGATCGAGAATGTTGTTTTACCTCTTCAACTCTGGTGAGAGTTATTAACAATGGAAAAAAGCTATTACCTCACAAAATCAGTGTGACTTTATTTGAATAAACACATTTGCTTTTATAATACAAATGAGAAGGAAAACAGAAGAACTACTGTGGAGATAATCAAATCCGTAACAGAAACTTCCTGCTACCTCCAAGGTGATATCCCAAAATGAACTGAGACTTCTGTCCTGCAAGTACTTGAGATGCCTGGAGTTCAAAACAGTCCTTCAAAAGGACTACACCCAGAAAACATTTTCAAAGGAGCCAACTACTTACTTTTGAGTAATTGGTCCTTCAATAAGTTTGTCCGCATAGATTCCCTTAGAGGGGTGAGTATGCTGCACACATGGAGAACCTGGACCTTTTGGACAGCAATGGAGGCTGGGGCTATGCCTGCACTCCATACACCATCCTCACAGGGGAGGGGTAAAAGGGGCTCAACAATATCTCTCCTTTCATCAGCACAGAGCTGAAAAGTTCCACAGTGCCAGAGAAGAGATGTGGATCGTGGTATCCATCATGGCAAAAGGTCAAAGGGAAAAGAAGAATTTCTTCAAGGACTTCTCTGTACAAGTTTTACAGTGCGCATCAGGAGCCCTATTTAATTAAAGATCCTGTGATCGCCTTTTTGAACTATGAAGAACTTTTAGTCAAGTTGAAATGTCAAATGCAAGGATATACTAAAATTTAGAAACAGGGTTCTCCTGTCAGCCTCAGACTTCCTGAATAAACTCGATAAATAGGCATATCCAAAGGTAATACTGAACACAACATCTGCATTAGGTATTTAAGCGGGACAAACAATCCCACTGAGAGAATGCCCCGTGAATGTTTTATAGAGAAATTCTCAAGAACACCAGTGAAGTCACTTGGCAAGCACACATCAAGTTTCCTCCAAGTTAACTGAATTACCCACCACGGCAGCATACCCACTACCTGCTGAGAGCTACCTCCCCGCTGCCGCACCAGGCTCAGCTGCCTGTGTCCAAGGCCAGTTGCATGGCCTTGGCTTGGGCTGCCAGAAATACAGCTGCACGAGAAAGCACCATGTGAGAAGCCTTGCTGGGGTCCCCCGCTTTGCTCCAAAGCTGCTTTTAATCCCAGTGGTTCCCCTTGGTGTCTGCCAGAGCCACACTGCTGCGCCCTGCCCAGCCCCTCGCAGATGCTGCCCCTGCCCCTGCCTGCTGGCTGGGCTTCCTGAGCCTCCACTTCTTCACTCGGGACTTGGCCTGACTCTGAACTGACCCCGACTACTGCCACCAGACCTGCTCTGCTCTTCGGGCACCTGCGGGCTGCACCCTTGGCTGGCAAGGATCCTGCCCAGCGCGGCACCCGCTCCCTCCCCAGGTGCGCAGCCCATTCTCACTGCGCCCTGACGCAAAGTCAAAGCAGCCTCTCCAGAGGGTTACTGGTAACCTGGATAACAGGAGCACACTAGCACTTCTCTCTTCTTTTTAAGCACACAATGCCTTTAGGCTCAAGAGAAGACTACCTCCTACCTTGAAGTTAAGGAGTACATAGGTGACTTTGGGCAAGTACACAGGGCTGTATGGATTTTTACTTGTCTAATTATTGAAATGCTTTGTCTTTCCTGCTGTTTGGTTAAAAAAACAAAACAAAACACACACACAAAATAAAGCACTCAGTAGTAGAAAAGCAATAGCAAATCACTAAAATGGGACTGCAAGTAAAATTGCCTATTATTTATGTAAGACATTTACCATGAGTGTCCAATGCACTGAACAGAGGAAGAAAAGGAAATATAAGGTATATAAAGTATAAAGATACTTTAATGCATCCTATATATTAAACAAAAATAATGGTAATAGTATTTATGAGACAGCTATTAGTGAATTCCTGAACAATAACTTGCTAAATCTAACTTATTCTACTGAATTGGCATTTGTATGCTGGAACGATATTCAATCTAGAACAAGATTATTCCTACTTGCTGCAGGAATGTAGAGTAATACTGATTTATGTTCAAAGAGCCACAGTTAGAAGAGCAGAACATTCAAGGTCAGTATTAGTGCATTTTCCTTAGTCACTGTATCATTATAAGTCTTCCACATGTACTTTCTTTGTACATTTTGCCATCTTCATGCCTTTTAGGGCAATATAGCGGAAACCTAGGAACTTCATACAATAGTATCAGACAGCAAAAAATAACAGAGTGAATGTGTATCTGTAGTAAGGATGCAGTCAAAGTAAAACAGAATTAAATTAACTCATCACATATTCAGCTCTATAGCTCTATCATAGCGTTGCCTAACCTTGATAAAATCTTTGATGAGCTGGGCTGCTTTAACCCCATTCTGTACATTAAAGCTGATATCAACTTTTACTTCAGTGAAGGAATCTGTCAGTTTAATAATAGGTACCTGCAAAAGAAAGATTAAGTCAACACAGACTTCCAAGACACATTTGGTTTCATTAATAATGATACGCACCAGTAAAAGTGAAATATTTTATGAATTTGTAGAGAGGAGGTAGATAGAGAAAACAGGACTCCTATCTATTTATGAACTCACTCTCCTTGCCAATCTGTTCACATAGATTTTGCTTTTTTAACTCGTATATGCTATTTTCAATTTGCTCTGCTGTTTTAACAGAACTTAACACTACAGTTTCAAGTTATTTATTTTACATTGTTTTTAGTCAGTTTCTGGTGTACAAGCAGAGTTCTATTGGGAAAAACAAACACCAGAGGGAGACAAACGCTTAAGAAATAAAGATAAATGGTAACAGACATACTCTTAAGAAAAAACACAGATTCCTCATCAAAATTATCTTCAAATAAGAAGCACAAGGTATTGAGAGCACTCTACTCCACCCACGTGGTTTCCAAGTTCTCTCTTTTACTAATGACAGCCATCAGTTAGACACCTGTTTAAACTCCAACACTCTTAACATAGTCTTACAATAAGCAAAAGGTAGGAAGTTATAATGGAATTAATCCTATCCTGCATAAGAAACACTACTAAATATTTATACGTCTGTACTTATTACTTCTATATGTAAACGTATTATGTCTGCTTACTTGCAATAAATACATATATATCATTTACTTATGTACAAACTCAGTCCAGAAATTCACAAGTCTGATCATATTAATTCACCTCAATGACTAGCATAACCACACTTGAAAGCAAGCATGTGGTGTGCTGTGTGAAAAATCCAGATTTTCCCCAACAGAAGAAATGCTTCTGTTGGAACAATATCAATTATTTTGTCAGCAAAAAAAAAAAACAACACTACATGAAAAGGTTCTAGTTTGAATCTATACGTAGTTTCTGCTTTTATGAAAATTCATCCTTTTAATAAAGATCTTTCTTTGACTAGAAATTTAGCTTAGAACAAGGAAACACCCTCCTTCCCCAAACTTACAGTTGCTTTATCTAAAACCTTTACTGAATTTTCATCTGCTACATTGTGCTTTCTAAGAGCTTCTTCCAGGGTCCAAAGAGGTAACGTCTCCCATTTTCCAAACACAACTAAATCAATATCACTGAAATGGAAAGAAAACATAGATATATTCAAATTAAAAGACCAATACACCAAAAAGACACACAACTGACATCCACACATAACTAGAAGAAAGCTGATGGAATGTAGCTTAACCAAATAATTTATTCTTGTTTTTTCTTAGGAAAGGGGTGGGGATGAGCTCTTAAACCTGGGGAGATAGAGAACATTTCAGATTACCAAGGGGAGGGGACAGATACACATATCAATCAACTGGCTTGCCAAAGCCAGACATGAATCTGCTCAGACCACACTGTCAGCAGAGAGGGATCAGCTTCTCCAGAGTAATTCAGAGCAAGAAATTAACTTGTTGTGAACCACCTTTGGGCTGTATTAATTGGTAAGGCTGATTTAACAGCTTGTCACTGAAAGGGAAAGTCCTGCTCCTCATCCTCCTCTCCCAGCTGCATGCCCCTGTCTTCTCCTTTACTCCAGGTCTGGCATTTGTCTAATCCACAGCAAATCAATTCACATACTAATGAGCCTGGCAAAAACCAACACCCACTCATCCCCAAAACAAAACCAAAAACATTGTGTTGCCTCTTTGCAACTTGAAGGTGGTTTTCTGGGTGAGCAGAACACCAGAGTGTGCAGGTGGTAGGCAGCTGGTATGTAGTGCCAAGAACAGGGAGCAGGGAAGGACAGAGAAAAACATGGCAATGTTGACTTCAGGAAGCAACAAGCTGTTAAATAAGATCAAACCCTCTAATTAACTTCACCCATTAACTCAGCTCCTTGAAAAAGTGTCTCCATCCCTCTACACTTCCCCCCTATGCACACTGACATTCATATATATATAACGGGAGCTGAAACCTTAATTCTTCTTCCTTTTTGCTCCTCAACTTTTTTCTTGATCTTCCCTGCTTGGTTGGGAGTACAAAGAAGGCAAGTATATAACCCTATAGTTATACCAGCAGGCCACTTTAGTAATATGGAAAACTGCGTAATAGAAAACACCAGAAAATACTGTTCCTCCCCCCNTTTTACAGGTCTGCTTATTCACAAATAATGATGCTTTAACAATCTCAAAGCATTCAAAGAAACTACCTCTGCATTAGACGAAACAACTCTTGCCAACAACTAATGTCAGCAACAGGCAAGTTCAGCACCAGTTCAGCTGCATACCATTTAGCTGACAAGGACAGGCAGAGTTCAGTGAGTTTCAGAAAACTATGTTTAAAACCTGCTTGGAGAGCAGGAAATGGTGCTGAACACTTCTCTTCTGATCTACCTAAACTAAATTAGCGTTAAACCCACTACTGATGCTGACGGTTAACAGTGGGAGACATTTTTCTGATGCACACCAAGAAAGAAAAAGCAGCTCTCTCATCACCTCGAGTATACATGTTACCTGCAAGATAACACAGAGATCCAGCAGCTGAACAATCATGTATCCAAATCTTCAATATCAGCTTAAGTAAAAGAATATCAGACAAACTCTAATACAGGGTAACAATTAAAAACACACTGTAGGTCCTTCTGAATCCAAAAACCTGAAATCTATATTGAGTTACTGATGAGCAGGAAAAAATTATGGTGAAGGGAAGCTTTGTTAGAAGGCAACACTGAATTAATTACCAACACGTGAATGTTGGTTATTTTGAAATTCTGGGAAGTACTGCCACAGGAAGTTTTTTTTGTAGGTCTCTACCATTTTTAAAGTATCTGCATTTGTTCTCCACCAAAAACTCAGCTGAAACCGATAAAAGGAAGTGCATGAAATCAAACAGACAACAGTAAACTTTTTTTTGTTATTGTATCAGCTTCAAAACAATCAAACAAATATAGCAAAGAACTATAGCTATCAGTCACACGGATAGGAATATCTCTCTTGCATTAACAGCATAAATCAAGCCTTTTTAAAATCTATGAAAAAGGCCAAGAAGGCAGCCAAATGTGAAAATAATGTACATTTGTAGACCTTACTTCTAACTTTCCAAACAAAAAATGAGCAGTTCAGCTTTCCTGCAACTCCTTAGACTAAAATAATCCATGTAGTATCTCTTGATCTGACAGATAGTTTCTTTTCATCTGGAGATGAAATGACTCAGGTATCACTTGCAGTCAGTAGTAGATATTAATTCCTCATGTTCCCAAAGAACATTTTGGAATATCTACAGAACTGAATTAAAGTGTTAACCTCAGACTTATGCTATGTAAATGTGCTTATCCCCTGCAGCCATTTAAGCCTTTCATTCTATTTCTATTTTATTGTGAAAAATACTAACAATTTCTATACAGAAGACACTAATGTCACTGAGCAATGACTTTTTTTTTTATGAAAACTAGTAAGAGATTTTGAAAAGGTAGAGGCTGACTGTTGTACAGATTTCACAAAAGACGTCAAAGGGAAAAAAAACAGTACTACATGTAATCTTTTATCTTCAATGCTAACATTAATAAGGTAACATTACATATTTTCATTTAATTGTGGAGACAATGAAATCCGGCTTTTCTTTTAAGACCAACCTCTTATTTTGGTTCAGTCACTTAATGAAGCCAGATCACAAAATAAGCCTTCTTTTTTCATCAATGTAGTAATTCAGATCTTTTACTGACATACATGAAGTCTATATAGACACATATTACAGTTATTAGTTTTAATTACTGTATTTCTGTACATTTTTTGCAGACTGTTAATAGCTTAACCCTTTCTTAACATAACAAGTATACACACAAGTAACAGATACTGGGAGATCAGATAAATCGCTACAGGGGTACAGATTCCACAGGGTATCTTTTTTATTATATGGAATTTATGCTGCAAAATTACTAACCTTGTAGGTAAATATAAACCAGTTTTAAAACTTCCAAATATCTGCACCTGAAACACAAGAACAGTATATATGAAAACAAATTTTCAGGCTTCAGAAGGCAAACAAATTCTATTAAAGTTGCTTGTAAGGGATGGCTATTGCTACCCTCCATTGGTAGATTTTGGTATTGCTAACAGGCACATTATGAACAAAAGTACTCTTCCCTCTCAAAGCGTTTTCATCTTTAATGTAGTATTAACAGTTAACGTTCATTATTGTTATCACATAAATACAGATAATAATGTTAACAACCTCGACTTTTCTCCTACAAAACCTTCTTTGTAATGTCAGAATTTTTCACCATGACCAAACTTGGCAAAAGCCATAAACCAAAAGATTTAAAAAAAACAAAACAAAAAGAAAACAAAACAAAAAGAAAACAAAACAAAAAGAAAACAAAACAAAAAGAAAACAAAACAAAAAGAAAACAAAACAAAAAGAAAACAAAACAAAAAAACCCACTGATGACTGACAGAACAACAACAACAAAAACAAAAACAGTATTAGTTCAATTTGTTTTCTTGCTTTCATATCTCAAAGTATACCCTTCAGTTTTTAAACACATTTTCTGAACTTACATTTAATATATTTCTGTTGCTTTGCATACTTAGAAAAAGATTTTAAAATCAAGGTATGTTTTTTTCTGAATGATAGAGCAGGTAGCACAACTCTAGGATTTCTGCCTAAACAACAACAACAAAATAGCTTCAGGAATTTTCACATCACACAGATTTAGTTCTTCGTGCTGGATTTTTACTAGCATTGGAGGTTTATATGGTCAGGTATCTACTGTAAGCTGTCCGAAACCATGTTCTCATTAACATAGCCAAGCCTCGCTGGGAGATGGGACTCATACCCTAAGTCTCAAAGGGGAACTGGTGAGACTTCAAAGGAGCGATACCTACACATTTGGACTAATTTTCAACCAGACTGTCTTCCGATGTGTTTCCTGGAGCCACCTCACAGAGTGATGTGTTCTGCTTTAATAAGTCTCACAAACTAGCTTGATTTCCACCTATCTGTATGTCAAGTGACCCACTTTTTGTTTTTCCCCTTTGGGATAAGAAAAAAGGGGAGATGGGAAAAGATGGTGTTTTGTAAATAAGTGCCTTGATAGTTTAAGAGACTAAGAAGCAGTACGAGTGCTTCCTGTTGATTTTTTTATATCACTTCACCCTTTAACCCTTCTCACCCCCACCCCACCAAAAAGCACACACTTGCAGTAAATTTAATGCTGAAATTTCATAGCTTCTCACACTAGAAAAGACTGCAAGAGATGTTACCGCACTAGTATCAATATTTTACTAGATCTTGACAAAACCATAAAGGCACAACAAAGCTAGGAATGTGATAAAAATATTATTTTTAACCCAGGATAATAAAAAAAGCATCCTCTGTCAAACTGTTTGGGTCCAGTCAAACCAGGATTTATTCTGCCACCAAAAAAGTCTGAAAAGCACTTTTGCACAATAAAACAAACACCACTGATGGGTTCAGAAAGTCTAAATATGTGTTCACTTTATCAAAGAAAATAGTGTGTTCAACTGAACAGCAAAGAAAGTCTTTATTGAATAAACAATCCTGAAAGTATTCATAAACTTACTGGTACAACATATATGACCTTTACTGAAAGGAATGAGAGAACATCTGCTATTGTACAATAATTTGGAGTGTGAGAAACACTGAATTATTATAAAAGACACCCACACCCACACTTCAATCCCTCTCTCATCAAATCTGTAGAGATAGAAGGGAAAGAGTGGGGAAATCAGATCAGAAATTTTAAAATATTTTGATTTATTATCAGATTGGAATCTAATCCACAGTAGCTGTGTAGCCATTTTCACATTTAAAGCATCCCAAAAGTGGGATACTATTATGTCATGAGAAGCGTGAGCGCTGGTTTTTGTGGAGTGCCAACACTGATGATTATATTTTTTTCCTATGTAGACAGAGATAAGTATTTGTATTCATAATATTTCACAGTACTGTACTGGACTCCTACCTCTGTATGTTATTGTTAGTATTTATCCTACATTTCTGCAAAGTTATTCGTGTTAAATTCCAAAATTCTTGAAAGAGCTTTAATGATACTGTGTCTCCAAATATGTCCTCACTGTGCAGAACAGAACTTGGAAGCCCACAAAAGCTTGAGAAGTACCAAAATCCCCCCCATCAAAACCATAGCCAATTTAAATTCCTCTTTCTGCTACATCGTTAAGTTCAAACACTGAATTTTTTGAAGTCCATCAAAATAAATAGAGTTCATCTTTCTAGTTCTACTATTCCCAATCATACTATTTTCATAACTGAAGTGCATGAAGCATGCAGCATTACCTCTACATGGCCACATAATACTCAGACACAAAGCTGAGGACGTTATGACAAATGTATCCTAAACTCCATTGTCTAGGTTAAGTATTTGTTCAATACTCAGTTTTTCATATTCAACTACTCAAAAAAACTCTGTCTTAAAATGTCTTCATTTAATGTTTTGGGTTGTTCAGTTTCAGTGTAATTAAAGCCTTTCTTATGGTCAGAGCATGGCTGATGCCAAGAACAGTTCTCACTTACTAGGAATGTTTCCTTCTAAGCACATTCCCTTGAGTAAGAGAGCAAGTGACACAATTGCTAATTTCTATAAATAAAGCAACAGCTTAGGATACCTAGTTTTACCCCCCCTCCATCTGCTTTTTCAGCCTTTTTGTAAGTGGAACAGGAGAAAAAAAAAATGTATGTGTATGCACACATTCCACACTATCTCTATTCAGTTAGATTCATGAAGCCTGATTTTACTTTTCTTGGTATCTGATTTTTACATAGTATGTCCTACTAAAGTGGTTTATTAAAAAACTACAAACTAAATGCGTATGTTTAACTTAAAAGTTCAGTTGAGCTGGATTTGCTGCACCTATCAGTCAAAATGAACAGCTTAAACATTAACTTATCACTTTACACTACAGCTGAAGCTGAGGACATTGGACCAGACACCACTCCACCTTCTCAGAGCACGTACTCAAAACTTAAATCTTCCAAGTAGCTAAGCCAATACAGATTTTCAAAAGGTTAGTGATTAACTCAAAAGACTAGAAAAATTACAAAAGACCATCAAAGTTGAAGACAGTTGAGCTCAGCAGTTAGTTCCCAAGCAGGTCTGTAAAGTATTAGAAGGATGACATTACAGTAACTGCCAGGTTATAAGCTGGCATGCTTTCCATTCTTAAAAAGATTATGGGCTTTAAAAAACAGTATCAGTAGGCTAGGTAACTATTTTCTCAAGTCATATACTTTTTTTTGTTTTTAAACATAGAACACCTAGCTTTTACAGGTCAAGTCTGTCCTACAGATGGTTAGAGCATCTTGGGAAGCAGTAAATTCTTGTGTACTATTCAAAATGCTAGCAGTAAGAAAGAAAGATCCCGTGGTAATAAATCCACTCGCCCCATTATGCTTGTAAGCCTGCAGCATACAAACTTGTCCAGAAACAGTGGCATCTTTTCTAGGCTGAAGCACATGTTTTTTTTTTGGTGAAATCTCCCACTACAAGACTTTGGCAAGGTGTATCATAGTAAGAACTGTTCAATGCCAGCGTTGTTTCCTACACTATTTCCTGTCACTGGTACTCCTGCTCTTCAGCAGCGTCTACAACATTCTTTCTCTTGGTTACAGGAGATCTATACAACACCTGTGAGATATGTTGAAGTCTGACACAGTTCCCTTGGAAAAGTTACTATTTTTCCTCAAAGAGAAAATTATCAAATATGTGTAGTACTGACTATACCAATCCTCTGCAACGCTGTGATGATGGTTGTGATTGAGCAGAGCGTGCTCCTTCCATATTATACATCACTAGTATGTTGTCCATAACAACGTGAACCACCAGCGTACATTTTACACACAAAAAAACCCCAAACACAAATATATAGCTCGTACAGAATTCCAGCTGTCATTCTGCCAATTTCTAAAAACATTTTCCAAAAACCAGGTTAAGCAGATCTGAAATGAATAGTGGGTTAAAGTCACTCATGTCATAACATTACCTCTTACTGTGGCAGGATCAAAGAGCATTCCTTACAATAAAGATTCTCTTGTCTGAATTTGGTTTGCTATTCTGGCTAACAAGCCCTTATTTTCAGCTGCTGTTATCTATATTTATCTGTAGATAAGTGACTAAAGCTACAAATCTGCATTCTGGAAACGAACACAATATTAGTAAAGGAATGCAATTAAACTAGAGTCAATTATGCTAAAAATCCAACACTGTCCCCATAAAAACATCTTGAGATGTAAAAGAAACTTCTCTAGCTTCTCTTTACTCCATTCTTTATTAAAAGCAAACAAAACAAACACCACTCCCCCCACCCCCCCCCCNNNNCCCCCCCAAAAAAAAAAAAAAGCATAGCTCTGCAGAGGAGAAACTCTTGTTTTGACTGAACAAAACCCTGACAAAAACCTACCTTCAAGGGAAAGAGGCATTTGAGATTTAAAGCTCAATATACAGCAAAGAGATCTACAGACTTGTTTCTTCCCATACAAAAACTGGGTTTCTTTACAATTGTAAGATATTTTGATTTAGTTTAACTGCCTATTACAAACAGCACAGTCTACATAGTATGGTGTCGCTGGCAGACCTATTAACAGACCTATTAACTATTCAAGACTGCAGGTCTTTGGACTAGAAGTCCTGCTACAGACTTTTTCAGTCAAGCTATGAGTTTCAGAAGATTTTTTTTAACATAGTATTTTATAAGCATGCCTGCCTGATATGTTTCCATTAATCTTAATAAATATTAATGAGACTAAACACTGCCATACCTTATGCCCTTTCTTTGACTACAGTAAGTCTAGCTTGTCTTTGTTCTTTTTGTTCTTATGAGTGATATAAAATGTTGACCTATATTATTCTAGAAATAAATATCACCTCTCTCTCATTTGACTGGAAAGCTTTTTTTTTTTTTTTTGAAAATGGAAGAATAAACAGTGTTTTCTTTATTCAGTACCTCACAAACTAAACAGGCACAAAATGTTGTTTTTATATTTTAACAAACAAAACAGTATCCTACTCACATCTGCATTAGGCCAGAGCTCTTTTATAACATTTTCTATCCTGTTCACCACTTCCATCCGCATTCTCTCTTCTTCATGTCTGGGAGACATATACTTATAAAAGTCAATGATTTCTTCATGGAGACTAAAAGAAAAAGAAAAAAAAAAAGAACAGTAAGTCAGGGAAAAAAAACTCAGGAGAATGAAACTGCAACCATTCTAATCAAATGTTACTTTTAAGCTCCTAGTTAAGGGCCAGTTTATGAGTACCATACAACTAAAAAAAAAAAAAAAAAATCAGATTCACAACACTTAGTAAGGTTTAGTTTCCCGTTAGTTTCCCTATACCAACTTGCACCATACGTCAGTATTATACTGCATTTGTTGGAAGTATGGAAGCAAACCTAAACCCAAGTACGTTCAATTCATGTTAAAAGTTGCACCGTGTATTTTAAAGTCAGCATTATACAGAAACGCTTCAGTCTTCAACCAAGAATGCAGCTGCAAGCTCAAAGTACACGCTGCTCAAAAGCTTAAACAGGAGGTTTTCAGCCAACACTTTCTAGCCTGCCCCTTGGCACCGGTAAGGCAGTTTCAGGCATCAGTCTATATCCAGTACCAAGCTTTCAAAAAAGTTTTCAGTAGTTGTGCCAGTACTAGAGCTAGAAAAAACTGCTTCTTTCACTGTTTAGACAGGACACAAACAAAATATGTATTCTCTCCTCGTAACAAGAAAATAAGTAGTACACACGCAGCAGTTGTGGCTCCGAGGAGTGTCTGACAGACAGCTAACCAACACATTTGGCAGATGTGAGTTTACCATATTACACATGCTTCTCTCAGTCAGTAAGTTACATTTAGATTGCCGATGATTAGAGCTGAAATAACAATGTCTTCATACAGTGCCACAAATTTCTAGGCTTCTGTAATATCATAAACACATCATCATCTTGACTAACAATGTATTAAAGAAAACAGACACAAACAACCCTTTAATTCCAGCAAAATACAGAGGAACTCTGGCACAGAGTAGCTAAATTAATTTCACTTGCTTCCTGCAATGATCGTTACAGTAACAGGTAGTTGTTTTTTTTCCTCTTTTTTTTAAATGTATTGTTTCTAGTTACCAAGTATAAACACATCTCTCCTTAAAGCTCTGAGGGACCATCAGGAGAGCAATTTATTAAGAGCAAGTCCTTAGATCAGATGTGGAATCTAGTACTTCCCCACTGCACACACATTTCAATAAATCAAGTGGTAATAACTGGAAGTTGTACACAGGTGTCAAAAAAACAGATAAAAATATCTGAAAGTTATATTTAACAGAGCCAGAGTAAGGACAGAACTCAACCCATCTATCTGCCTTGTGTACTTCAGTGCTGTGTGTTACGAACAACACAAGCTTCCTTCTCTAAGAGACTGAGGAATAAAATATCTACGTTACTTTTTACCGAGCATTTATTGGAATTTCCCCCTGACACCTGTAGGACAACAGCCTATTAGCCTGAGATGGCAAGCACCACGGGCTGTTATAGCTAATGCAAAGAGGAAATGCCTCTGAAGGAGTTCCTCCACAGGGAGACCCAGGCAGAGAACCAATATAGCTGCCTGAAATCAACCTTCGGAGCAGCTTCCCCTCCTCGGACACCTGCAGAGGGAGCCTTCCAAAGGCTTCAAGTCCGGACTAGCTGGAACAGCTCGGTTACGTCCCCAGCGCACGCGGTTTGGCCCAGAGCAATGTTTTTAATACGGTAAGGCTGAGTGCATGCCCGCACCACATGCCCTGGTCGGAGAGTACTGACGGCACCAGCCCTGCTGGGCTAACACCGAGGGACCGCTCCTGGGGAGATGCTCGCGGGGCACTGCCCAAAGCCCTCCTGCCGGGAGGGATCCCACTCCCGGGCTTCTCCTTCCCGGCGTGGCTCTTCCCGGCCCGCAGGGGAGCTTCGGGAGCCCACGCAACAAGCCTGGGTCCCTGAAGAGAGCAACGGGCCAAGCCACGCGGGTGCTGCAGTTCTCGGTGCGCCCTCTGTTAACTCAGCTACCTGACACTCCTAATCGAGATAATTAGATCAGTTGGTGCATTCCTTGGAAGCACATAAAGTACCAACGTGCTGTCGGAACAAAATATATTTATCCTTCTAAACATAAATGTATGTATGCATCTCTAACTGGGATCATTCTTATTCTCAGGTAGTCACGTAAATTTTTATGGCGAAGACGAGAAATTAAGCAGTATGCAAACATGCAGAAACTTACATTACACGTGCACTGAATGTTGCTACACAATGCAGATACAGAAAAAATGAAATTTGAACTTTCTCAGTGTTAGAAGACTGGCTTCAAGACTACTAGAGAAAGCCCTCATCAGCACTCCAGCTGGAAATACTACAGAGATATCTGTATTTCGCCACCTCAATAACCCACGCTGCCAGGACGGGATCACCTGTGCCGCACAGAACCACAGTGCTCAGGAGGCCGGCAGGAGCGGTGAAGGCTCACAACTACACCTGGAACTGCATTTCCCTGCCCAGTGAAAGCTGCTGCCAAGAAGTAAGAGAATGATTAATTAAAGCCAAGATAAACAGAAGTAGCACCATGCAGATTTCAGAGCAGTACAACACGACTGAGTAGCGTGACTCCAATTAATGCGGAGTTAACTCAAGTTGTATTGAAAATTAAAACTCAAGGTTATTCACTGTCTTAATCAACATCTATTATAGTCACTGTTTTTCAAAACCATTTGTTTGGATTAATGGAGTCTGTTTACTGGAGTCTCTAGTGGAATTTTATATCTTTAGCTGAAATGAAGATCAAAGAGACCAAGAAGTTATTTTTGGCATCATAACAGTATTTTATTATTTAATGCCAGTACATTCATTAGTTATTTAAGATAAAAGTCCTTAAAAGGAGGCTTGCTTTTAGAAGGAAATTATACTGTAATAAACCTGATTACACTATGCAGGGATATTTTATTTGGCTTTATAGTCATACTGAAGCTACTGATACCCAAGACCTACTTAGGATGCATGAAGAGAGTTCTCTGCAACACATAAGAACATTAGTTTACTTTACTTATTTCAGTAAATAGCAGTAAACAAGTGCATCTTTGTCCTGTATTTCAGGAAATCTTAACATGGGGAAAAAAATCTTACACTTGCTCTGAGTATGTTTTAAAACAGAGTCCTAGCTGCATCATATCCCATTTTCAAACCTTGTAAGCTGAGTTCATTTGAATTTTACAGACCAAACAGAACTGAAGTTATAGAAAAGAGATGCCACTAAATATAGCAGATTGTAGCATTTGTTATGTTCACCTGACAGAGACAATTATGTATCATTAAAAAAAATAAATGATGGTCACAAAGTTGTAATCACAAGAACTTCCCAATGTAACATCACTGAATGGCACCATGGGGAACACAGACTGTTAGACTCGTGCCATTTATGTGGAAGCTGCAGCTTTTGTACAAATGCAGGTAATATGGAACACAGGACGTTAGATTTCTTTCTTAGTTTGATCACACCTTACTTTCTTTCGCAGCACAACTTGTGGGCTCTACAAGTGCAACTCAGGATTCTCCATCTAGTTTATGTGTCCAAGATGTTATTCTGGAGGACAAATCTTACTGCACCTTTGCCAATCAATTAAAAATAGTCACATACAAACAAAATGTTATTTCTGTTTCAAATGCACTGCACACAGACAGACAGATGACAAACACATAAATCTGACTGTATACTTCAGTTGCCTGATGTATAAAGCAGCACAGATCACTACTACAAGTCCAGAACTGGAACCAGGAGTGACACTGGCAGTCATGTTGCTTCACGAAATGTTGCTGGAGATACTAGAAGTTTTATTTCTCTGCACTGGGATCCTGATGCAGTCTAAATATCATCCCACTGTACTTACAGGTTTCGACAGGTTGGAGGAAGCCAGCCAGACAAGCCATTCACAAGCCTTGCCAGTGGCTGCCCCAGGTTCGCACACAGCCCGGCTTCCCTTCCTGCTCTGGGCAGCTGGGCAGACTGCAGCCTCGCTAAACAGAGCGGCCAGCGAGATAAAGATCATTCTGATAGGTTGTTTTTTTTCAATTAATAACAGCATAGCAGTTAGCTGTTACCATTGTGTGCCAACATGCAGCATTATGCTAACCAAAGAAATAAGTTGTAATTGAAAAGTTTCCTGCTTTTGTCATTCTAGAATTGCGTTATAATTCCACTCTCCTCCGGCTCTTCTTCACTTTTCATCTCACAAGAGAAATTATGCAGGCATGCATGTTCTAATTTCTCTCAGAAGGGTGTTACCCACAGCTTCTGCTCCAACTGTTAAGAACGATCGGGTTAAAAATTCTGTTCGTCTGTCCCAAAGAGTTTCTTCTGCCTTTGGCATGTATATATTCCTTTGCACTGGAAAAGCTATTTGCAACAACATCACTGAAGATAATTTAAAACAATGGATATTAACCACTTGCAAAAAAAAAAAAAAATTAGATAGTGCTCATGTACTACAATTTATTCTACAGGATTTTCTGAAGGAAGCTCTGTTTTCAGAGTGATGAAAACTTAAATTATTTAGAACCTCTGTGGACTGAGGGCAGAAGCAAGCAATGAACACACAGACAACTTTTGTCTCCCCAACCTCTGTGTTTTAAGATGAATCACTTCTGATTTCAGAGTTTATTGATTTTATATCCACACTTGGCTGGGATATTTACAGTGTACTCCTGTAGCACTGAATAAGTCTTTTGTATCTGAATTTCCTTTGGCTGAGTAATTCCTACACGACAGTGTTTAGTTGCCCCCACCATTTTAAGTCTTCTCTGAAGGGAAAAAAAAAAAGAAAAACAAAAGAATCTAATCTAAGAGAGAGAAACAATATAGGACTTAAGTCTTTGCGGAAGAAGGAACCTTAGATATTTTAACTTCTTGAAGGCATCAATATTGAAGAGCCCTAACTGCATCCCTCCCTCCCCTCCAGTTAGGAAAGCCAGTATTGCATGGGAGAAGAGAGAACTATTTTGGTGTGAAGCTTCCCACAATGTTTTACTAAGGAAAAGATAGCGCTGTTTTTGCAACCGTAAAAAAAAAAAAAAAAAAAAAAACTGAATTATGGCAGGGATTTCTGATCCTGTAGAAGCTTCATGAACTAAAGAAAGCTTGTCTGTCTCCCATTTGTGAGCTGTTTGGTCCTGAGGGGGCTTTGAACAGAATTGTAACTGTGACAAAGGAAAGACACTGGGAGCCCAATCTCCCCTCCCCAGTTTATTTTCTTTTTAAACTTAAAAGTAACACTGGCATTTTGTAAGATAGGGAATCCAACAGCTTCCCAAATTCTCTTTCAATTTTAATACTTATCTTCCACAAGCTTAATAAAATAATTTCTAGATTACTATCACCATCTACATGTATTCGGTAACAAAGCAGGAACAAGAGCAGACACTGTAAAAATCACAAATTATTTTGCCTACCTTCAATCTCAAGCAAAACCAAACATCACAGTAGTGAAGGGAACTGTAAATGCAAAGCATCTGCTGAGGTCCTCTCCCTACCACCTGTGCCTCTGTAGCAGACAAATTCTTTTAATATGTGCTAGGTTTTAAGCTACTGAAAAAACATCTAACTGCATCTGCAGGTGATTTAATAGGTAATTAAGCTTCACAATGACTGATCCATTGCCCTCATAAGAAACTAACATTGTGCATAATAAAGCAAGCAACTTTCAAAAGCCTCAGAGACGTTGACCATCACTTTTTATATCCCCAGTGACTGAACCGTATCAATATACTACAGGTCACATAGTAACCGTATTTTGTGGCCGTGTATGCCCTATGGGAACTTTAAAATGAAATATCACAAAAGATTTCTATATTAGTAAAATAACAAAAATAGAAAAGCTTTAGGAGGTGGGTTATTTGATCACATAGACTTTCCTTCAGTTGAGTTTACCCATTTGAAATACAGCTTCACAAGGCCATCTTCTCAGAGTTCACACAAAAACAGACATGCAGGAAAAAAAAGAAACGGGTACGTTGCCGCTGTATATTCACTAAGCATCACTAAAAAATTGGATATCCACTGTATAAAGCAGCCCCCTAAGATGCAAACTGAGAATTTCACTTTGCAAGGAGCTAGACAAATAAGATTTATTTCTGTCCTCTTCCGTTACAGCCCAGGTGTTTGTCACTGCTCCCTGGCTTTCTGTTCACAGGGTCTGCTATAACAGGATTACGCGAGCCTCCCTAATCCCCTTTCGCTAAGGCAAAGGTAGCTAAGTTAAACCCGACCACCCTCCCCACTTCGCTAAGGCTGCCAGCGTTTCCAAAGAGGCTCCCCCAGAACTGCAGCACCCGCTGCCGCTTCCACGCGGGCAGGAAGGGGCGAGCAGCCCTCGGCCGGCACACCTAAATCCAGCTGAACACCGCTGGCAGGCGAGGGATATTTGAGCAGCTTTCAGTAGTTATCCACGAGCAGCAGGACCTTTCTGACTAGCATTCGTAGTTTGCTGAGTAACTGACAGAATTGCCTTTTCGGACCAAGGGAGGGCAAAATTTTCACAAATACCTAAGGGATGCAGGAACCCAGCTCCTGTCTTCAGGACGAGTGTCTTTCAAGATTGAACTAATTACTCTGACATTAAACATTTGAAAACGTTTTCATGAATGGAGTTTGTTCACTTTGAAAATTTATGGCTGACTGATCATACGCATTTCTTCGAATGCTGTGGAGCAAAAAAAGATGCCACATAAATTTGTATTACAAGACCTAAAATTTCTATCCTGTGCAAATATTTGAAAACACACAGCGCAGCCCCTGCTTTCTTCCTCCCAATAAACGCCACCCTCAAACCCCCCAAAACAATGTAGCTTTTTATTTATGTTCAGGATTTAACACTAACTTATTGGTTTAACTGTATCTAAAAAGCACTAAAATAGTACTGCCTAAAGAAAATGGCCAAAGAGAAGTAGAGACATACTAAAACACAGAAGAAAGAAGCAACGTGGGCAGTTTTTTTCAATTATTGAATTTAAATTATCTCCATCATTTCAGGTTGTTTTTTTTTTTTTTATATAGATCCTTTGCTTCAATCTGGATGAATACCATCTTCTCTAAACTGATTAAAACTTCAAGCATATTCTTTAGTCAAAAAGTAATATAAAAGACTGCCTTTCTCTGACATTGCAGAAGTGAGCATTTTTTGTCTGTTTATAAATTGCCATGTGTGCTTTGTCTTCTAAAATACACTCCAGATGTACTATTTTTCTCTTAGAGAAATTTTTCTTTTAAGAGGAAAAATGTCCTACAGAACTTTAATTAGAAATTAAATGCTTGAATGAATCATACCTATAAAAGCAATCCTCAAGTATTACTCCACAACTGATCCACTGGCTTTTAAACCCAGGCCGTACGCATACTCAGTCTTCTGCTTCTGTTCTCCCAGGCAATAGGTTGCCAAAGTAAGGAAAATTAATGTGTGTTGTTAACAGAGGAGTGGAAAAAAAAATGAAGAGACACTGCTACCTCAACTTTGCTGAAAGAAAAAGAATTAACAACAAAAGAACACGATGAAGCAGGAGGGAAAGGTTTTGTGCAGGAAAAACAAAGTGGGAAGAGTAGACAGAGATAGGAAATACCTGTTTTATTTCACAGTGACAAAAAGGCTTCAACTCCTAGTAATATCTAATTATCTTGAAACATACCAGTAATTCCAACATCCCAGCTCTAGTGAGCATATGCAAGAAAACCTTGGTTTTTCTTCAGCTCACTTGTAGAAAAGTATTAGTCTGTTGGAATATAGTTAAATATACAGACCAGCTATGTATTCTGCAAACTCATAATTTAAAAGACTGATTTATATTAAAAAGAGCCTTTAAACTTAAAGGACAACTATTAGCACGCACTTTCTACATTCTGTAATTACAAATTGAGGTAAAATTCCAAAAAGCCAAAACCACAGAGAAATTAAACGCATCTATTTCCTACAGTGAGGAATTAGTAATTCCTCAGCCTGTCAGTTTCCGTTGCTTAAAAAGCTCTTTCTCAAAGAATCCAAACAACGGCTTTTTAAACAAGAGCTTAATGAGAAGTAAAAGTAACTATCAGTAGTAGCTTAATTTGTATTAGCTGAACTTTCCCAATGACACTGTAACATCCGGGTTAGTGTCAGAACTGTAACAAATATGACTGTCAGAACCCCCCCCAGACGCTTCCAAACAGGTCTGACACCTGTATCAACACAACAGGTAAGAGAAGGAAGTTTAAAAAGGGAAATGAGAGCGGTTTTGCAAATGTCAGCTGTGGTGTTTGCTGCTAAACGAGAATGGAGGGATATGGCAAGTCAGCTTACACCCCTTTCTGTTTGTCTTCATAAATATACGCCCCTGTGAAGGCTCTTTATACATCACTAGTGCATTGCTACTATTTTGTTAGTGTGGTAAATATTATTACACAAACACTCAACCTCGGATCTGCCAGCAAACGACAGCGCACACTGTCGGGGCAGAGGTGAGATGACAATATTCCCTGAAGGCTGTCGAGTACTTCTGATGGATAATGTGTGCTCAGACAAAAAAATCTCCATCTGAAGACCCGGATCTGAGCTAAAAACATGCAGCACAGACCCTTCTCAGCATGTAAAAGGCTGCGTGCATGCCGGGCTACCTCCACGGAAGCACGTGCAATAACCGAACACGCCTTGCACAGGACCCAAGGCAGGGCTCTCTGACACCGAAGAAAGTTGAGACAAATCGTCTGCTTTCACACACACAGCAGGTTCTGCCTGGCAAACACTCTTCTTGCTTATAACTCAATAACTGATTTAACTTGAAAGATTAGTTAAATGAAAAGAAGGAGGGTAATGCGATTACTCACTTCAGTCTCCTTCCATCAGAGTTGATTTAAACTTTCAAAGCTCCACCCCAAATACACCCATGCCAGTCTCAGGATGAAGAGAAGACACTAATGCAATCCCAGGCTTACGATATTCACACCAAAGGGAAGTCAGGAAGCTGTCTGAAGCCTGAGTTCCTACCTACCGCTGGTACTGCTTACCCCCTTGTCCCTGCCGATCAGTAACGCGCACCTCTGAGTGCCCTGGATAATTCCAGTAAGCCCCTCACGTTCGTTTGTGCAACAGGCCTGCTGCTTCGCTGCTCAGTAGGCAGAAGAGCCAAGAACAGAATAAAACCCCAAACACCTCCATTCCATTAACACACCATTAAATCAAACTTAGTATTTTTATATTGAATTATTTGTCAGTCCAATAACAAGATACACTTGCAGTTTGTTAATACCTTTTCAGCTCCAGCATATGAGCATTTTTAAATAATGAAATCTGAAATAGTATGCCACCCGGGAAGTCAGTACAGATTCCTAAAGCTTTCTTACATACATAGTCTTGGGTGGCTATTTTCGGGGGATTGACGGGATGGAGGGTTTGGTTGCCTCTTCTATGTTAGAAGTACTTATTTTTTTTTTAATGAAAATATTTGAAGTTAGCACTTAGTATTTTGTACAAGATTTTAAATTTGGACAATTTTAAAATAGACTGTGATCCCAACTTACCTGCCTAGAACATGTTTAAAAACAGCTTATCACCCATGTATGACTTGTTACTGCATTTTGGTCACACTGTGCTAAAATAGCAATACAAATTCAGATGCAATATTGTCCCATCCAGGCAAAATTCAAATCCCCTAAGTACTTCTCCCTCCCAATTTCCAAATGCGCAGAAGTCACAAGAGTGAGTGCATTTAAAGGAAGGAAGAGAAGGGAGAATCACACATACTATGGCAAGGTACAAGGAGCATTTCAGGTAGCTTTTTACATTGATGATTTGTTATTTTTATAGTAAGGGTGTGCACAGGGAACTATGTCCAGATTAAACAACTCAGTGTTCATTTAGGGACTCATTTACCCAATAGCACACTCTCTTAAAGGTATCCATTATAAACTACTTGTTCATATTCTGGTTTGTTCTCTGGCGCTCGGTTACTCTCCCTTGCAAGACAGGTACCAGAAAGAGCATGTGCTGTGAGCAGCAGCATGCCACACTTGCACACAACCTGCACAACATTTTGGAGAGCCATCAGCATCTTTTGCTCCGTTTGATCACTCTGGGCTAGAAGGCTTCAAACAGTAACAGTCAGAAAAGAATAATACTTAAGCAGATCACAGAAACGTGTTTCCTGAGCTCCATTAGCTCAATGATAGAGATGCACACTCGAGAGCTTCAATGTCAGAACGAGAAAAATGCTTCCTCCCCCCATGCAGGCTCCCAGACTCGTCCTCCACAGGATCTGGAAGAGTTGGTCTCTTACTAAACCTGCAGATCAAATCACAATTTTTAACTTCTTTCCCTCAGAAGATTCAGCTAGTACATCTGTCAGAAAGCTACCAACATGAGCCTAGAAAATACCCTTCACTGAAGATACGTCACAAGAGTCTGAAATCTTAAAATTCATAGAGACCATTATACGCTGAAGGATGACTTGTAAAGGGTTTAAAGCAACTACATTAGCTGCTGAATTCTGCTCGGACACAAGGACAAAATAATCTGTACATGGCGATAAAACAGGGACTTTAAACGCTTGAGAGTTGAGCCGTCACAGCGGGCCCCGAGGTAACATCAGGTAGCTGAGCACTGGGCCCGGCGTGGCACACCTCCTCGAGCCGCACACGTGTGCGTGCATCACCAAGTTTGTGTGCAGACTTCTGACAGAAGTAGCAAATGGAAGCGATGCTGTTCAGAGCTCTCACAATATGCACTCAAGACTCATCCAACTAATTTACCGAAACCGCTATCTCAAAAGAATTAATTAACAATTTGAACATTAAGCAAATTTGTCTAGTATACCAAAAAAGTGCGTAGCGGAGCCCAGCTGGCCAGCCATCAGAGAACCGCAGGAGGGTCACTGAATGCTCTGCGAACCGCTGGATCAATAGGCACTGCAAAAGGCACATTTCAGCAAGCCTGAAGCCGGGACGCTTCAGCGGAGCAAATGCTGAAGTGAACTATTCCAGCATATAATGTTCAGTGACTTAATGCCTACAGGCAAATACTGCATTATACAAGAAACAGGAGAGGAAGTTTATTATTACACAGTTATTCTATTCATTTGCTCCAAGGTACTGTTATCCTGGGAATTGACACTGTTACTTATTGCCACTGAAATAGTATCTTTTACCACCTGTATATGCAGGGTTGCATTTGGCCAAATTGTAACAAAAGCAGCTTCAGAAGATCACTAGCTAATTCACATTTATATAGATTTTAGCTAAGAGAATGTTTGCAGCTGATGTATAATGTGATTACAGGACAGCAACAAAAGCAAGACAACACTGTTCTTTCGGCCTAATCTCAAGAAAGATCGAGTAAGAGGAAAACCCAGCAGCCTGATGAGACAAACTTCTCTTCTACCTGAAGCTGGAAGCAGAGGTACGTGTGAAGAAGTTGTTTACCTCAGATAACTAGCTCCTCAAGGCAAAAAGCAACATGAAATTGTTCTCCTACGAGCACCTGCCAAGTATGACTCCAACAAGGAAAAATCCCCATGGATGAATGGGAATAAGACACTGAGTCCAAAACACAACCAGAAGGCCAAGTAAACAGAAGATCCTCACACACCGGTCCAATCACTCAGCTACAGTGTGACATAGCAAAGAAAAACAACAAAAATCTGTCAGGACCTCACTCCTCCAGCACGGCTCTATCCTGACCTCAGAGGGTGCGACTTGCAGCCACGACCACTGCTCCGACGCCGCGCTCCATCCTGCTCCGTCCTTCAGCAGGCAGCGGCCGGATCCTGCCGAGTGGCAGCACCGCTGTGCGCAGAGCTGACGCAGCCCTCGTGCGAAGGCACAGGTCATAGGAAAATACCAGCCGTTTCTGAAGTAACAGCGGAAGCGAACAGCTTTAAAATTAACATAGTGAGAGAAAAAAATCAGGACATAGGAAAGCTATGTTATCACACGCCCTCGGTCTAGAGCAAGCACAACACCGAGAGGTCAGGCAGGGCCAGCAGGCTCTGGCTGCAGCCCGGCTCTCTTCAGGCTGCACGCTGACACACGGCAGCAAGAGCAACACCTCGGCCATCGGAATACTGCAAGGTATTCCTGCGTGCCCTGACTATCACTCCCACTCTAATTACAGCAAGACATTTTATGAAGGGCTTCTTTCTACCCGGTATTTGTGACAGGTTAATGCACGTTCTCTCAGCGTTTATTGGGCCAACCAACAAACTGTGAGAAAGTAAGTGACATTTAACACGTGCACTCAAATCAGACTGGCAGTAAGCCTACACCGAGTGAAGAGGGGGAGCTGAGGTTCCCACTCACCTCTAACTGCAGCTCTTTCCCTGCTCCCCTCATTTCCCTTGCTTGGAAGTTTCTGAAGGACTTGGTCTGCATTTGCCCAACGTTATATCCCATTACTTGCAGAACCACAGCACTGTTGCCTCCACGCTGTCCAACCACACTTTCAAAATAGTGTCGGCTGTCTCACCCCTCCCTTCGCCCCCCACCCCCAAATCACGCTGGTAAAATGGAAGAGTGGGCACGCATGGGCACAGACTTTGATCCTAAGCCCTCTACCATCGTTTTTCAGTAAAAATCCTGTAGAATCCAATGCAGAAGGAATAAATAAAACACAGTATGGTGATGGAGCACTCCATACCGTAAAGCCTTCTCCGAACAACTGTAGCAAGACTGCGCCTCTTTAGCTGCACATTACTTCTGAATAATTCAGATGTAGTTCCCGCGCCAAGGAGGACATTACGAGACCGTCGGAGAGGCTGATCTGGAATGAGGGCTGCCAAATAATCTTAATTGCCACCACGGGAGGGAGGAAACGAACAGATGCTGCCGACGCACCAGCACAAGACATCCTCGGGCCAGTCGCAGGGACAGCTCGCCCTGGCGCGGCACCGACGCGCTCCAGCGGCTGCGGGGCTGCCCCTGCCTGCTGCCCACCTCCGAGCTGCACGGGCTGCGGGGCTCGGCCTCACACAAAGCCTGCGACGCTGCTTTACGGGTCGGGACGAGAACCGTCAGGGACAGCTAACTGCAAAAGAATGGTACTGAGTGCAGCAATGCTAATACGTTAATTGCACGATTGTGGTACAACAATTATCATCCATACAAAGATATAAAGGTATTCAGAAGGTAAACAGGCTCTAGAGATTCCGTAGGAGAGTTTTTGTACTATCTTACAAACAAGAGCTCTCTTGCCTTGATCCAGCCTGCCTTGCTTTGACATCAGAAGTTCACGGTATTCCAGGAAAAAAAATCCTGCTGTGTTATCTATTGTAGGTTAAAGTTTCAAAATGATTAAAGTTCAAATTACTTCTTCTGTAAAGCTACCTGTGGCCTAGGAAAAATATTTGAAGCCAGCATCCAGTTTCCTAGTTTTTACTCTTTTTCTTGCTTATAAAAATATTTTGTTTGGCCCCAATTTCTAGATAGAGGGACAGAAAGCAATATACAAATATGACCCATATCTCAAGCACTCGTTGGCAGTTCATCTGCGAGCATAACTCAAAGGAATGAACCCTTTTAATTTCAGGAATCACAGCATGTTCAAATAATGAATTAGCATGCAAACCGCTTGCTAAGAACAGCGGTAGCGTTTATTTGCTTATAATATGTATTATGCAAGATTTTCACTTTGTTTTCTTCAGAAACACTTCTAAGAGAGGTTCACAGGTTACGTAGCAGTATCACTATCAGCACACAAACATCTCAACATAATACATAGCACGGCTCTAGGCCGCATCCTGCTACCACTGCCAGTACCAACATCCAGCAAAGAGAGTGTAGGAACACTCTTACAGATCACATGCAACACAAACAAAAAAAACTTTGAAGCGAAAGTTCTCTGTAATTTTGGCATACTAATTATTTTGGAGAACATGCTCCATATTCAGAGATGCATTCTGAATCACCAAATTATGAGGTCAATAAGAAGAAATACAAAGTTTTACATTACTGTCTATTTTGATAGTAATGTTATGCATACAACTTTCCAAAACTGCATTTCAAAGTTTTAAGAATTCCCAAAGTAAAAAGCAGATCTCATACTCCAGCTATAGATAAGTGAATATAAGCTACCCTGGAACAAAGTGTAATAGTAAGATGGTTAAAAAACAATGAAGCAGAGAAAAATACAATAATATGCTTCTATGATACAGATCTAGAACCACCGATACAATCTCACGTTTCCTAAAATTGACCTCATGCTAACAGTTTGCCAATTAAAAAATAAGAGCTGTAACCCCAACAGAGTTTAATATGATACCAGTAAAGACTCAGGGTGAGCAGGTCCTCTTTTTTCAACTGCATACCGCTACGGAAAGCAAGTATCAGCTCTTGGGAACCAGCAAACACCCAAGAGGGAATGACATACTCTTCCTATTACTTAATATAGACATCCCCGTCCACCAAAAAAGTCTACCAAACTTCTGTTCCTTATATAGCCATGCCAAGGTAAATAGGTGCCCAAGTCATAAACAGAATATAAGAAATGGAGCAAACAAAACAACTCATGAAAATACATTCAAATGCTCTTTCCCAGCACGTGTAGAAACCAGCAGGCCACTGAAGTCCTCTTTAAATTGTTTAAACAAGACATGCTGAAATTTTGGCCCCGTCCCAAGTTTCTGCAAGCTCAAACAACGCTGTTATATAATATTTACGGTGTATTTCCTACAGGTTTCCTCAAACCGCCTTTCGTCTAACATTTTCGTCCCCTAGAAAACCTGTTTCTCTCCCTCAGCCCCTCCAAGAGAATAACATTTTGCTACTCCGTGAGGCTGTGGGGAAACAGCCCATTTCACTTCCATAAAATCCAGACGCCCGCTCTCAGGAACTGCAAGAGCTGTCAGAAGGGTACTGCCAGGACCGTGCTGGGTCACGGCTCAGGACAAAACCGAGAGTAATCGTGAATCTTATCAGACAGATACAAGAAGACGCTCTGCACTCAACTCACATCCCTGCACTTACACCTTAAAACTTACATACGTGGGTATACAGTGAAGAGACAGTACAGTTCTAAGAGGCTTTTTCAGGGAGCAAGCAGATTTTTGCCTATGAATTTTTCCTGAGTAATTCATTTCTATGCATGATGTACATGGCGAGTTCAACTGCAACATGTGTTTTGACATACATTTCTTCATTAGATCCAAAACGCATCCAACTACTCCGAGGATACAGTAGGAAGTCATACACACACCTCATTGCTGTTTCACCAGCAGTCAGACAGATGCCTGTGCATCTGACAAGCACTTGTTTTATTTACATGAAGCACTGGTAGGTATCAAGCTAGTGAAGAGTAAACCAAGTACCGCCCATGCATTTGATTTAAACACTTAAGAGTACATGATGAAAACCAGCACAGCTGCTTAGGATTTTATCTGATTTCCCTAAGTCGGGCATTTAGCACAGCTAGACTTTTTGCTTTGGTACACACACTTGCTTGGCTCACGCTGCATGCAGCTCTTTCTGTTCATGCTCCAACCCATATGGAAATCATGCTGCTGTGGCTGATACCAAGTAAGACCTAAAGAGACACAGGGCATGTTATCTCAGGCTGGCCGCTGCATTAGTGCAGCTGCATGTCTTCTGGCCAGCTCAAAGTTGAGGAGAATGAGCTTGCACCTGCCTTAGCTTCTTCCAAGAAAGGATGAAAAGACCTGAGAAGCTGACATACTTCACGTAAAAAATCATATTAGAACTTTTCCAGTAATCACGTGCGGCTTTAAGTTATTTTCTACCTGAAGTAGCTATGGTTTTATTTCATGGTATCCTCTGTAATCCTGGACGACATGCTGGGAACCCCTGCTCCGTACCAACCAGGAAGCCTGCGAGCACGCACCCGCACACGCCTCCGCTGGGGTCACACGAGTCTCCCTTTCGTGTCAAAGTCTCCATTAGTACTTCAAAGCACTGTGCTTTCAGTATTTCAAAACACTTTGTCTTCTATTTTAACCCAGGTTCTTCCTCAGCAGTGCACATAACATTTTCCTTCTTATACATTAATAAGATTCTTTCTATTTGACTGCAGATTCCAGTAAGAATTGTCCAACTCCCTACAAAGTTTCAAAATCTACATCTCCTACCTGGGAGCTGCTTATGAACTCCTTCCTTCAGTGCAAGCATCAGAGAAACACACGAGGAGACAGAGCAAACTGAAGTGCAAGTCTTTACTTTTGCTTTTTCGTGACACTTAAGGCTTCTGGCTTAAGCAGTTCTTCTTGCATCACCTTTTAGCTGGGCTCAGTCTAAACTCAGTGAAAACTGCAAAGCACCCATTTCAGTACCCCAGACACTTGTGCCCTTTTAATTGTGGCACAGTACTAACATTATTTACTATTGCCCTTGGAATTGGAACGACACAGCATCTCCCCCAAAACCCCAAACCACACATCCTTCTACACCCCTGTGTTTTGCTGCTAGGAGTACCACATCCAGGTAAATTCTATTACAGTCTTCACAGGTATGTGTTATGTCACCAGTTACATCATACAGGTCCTGCAAAACTTTAGGTTCATTTTCTGCGCTGTTTGTTCTTTTTAGCACTACCACCTGCTGACAAAGTCCACAGAGGACATAAGACATGCAGCCTGAATCCGACTGGTGCAAAGCAACTCACAGGCATCACTGGACAATTAATTTACAGCGGTATTTCACAAGTCACAAAGACTGCCAGAACAAAGTAAAGAGGAGTATGTGTAACGTGAACATCTACATTCTTAATAGAAATACAAGTCTGAAAACGGTATAAGGAAACATATTAAAGATATGCCAGACTATGATGTATACAATAGCACCATTAACTCTGTGGAAACAAAAACTGGCCACATGTTGAACGCGGCCAGTATTTCAGTACTGATGAACGTTCACAAATACTGTGCATGCTTTGTAAGAAATCTACCCTGAAACCAAAACAATACAATTGTGGGTTATGTCTGAATTATTTGGTTATCAGTTTATGTACAGATAGCATGAACCGAGAAAATATTGTTTCTCAATAAAAATAAAAAAAACTGAAAAGAAAAAACTCAAACATTTACCCAGATCTTCAGACAGCTTAGTAGCAAGATAGTTACACACTGTTACATGTTTACATAAACTGTCCAACCAGCTAAGAATTATTGGACTGTTTTTCCAGACAGCTGATCAATATAATTGCGTATTCAGAGCTGTTTTTGCACAGCTGTACACGCAAGTGACATCCTTGCACTGGAAATGTGAATTCCACATGTCAGCTTTCAACTGCGTTTGCTATCAAGTCAGGCCTAATCTTTCTGAAAATGGGACTGTTCAACAACATGGCAGCATTCAAAAGACTCTAAATTTAAAGTGATCAGCTGAAAAAAATTATAGGATGGTATATAGGAGAAAGCATCAGGCCTTATTATTTTTAACATCTGCATTGAAACAATTAGGGAGAAAAAAAAAAGATACTTGTTAACACAGAAGTAATGCTTGCAATAGAACTACAGTATCTTTTTTCCCCCATTAACTGCCAGGACTAGCCAACACAAATTCAGGAACCCATCTTGAAAATAAGTAATTTAAAATACGTACTTTAGCAACAGCCTCATTTGCTAGGTTACAAACCTCTCTATCCATCGTTACCATATGCGGTGTTTTAAGACCCGAGACAGATGCCTAACAACAGTTATTAAAAAGAAACGCGCACGGCGGTGATGGAAGCAGCTCGGTGCACAACCAAAGCAGTTACGCAGAAGGCTTCACCCGGCCTCGCCAGCAGCCAGTCAGCCACACAGCAATCTGCAGAAAACCTAAGGGTTTTCTATGCTTTCCTAAGAGACCACAGCTCCTGTTAGAAATTGTTTTAACAATTTTTCATTCAAGATTTGTTAGCTAATTGCCTCTAAATACCTGTGGAATAAATAGCTTTCAAAAAGCAAATGCCACTTACTGCCATCATTTTGAAAAAGAAATTCGGAGGCATATCTTAGAGACACTCTACCTTACCCCGCTTTGAACAAAGGAAATAGCTAAACCAGAACCTCGGCATCATGTCAATGTATGCCACAAACTTGACAGCCAAACCTAGCGTAGGCCAACATATTTCAGTACTTTTTGATGCTAAAAGAAAAAAAAAAATACACATTGTGCTTCCCCTTGGCTTTTGAAACTGATTCAACTAAAATTCTACTATTGTGACAGACATCATCTTGAATACTTCGGTACAATTATTATTTTGCATCTCTTGATGAAGCTCATCCCCTTTTTCTACCCTGTGTCTTCAATACAGAGAAAAGGTTTCTGGATTTATGAGAGAGAGAGAGAACGGCGCTTCTAAAAATGATCCTCAACCTTCAAGTAAATAAATGTCAAGCTAGAAGATAAACAGAGTCCAAAAACTAACTTACAAAAAAATCAGTATTTAGAATGTTTTGAACATGTTACTTTTAAGTCTTGTGAAGGAAGTCACAGAAGGCTCCAATGTATAGTGATGACAGAACTTAAAATAGCATGCTTCTGCAACGTCATTTTATGAATTATTATAACCCTAGCAGTAAAGGTAACGTAGGAGCTGGCAAGAAAATAGGGAGCCCGAGGCTATAAGAGTTTGTCTTCCAAAACAACCAGCAACTTTGAATATTCATTTTGACAGATCTTACAGAATGGCAATTTTCGGAAGACGAGAGGTCAACACTTTCAGGTGGGAGGCATCAGAAGGACCTTTAGGTGCAAACTGGGCACACAAAAACTGACGCACGCAAATCATTACTGATTTCTAAAACGAGCTCTTCTTGGCCTTCTACCGTCACCATACACCTCAGCCACCCGAACCCTGGAACGAAGCCAGACGTTTTTGTAAAGGAGAAGGATTGGAAAGGGGACTACACCTGCATGCACCACAGCAGACATCTGTACTTAACAAGTCAAATACACGTCAACGTGCTCCTGCCGGAGAGGAGGGGTAAGCTATGGGTCAAAGCCAAAGGTTCTATTTTGAAAAGCATGAACCTAATAAATAAACAAACAAACAAACAAAACAAAACAAGGCCACTGAAGTTATCAATGGCTTTTATCCAGGGAACCACCCATACCAAAAGCCATCCTCATGTTTTCAAAAAGGGGGGAGGAGGAGCTCAGAACAGTTTTCAGGTAAACAGGACAGAAGAGATGTGTTTGCCTGTCCTCGATCTCCGCAGGCTCGTGCAATGCCAACTGATGAGACCTAAGCTAACACAAAAACAACATAGACAAAATACTCAGATCAGCACATGCATTCCACAGTCAGAGATCCATGAAAACCATTAACAGTCCCATACTGAAATCCATAATGCCCTATACATGCACACAGGTTTATTTCTGAGAAGGGGTATCAGCATGTGCACGTACCTCTTCTGCCACATCTTTAAAAAATGCACTCCCCACATAACTACCTAGTATATACACTCTCTTTTAGCAACAGCAGATCTTTTTGAAGCTATAGTTCCTACTACGCGTTTGTTCCACATGGAGCACAGAGCTTTAAAAGTGTGCTCCGCAGCCAGCGCTGAGGGCGTACAGAAGGGAGCAGCTGCCAGTATCTTGTCTGGTGTCCTCCTTCCTGCCCCTGCTTCACTACAGGCAGCTACCATCAGCGACATCCCAGCGAAGCGCCCCATCCATCCCCGCAGCATGTGCGTGAACAGCAATATTATTAGACGTCTGAGCAAAGGAAAAAAAAAAAAACACAGACAAGAAGGTAAAAACTGCAAGCTGACAAGCACGACCACGCTGGAAGACCTTTGTTTCAGTAAGAAATGTTGGAGCACTTTACGAGCGATCAGTGTGTAGCACGCACCACGTGCACATGCAGTGACAGCGAGAGGAACCTGCGAAAAGATCCCGTCCCCTGCATCTAGGCGTGCCTGCACCATTAGCATGCACACGGACACCTCCCGGGCACTTGCAGAATGCGCTGCTTGCTGTCGCGAGCAAATGCCTCTTTTCTCCCCCTCCCCGGGTCGGACACCTGCACCACAAACGCCCCTCCCGGGCACCCGCGCACCCCGGCCCTTCACGCCCCTTCCCCTGATACGATCGCNCGAGAGGAACCTGCGAAAAGATCCCGTCCCCTGCATCTAGGCGTGCCTGCACCATTAGCATGCACACGGACACCTCCCGGGCACTTGCAGAATGCGCTGCTTGCTGTCGCGAGCAAATGCCTCTTTTCTCCCCCTCCCCGGGTCGGACACCTGCACCACAAACGCCCCTCCCGGGCACCCGCGCACCCCGGCCCTTCACGCCCCTTCCCCTGATACGATCGC
>VXAA01003913.1:664-18455 GCA_013399115.1 Anseranas semipalmata
CTGTGGCTGGAGAGGCCACAAGTGGCGCAGAGGCCATGGCTTTCTGCCAGGTGGATACCATGGCTGGGCTCTTCACGAGCAGGTTACAACCAGTGCTGGAAAACAGCGGTGACAGTGCCCTCCCTGCTCGCCCTGCCCGTGCGAACTGCCGCACAAACTGCTGCACCACGCCCTGGCTGACGTGCCACGCCCTGTTTGCCCGCCTGGTCGCCGCGCTCCTGGTCGCCATGCTCCCCAAGGGCCACCTTTGTACAACTGATAGGGGGGGCACTTCTGGCTCCCCCCACGCCTCATCAGCCTCCCTCACGAGGGCTGCCGGGCCCTGGTGGCCCCCTTGGCTGCCTCAAGTGGCCTCGATGCAGGAAAAACGCCTGCCCGCCTCGAGCCCCCGCTCTGCTGCAGAACGCGTCTGCCCCGGAGCCAATCACCTTGGTGAGTTTAACAGTTTAACAATCTTTTATGGTCAAGGTATTAATTATAATCAATACTCAGGAAAAGCAACACCTGTTTACAAAATACGTGCAACTGCTTGGCAAGAGATATTGCCCAAGAGATTATATCCTATGGAATTGGCTTAGTATCAGAAGAGTGATTCGCTGTAGAAAAGTCAATGTCCAAATTGTTTTTGACACACTGCTTTGATCAAAAAATGGTTTCTCTCCTTAGCCAGAGCGCTTAAAATCTTTGGTGCTTAAGGTAGCTATAGAAGTGGGTTTCTTGCAACTTTTTAATTAACACACATACATGCATGCATGCATGCATATATTAACCTAAAAAGCCTTACCTGGCTTTGATTTTATTTATTTGTGTGTGTGTGAGGAGCAGTTAAACAGTCTCAAACATTTTATCTCCTTTGAGAAAATAAATTGCATGTCTCATTTTGAGTGCTTCCAAAAAAATAGACCTTTAAAAAAATTGTGGTCTGCTTTGTGTCATCTATTCCCCAAATTTAAGAGTTTCTGGTTAAACTACCCATTTCCAAAAGAAAATAAGAGTGTGCAGATGGGAGTGAACTGAGGTATCAGGAAGAAAGGAGACCACATGTTGATTTTAATATGCAATTTTTAGGGGGAGAAGGGAGGGAACATACGGAAGAAATTGCATCTTTGAAAGGTAGCAGACAACCACTAGAGAGAAGACCTGTTTGGGGCTTTTTTTTTTTTTTCCTTCCTTGAAAGACACTATTCAGCTATGTGGAGGAGAAACCTGGCTCAGTTTGCAAAAGCAAAACCAGACTGCTGCCAGGAAACATTTTCAGGAGTGATTAACAAAACTGGTTTGCTTTACTAGGTTTTCATGAAGGTAAAAAGGTATGCATATAATTTTGACACAATCCAACAGTGCATTCTTATAGCTTTAAGACAAAGAAGAACTACCACTTTTGCTTTAAAAGAGTGTCTCATTATATTATGCGTATTGCCTTCTCAGCAGAGGTGGCATTTAAATCTAGTGAGCAATGACCAAGCAAAGGAGGTAATTCTGAGAAATAAATGACAGTAACTGGCCTAGTTTCCTCAATGAAAGTGAAAGGGGTTTGACAATATTTACCCACCATGATGGTAATTTATTCAGTACTGAAATTAAAGAGAGGGGAAGGGATTACTTGTATGTGCTGGTGAAAGTGTAACGTGAAATTAGAATAGACTCTGAAGTTTCAGATGAACTAAAATCTCACAACTGGCAGCAGCACAAAGCAAGGGGCTCTCAATAGCAGCACATACTGGTGTAAAGGCTTAAAGTATGCCTAAAGCCCTCTGCTGTTAGAGGTACATGCACTGAGGAAAGAAAGTCAGAATATTTTAAATTGCAGCTCTAGACTTCATTTTGAGCAGGAACTCTAAATCCAGGCTATCAGAACAAAGTCAACTTACATCTGAGAAAGCAAAGCAAAGTATTTGACACATTGTCAGATTTCCTTTAACATATGCTTTTTCCTGTTGGGTTGTATGCACTTTTGCCCCAAGTTAAACCAATGAAAATGTGGTATCTATGGTTAAAAGAAAAGTGAATCATATCCTGGTTGAAGAGAAGGGCATTAAGCCAATGGGTCTTTTCATATCTTATATTTATTTCCAAAAATATTCTGGTTACCATAGAAGGGACAGCAACTGTTCCCGGTCACATTTGAACCCCCATTCCAGTAGACATAAGTATTCCAGTGCTACCGTACAGCAGGCTGGACAGACGGCCAACGTTATCCTTTGTGTGTACTGCATTGGTGTGCATGCCCAAGGCAATGCTTTTTAAAGCTGAACCTATCATTTTTTATTGAAACAGAAAAAAAAAAAAAAAAAAAAAAAGATCAGTTCTGGGGGCCATAATGGCCTCCCCTTTGCTGTAAAAGGGTTAATACAATGATGATACTCTGACAAACAACTGCCTTTAAATAATAAGTTAGTTTAAGCACAATCATACAGCAGAAATATACCTGGCTGACCCTGTTGCTGAGCAACACATACCTTCTCCCCATTGTTAAACACACACAGTATTTATTTAACCTTTTCTTGCCATCACGGCACTCTCATCTCTTCTACCCAAATTGCTTAGGATAGATGAAGCCTGATCACAAAGAAAGCCTTGAACATGGTTTTAAAAATTAAAAGTAGATCTGTTGCATAGCATTTATTTTTCTATTGGTAATGCCTTTTTTAATGCCCTTGCTCAATGCAGTTATCTAGGAAGAAAACCTACTCTAATTATGCCAAGGGAAAGAGACCATGAAGCTGAACACTGTGCTTGTGCTGGTTTTCAGAACAAAAAATACGTTGTGAGTCTGTTCAGAAACTGGAACGTTTCATGGAGTACAAACACAGTATCTCTGAGACTGAGAATTCACAGCCTGAGATCTCCATGGCTGCCAGTCAGGTTTCCCTGAACTGGCAACAGCAAACCCAGTGTTAATGAGTAAATAGCAAGAAGGAGGGAAGGCAGCTATTTAACTAGCTGAACAGAGGAAATAAGCATCAGCTTTTGATGTTCAGCTTTACTCATTAAATGTGAACCTCTCACATAAGCCCAGCAAAGGGCTGGCAAAGGGTTTAATTTATAATGTAACCCTACTTAAAGTACTTTCAAGTTCGATAGGGAATTTTAAGAGCCTTTTTACTGGCTGCCAGGGCAAAGTGGAATTTTATTTGAGAATTTGTAGTAGGCAGTATGGCAGTTGAAAAACATCAAGAAATGTAGCTAAAAAAAATAGCCTAGTACCTGCCTAGATGCCAATTCATTTTTATGTCAACTTAACACCAAACTGGTGTTTATGGAAATGTTATTGTAATTAATCTTTCTCTGTAGTTAATTTCATCCTTAAACTAACATGTAATAAACAATGCTTAAGATTGAAGGGAGAGGTTCATCTTTCTTATTTTAAAGCTGAACAAATTATTTTAATTGAAAATGCCAAATAGTACTTGTGAGGAAGGTACTGAACTACTGTGAAGAGTAACTACAGGAGTGGTGTTGCTGATTTGAAATTATATTAAAATACTTTGTTTTATGGTTTATATGTATCATATGTTTTTATCTAGGTGTATTTGTGTTATATGTAATAATGCAAAAAGAACAGATCTCCTGTATCTTTAATTATCTAGGAATTGAACATTCAGGCCAAACAACTTGCATAGCTTCCCAAGATAATCAATAGAGAGAAACAGATCTTAGACATCTATTGTATGCTGACATGACTTCAGATATGTTCCTTTTCCTCCTCATTTACAACAGGAGCAGCAATCTAGCCTTATTCTACAAGCCTGACTGTGCTACTTAAAATAAGAGGTCATGAATCCCTCAGTGACACGGGATGTATTTCCTGTGTAAAAATTAGTAAAAGAAGCAAGAACTTGGAAAATGCAATGCAGAGATAACAAAATACATCTGTTTGGAGGCTATTTTGATTTCATCCTTCCAGGATGCCTAAAGAATATGGGAAATAAAATAAAAAAAAAAAGACCAATATTAGTTTCTATGAAAAAAAAAAAAATCAACACTTTCAAGATTGTATAGGTCAATCCTGTTTCAGCTAAAGAGAGTAGAAATGTTATAGTTTTCATCTCCAGAGACTAAAGATTTGAAGGACAAGGATTAAGCTCCTAGTTTTACTTTATCTGAAAAGCTGGTGGAGTGGTGGAGACACTTCAATTCATTTGTCTTAGTATATAGAATATGACAACAGAAGCTCTTAATTTGTTTTCATTATAATCCAACTGTATTTTCCATCTGTTTTTTTTGCAAAACATTATGCTGTACCATTTGAGGATATGACACTGCTTGAGCTCATAATGCATGTTCTGTATTACTAGTGATAATTTAACACTTATTGAAATGTAACCCAAAAGGACTGTAAATTTAACATGAGATGAGAATAGTAAAAAGTATCCTTTCCATCAGGATCTCTGAAGTGCTTCACAATTAAAACTGGTTGCATCTGCAGTTTAGATGATGCTTATCTATTTTTTTTCCCTTAATAGTTTTCCAAGATGAAATATGTTCTAAGTTGTTATAATTTTCTCTTTATTTCACTTTTAATAATTCAATAATGATCAGGATCCCGATTTCCCTTTAAAACAAAAACAAAAACGTTAGTGTCTAAAGCAAGAGAATACTAGGCAGAGAGTAAAACAGAGCACCATGTTAAAACACTGATCTACAAAAAATACATTCATAAAGCACCTTAGTGAATTATCCTTATTGTAATAAATATAGCAAATATGCTAAAACTGTGTTGCCTGACCACTTCTATGTTTTGGGTTTGTTTATTCTGCACTAAACTAGGGGCTCAGTTCTTCTTTTACTTCACAGGGAGTAGTATTTTACTTCCTTAGGATTCCCTGCATCAAAGGATCACTACATGAAGAAAGATAGAAGACAAAATGGCATTTAGTTAAAAGAAAAAAAGCCACAGGGGAATTATACAATGAGGAGTCCCAAACAGTGATAATAGGAACAATACATGTATGCTCAGTGAAGAATAGACCCATCACTGTGAAGACCACAGTATAATATTTTCAGTGTTGGCATTTCACTATGAAAATACTGACATTTTGTCCACAAATGAACACAAGAAACACATGAACAGAATCCTCTGTATACGCTAACAAACAGAGATTTGTCAGTGTCAATCTTTTGCTTCATCAGTGTTATTATAACAAAGAAAATCCAAACTTTGGGAAGTATCAGTGAACATATACACTTTTTTAGCATATGAAGAAAAAGATATCTCAATTATATCTTTTCTGAAATCTGTCTGAAAAACAGTTAACGTTAATTTTATGACTTTTTTTTTTTTTTTTTTTTTTAATTTCCAACCATTTTCATCTGAATGAGTTGGATAAAATATACATTCCTTGGAGGAGCAGCTGGAACCCACACATTCAGGTGAGTGCTCAAACAGAGCTTACAGAACCATGTTGTTGCCTCTCCTGGATTAAATGAATCTTTAGTTATTTTTTTCCAAATCAACTCAAATTCAACAGGAAGGCTAGTGCATGCTTCTCATTCCCAGCACAAACCACTAACCACACCTAAGGGAAGCTTCCTTTGATGGCATAGGCTTGGCATTTGTGGGTTTGACCCTCTCAGACTGGTAAGAACCACAAGACAGATGATCTCTCACTACCACTTCTATGATACAGGAGATAAAACTCACTGCTAGTGTTTTAAAAAGGAAAGCAGTTGTGTTCAGCTCTTAAAGGAATAGTGGTAGCTACTGTGACTCTTCCTAGACTGAGGAAGCTGTAGATTGGAAGACCGCAGTCTCCTAAATCCCGGGAATCAGCAAACTTATCACAAGCTGTTGGGCTCAACATTTTTGAGCAGCTCCCTGTTCAGCTGGCACATCCAGTATCTCCCAGCTGTGACAGCAAGGCATCAAGTGCCAGTGTCTAGACCCCTATCTGAAATTGCATTTCTGAGGGACTGTAAAGTAGAACATAACTGAAAATTAGCTTTACTATAAGTACAACAAAAAAAGTATTTCATTAGTGAGAAATGCTTTTGCACAACTGAACTGATTATTTTGATTTAAAGTTCAAAAATACCATTTAAAGTATTTCATGCTTACATTGAGAGCATTTAATTTGTACTAGCCATTCACATTGTGTATGGTTTTGATTACAAGAACATTTTAAGCCCTTGGACTGAATATATTTTCCATCCTAATTTGGAAGGTTGAGTTGGAAATACTGCATTTCTGAATAAAAGTGAAGGTAATGCTCCTTGTTAACATAGTCATGTTTGCTTTGGCAGTAATAGTTGATGAAAGGAAAAATAGAATGTCAGTTCCTTTAAAAAATAATGCTGACTAATTATCAACTAAGTAGTTGATAATCATGGGAGCTCACTGTTAAAAAATAGGTCCTTCTTAAGTATTTATAACCATTTGAGATTAGCACATATCTTTCATTTTAAAAAAATGGCAATATTTTCCTTTTCAGATCAAACATGTATGCTGCTTTTATGATATCTTACCAAATATATGTAAGAAGAATAGAGATTTAGGTATGTGTTAAGGAACAAAAACTCTTCTTTGAGAAGAGGATGCTTTTTTGAATTATATGAAAGCACTTACTAGAAAATTTATTTTAAAATGTACCTTGCCTCTGTGTAGGGGGATTTACCAAAACTGGACCTGAATTTAGCAGGATTTATGAATGAGGAAAAGCAATTGCATTGAAGTTTTGTGTAGATTTTCAAATATTTTACCCTTTTGAAATAGCTTTGTCAAGTCTGGATATACTGAGTACAGTAGAAGTTCACTCCTGGTCAGTGCAGGCATTCTTGAAAGTTATTTCTTGCCTCCCAGGTTTAACTAAAACCCATACATGCAATTAGATGATAACCACAGCATTCATGAGGTTGATAATACAGTGTTCATTTGTGTCACACTTGATACTGCTATGGACCTCTTAGTGCCTACTAAGAAAGTCTCGAGAATTTCTTAGAGGAAAAAAAACCCTATAGATTCTGCAAATGCAAATGTATGTGCAAAATATAGATCAAATAGCTATACAGTCTCTCTGTGTGATACACTAAAAGCCCAGAGCTGATACTGAATTCATTAGGATTGAGTGAACTTTTCTGCTTTTTGGCTCAAGCCAGGCAAAATCAACTTACAGGGAAAAACTAGAGTCTGTGGAAAGATGGCTGCAAAACCAACATGACCAGGATTAGAAAACAGTAGGAAAAAAAAAAAATAATTTAGAAACATATTAATTGTTCCTTAAATTAACATTCTTCATTTTACATCTCCTCTGTTGCCTAGACGTCAGCCAGCAAAGACTGGTGTTGCATTCACCTCCAATTGCTTAACCTGGTACACTTTATATTTGTATCATATATGGACTGGACATGTAAATAATATAGAAGGTATAACAGTTCTCAGGAAGCATGCTGCAGTATGCAGCTATGTGCATATTTCTCATGGGGAGTTCTGCATCCATTGAAGGAACAGAAAATGTTGAAGCTGAGATCTGTTAAGATGCCTGAGACAACAGGGTTGCCTGTGAGGTGCTAGGATTTGATAGTGACATCTGTATTCAAGCAGAATGCTTGCTCACTATGGGACTTTTTTTTTTTTTTTTAATTAGATTAAATTGATCCCCTAAATAATACAGAACCCAAGTAATACTTCTTCAGTTAAAGGACCGAGGAAAAAGAACAAAGGATATTTGTTGAGACAGAATAATAGATGCAATTATCTATTTTTCACACAGTTGTCATGTCAGATTTATAACTCTACATACATTCCCTTTTGAAAAGAAGTTGCAATGATTAGCCACACTATTTTCTTACAGTGCTCAGGATGAAACTGCCAGTTTCAGGACAGACTTCCTTGTCACAAGTGCCTTTAAAAGAAACACATCACCAACTATTGTACAAACTCATACTACCATAACATTTTAAATTTGTATGTGCATAAGGTGGAATCCGATCTCTTTTCACAACATACTGGTCATAGCTTTAAAAATGTTGGTAATTATAAGATGTCTTGTTTTGTTCTGTTTAGTCCAGCAGGTCTCTCTAAAAGAAAAATGGTAATAAAAAAAAGATGTTCAAGATCTCAAGAGAGGTTTCAGAACTTTGCATTTCCTATAAAATTCAAAATTTTCGACAAATAAGTGTTTGCATATTGCCTGGCCAAACTAGTAAAAAATAAATTGCTTTGCTTGCTTTATTATGTCCCCAGATTTACTGTGTCTCTAGTAAAGAGCTGGAAATAAGTCAGTTTTTCTGGGAAATGGTACCAGTTGGGACCCAGCTGATTGTATTCACTCTGTACCTTCTCAGGGTGGCTTCATTTTATTGATTTGATGTTTGAGAAGTCCAAATGCTAATGCTCCTAATGATTAGCCACTCTTTTTGACTTTTGGTAACAAGTATTCTCATGCAGTTAATATCAAACAGAACTTTGTGCTCTACATCTGTCATTTCAAAATTCCCATTTTGGAATTCCCCTAGTCTCAGGTAAGTAGTGCATTGTCTCCCTTTTTTACTCCCTACGATCTTTTCTCCTACTTCCAGGGCCCCGTGATGCAAAATGTCATTTTGACGGTCTTCAGTTCCAGTGACAACTTTAATCTTACTTATTTTAATGGGCTTTTCAAATACAATCCCATAGAAGTCCCCAGTAGAAGGAGCTTTGCCCCAAAAGTATTCATCAATGCTGCTGTAAGCCTTGCTTGCCTCGTAGTTTTCAAATACATTCATGTTGGTGTGCAAGTTTGCAGGTGGGTTGTCAGGGATATCAAATGATTCCTCTTCAAAATCATCATCTTTCAGCTTGTTTTCAGCTCCTTTGTAAGATGAGTAGTATCCCATGTGCTGGAACAGTGATGGTTTAAAACGTATCACTTCCTTTTGAGCTAACAGCCCACGAAAGTGGATCAGCAGCCAATCACAAGGCATTTCTTGGTAAAACATCAACAAAAAATGGGCCAGGCGTGGGAGGTCATGGGAATGGTAAAGCTTTCCAATATAGCCCAGTTTGGAGAATTCCAAAGTCACCCAGTAGGATCCTTCTCGTGAGGTGATTACTTTCTTAACAGTGGTCAAAAAGTTCCTTGAGCAGCGAACGTCATCTTCTAGCATCACATAATAGTCAGAAAGATTAGCACAAAAGTTAAGCAGGAAAGCGTAATCAACATTTTGTTTGGATCGAAACTTCACACGGTCTTCTGGGTCATTGTAATTTCTCTTGAGGCCGTCCAATACTGGATAATACTCCTCAGGAACATGAATAACTATTAGTCTACCTGCAATTATGTGATGTGCAAATTTCTGTGAAATATCCTGGACCATCCCTTCACACCAGGCTGAATCAAAATCTGCCAACTGCACTACCACTGCAATTTCTTTAAGTTCCTCATAACTTGACTGCTCAAATATGGACTTGATGGTCTCAAGCAAGTAGTTTCCTTTTTTCCGTTTCACAGAGGATAGCCCAATTGTAAGATACCCTGTACAAAAGAGAATTCAGACAAAAATTGAGTATCTGACATTGGAAACTATCTAGCCACAAAGCTTTCCTCCAGGGCTGTGCTTATATTAAATAAATCTTTTGAATGGTAAAGTCTGCGAGTTTGTTGTGTGAACTTACTGAGCTGCATGAAACAGAAGGTATTTATTCCATTTTCATGAAAGAAGAAACGTATTGCAAGCAAATAGACATATGGAGATTTCTGCATTGAACGTTCACTTGTTAACTACAAGGAAAGGTGTGAAAAGGCCAAAAGCCAAAGCAATGTGCACATATATGCCTGGGAGAGGAAAAATCCACTTAGACAATGTTAAGGCTATGAAATATGTTAAAAGAAAGAGGATTATGACTTACTATTCACACAATATTTTTAAAACAAGGCACTATGAAATACAGCACAAAAACATGATCCAAAGATTAATTGCCAAACTTTTATCATTTTAAGCACTCTACAAGACTAGTTCCACTTATGCATAACTTTTATGAATGTTGCATGGATAATTTCTCTCTGTATTTTCATTTTTAACTGAATTTGCCCAATTTTTCCTTGCTAATATTTCTTCTTCTAACCCCTTTTCAGGACTCATTGAGCAATTTATAGTGAACTCCCTCTTGCAAGATATAATTTAGATATTATTTTGAAGTAGAAGAGAACTTACTACTGCATATCTGTGTTTTTATAAGTAATTTTTAATGTTTTTAGGTCTTTCTGGGGAGAGCTGCATCTTAATTATAAGGGAATAATTTTCATCTTTGGTGCTTTGGAGTCACTACCATTGCATTTTTATTTCCAGCAGTCCAAATTAGTTCTTTCAGATATTTGCTAATATATCTCAATTTTGATGTAAAATATGTTAAAAATTGATAATTGAAATGCCGTAATTTAGTTGAACCTGCCTCAACTTTCTTAAAATATTGTGGTTTGTAAAAGACTTCTCTGATAAAGTAATGCAGAGTTTCCCTCAAGGCTTAAGCCTGGTCAAAATGCAGTACATTGTACAGTGAAGTACAACCCTCAGAAGCCCTGCATGCTGCCTACATTGCCCCAAATTTCTCAAATCTAATTTGAACAAACTTTACCTTATGGCTTTCTATGAAGATCAACAACTCACAGATGATTTTATTTTACCGTCTGTGCTTGGACTTCTAAGCCTTGTTCATGTTGGTGAAATGATTGATTTGGAACCCAAAGGACACCTGTCCAAAAGCTAGGTATGTCTGTATTTCACTTCAGGCTGAACGTCTTGAACCCTGCCTGAAGTCAGAATAACTAGACAGTCTGTTTGCATATGGCTGGGAGAAGAATCTTCCTCTACCATCCCCATAAATAGCACAGTTCATCTCCCTTGTTTTCACAGTTAAAGGAACAAGACACATTCACAACTGCTGGACTGGCACAAGGGGGGACCTGATCCCAAGCATACCTTGGATCAGATTTACTGATTGTACAGCAGAGGCTGACAATATGGCCTCAGAGGGTGGCTGCAGAGCACCGCCAGCACGTGCATAGCTCCTGGTCCCTGAATCATCTCCCCCTGGCCTGAAAGAATATCCACAAAAATATGTTCACACAGACCATCTGGGGCTGCCTGCAGTACAGCTACGAGCCAGGCATGTGGTCAGAAGGTAAACAGGCTGTGGGGCACTCACTGCTAGGGCTGAATTAGCTGCTGCCAAGGACTGCCTGTGCAGAGACAGGTAGCTGTCCCACTGCACTCTCTGGGATCCCCACCATTTAACTCAGGCCCTCTTTCCTAGAAATATCACAGGAACTACATGGATTTCACCCATTTTTAAATTACCTCATTTCATAACATTCAGATTGCAGTTACTTACTTTTCCTTGGCAAAGGTGTGCCAGCTAGGTAGCGATAGGAAATGTTTATAGATCCTGAGAAATTAGACAAATCTTTAAAAGTGGGAACATAGCGCTCTGGGTTGAGCTGGTGCGTGGCTGTTTCTCTGATTAAGTGCTTGTCCCCTTCCTATTAGTGAGAAAACAAAAAGAATAGGAGAGGGAGAGAGACAGAGAGAAACACATTTGTGAATGCCAGCCAGAGAGGAAACACAGACAGGCAGGTTTCCAAGAATAACATTTTTCAGTGTCAGCTTTCGTGAAAGCATGTAGGTGTCACCTCATTTTTTTAAAACCCATTACTGAATATCATACATTTTTGGTTACAGGAAATAACTCTTCAGATTACGGTAAAAGGAAAAGAAGAAAAAATATTTTGGATAAAAACTCTGTAAATCTTATCTTCTGGAAGGGTTGAGAACAGTAAATTATTGCCATAAAAAAAAAAAAAATGCTGGGGTATTCAGAACTGGGATAAGAGAACATAAGTCAGCCTCAGATGAAATAAATTTATTTTGATGCTGAAGTGGAGGAGATTGTTTTGAAAATGTTTTCAGTGATTGAAAACAACAACAACAACAACAAAAACAGAACAGTTGCAAAGTAAACACAAAACTGTATCCTGGCATCAGGTCATTTTGCCACTTTTCTGAGTAGCTCCAACTCAGATTTATGATAATCAGAAATGCGTGTGATCATCCAGACAGCCAAAGTTTTTGCTGCATTTGGTGAGCATGGTGATGTAGAAAAAAGCCAAATTTATCACCATGCCCCCTCTCTTTATCTCCTATTCTTGTCTTCTTTTCTTCCAAGAGGCTCCCTGAGCCTTACTGAAGTCGCACAAGGGAAGGAGAAGCTTCATCAGCAGTGACCCCTCCATAAGATAAGTCAGGTCTCAGTGAAAATCTTTCCCTCAGTCTTTAAAAAAGATAAAATATCTAGCAGGTTGCAGCGTCATGAGACTGAATTTAAAGGTAGGAATGCTTATTTAATTTACATTGTTTGATTCTAGTCTGATGACAGGCCAGTGAAGAAGTGAGTTCCTTTCTTCTGTTACAGTATGTTAATACACTAAAAAAACTTCCTGATCTGTCATTAAATGAGAATATTGTGCAGGAATAGTTCTGTTGCTAACAAGAGCAACCGCAGAAACAGTAGCAGCATTCATATTTGATAGTATAAATATTCAAAACGTATCAAGATGTATTTTACAGCACAAAGAAATATTTCTGTAAACTGATACTAGGTTCATTTTAAGTTCATTATTTTTCTTTCATAGAAGTAGTAAATAATCCACTTCTGAGCTCACTAAAGATCTTTGGCTGACATCCAGGGGTATCTACCTGCACTGTTATACTCTTGGTGTGCAATGTCTCTCTGGTAATTTCTTTCTGGTGCTGCTATGCTACTTTGCATTTGTTCTTAAGTTATGAGGGGATGGTTTATGTTGCTCAGATCCAGATTAAAATGTAAGTCGGTGGACTAGCACAAAAACTTCATAATATTTTCATGAGAGCTCTTAAAACAAAACAAACAAACAAAAACAACAATTGTGCTGGTCTGAAAAAATATTATTTTTTTAAATCAGTCTTTCCTTAAAGTCAAAATATCATGTGTCATTGGTTCCAAAATGGAACACCAAAATACTCATTTCATAAGAAGGTTTGGGAATGGAAACCCATTTTATTGTATTTTTTTTTCTACATAAATGTAGAAAATGGTGAAAATTTCTAAATGTTTAGAAATAGAGAATGTCAGGACAAAATGTTTTGATTGTAGCAAGCAAAATATTTGAACTGACCCCCCCCCCCCCAACCNCCCCCCCCCCCCAAATCTTTGTTTTATTTTCCTCTTGAAGAAATGCTTTTTGTGGGTAACTCTTATTGTTGTTGTTGTTGCTGTTGTTTTCATTCATTATTTGAATGGAAAGAAAAACAGAAATATGAATTTTTCCATAAATCTAAATTCTGGTTCTTCTCCCTCTGCCTACTATGCAGAGGTCAGTAAAGATGAAAAGCTTGATCATCTCTTTTTAGCTGTCTTTGTTTCTATGATGGTTCTGGCTTTCCTCTCTTAATTAACTTTCAATTTATGTTCTGGTGTTTTCTGGATATTGGGAGATTCTTGTGGGTGTCAGGGTACTCCAAAGTGCTCCATTTTTTATAGACATATAAAAAAATATGCTCCACTAAAGATTCTGTGTCAGCTACAATATAACTATTATTTTCATAGTGCCAAAAATAATTATTGGTATTCACAGAAAAGCTAAGAAGGCATGCTTCACTTAGAGTTCTCTTACAATATTACAGAGTATGTATAAAAGAATCATTGGAAAAGTAGGAGCATGTTAAACTGTTGTGCTGACATATGTGCATCAGCACTACATACCATCTATCAAACCAACTTAAGCAATTTCCCCTGGTGGGTCCTCACTTTCCTATTCCACAGTGAATGCCCTGCAGGGACCAGGAGAATCCTGCAGGGATTCTTCAGACATGCGAGAGTCTTGAAGTGAAAAGGGACGGTTCTCCTTTGCCTTAAGATATGCAACAATGCATCTTACTTTTTCATTCTAACTTCCTGAGGGTCCACCCATTTCATTGTGCATCTGGAGAAAGATATACTAGCCCCACATGTCCTTGCGCAGCCTGCTGTCTGAGACTGGGAAGAGAAACTGGGCCTTTACTGTTTCTTTTACACCTCTCCTCTCAGTTATCTTCAGCAGATATTCCAGCAGGAAAGTAGCTATAGTTAGAAAGTCAGAGGGTCTTCAGGGCTCTGAGGACTTTCACATTCTCATTTCATGAGGGGAACTTTATGGCCTGCTGTCCTTGAGAGCTGTCCCAAAGTGTGTCTCTCCTCACCACCAACACTGAAACTGCTTATTTTTTACCTCAACAGAGAAAACACACCAGACAAGTTAACGGAGCTGTCAGACATGGTCAGAAAAGTTGAAAGTAAAATTAAATGAATAAACTAAAAAGTCAACAGCCTAACACATTTGAAAAAATGCTTGACGGACCATAAAGGTATCAAGAGATCTGGGAGAACTGTCAGGAGACTTGGCAAGAGACTTGGCTGAGAGCTACATGAATGCAAACATGCCAGAACTGTGATGAGAGAAGCAATGAAAGAGAGTGAATTTCTAAAAAAGGTGGAAAAGAGCAAATTAAGAATAAGACATGGAGCCATCTGGGGAGCTGGCAAATAGGATAGGAAAAGATTTCAAAAACAAACCAAGAGGAACACCATTAGTGGTGATAATAAAAGCACTTTCAGAAACATCTGGGCGACTTTGAAGCAATTAGGGAAAGAAGAAGCAGCATCAGGGAAAATACCACTGGGAAAAAAATGTGATAAGCCAGGTCAAATTTGATCACAACCAAGAAATTATGAATAAATGAAACAGTGAAAAACCTTAGTGCAAGTACTGTTACAGAAAACAATATATCTGTAATAGAGTAACATGCTGGAAAGCCTGGGTAATCTTTTCAAAAGTTCAAAAAGTACTAGGTAGCCTTAATCATATTTACAATGTTAACAATATTGTAATAAGTAATGTTATGAGTAAAATGTTTTTAATTAAAATTGCTAGCAAGTTATATATTCTGATAAATTCGTGTAAGGATTTCACTATTTACGTATTGCACATTTCTGATATTATGACATTGCTTTTCAGATGCAACTGAGAATGTACTTCACATTCTAGAATATTGGAAAGCCCATACTGCCCCAATTAGATGAATCAGACAAAGAAGGGTGGCACAGAAGATCAGAAAGACACTCAGTAGTTCAATTCAAGATCAAGAAAGAGGACTGTCTAATCATATGTTACATATCTCAATGTTACATATTTAGGTTAATCATTTTATTATTTGTAAGCTCCACTTATTAAGCTACGATATCCCTTCACTGGGCCGAGTCCAACCTATGATAAACTGAAAATTCAAGCCATAATCAATACTTCAGAGTTTACCTGGCATTCCTCAGTGAGACATCCATAGGCTACATATAAATTGCAGGGTTACATCGTTGGTAGCCTACTAGCTGAAATTCCTAACTCAGATCTTTTGATAAATTTTTGTTACTATCATAAACTTACACTGTCATTTATATCTAATTATTCACATTGTAGCACTGAACCTGGCAGACTCAAATCTGGGAAACAGAATGTGAGAAAACACAGAATAAAAGCACTAAAAAAAAAGTATTCATACAAGGACCTTAAAGTAATATGGAATTAATGTAAATTCTCTTCTATAATTATATTCCTATAAGCGTGTTTAATATAGTATTGACAGGTGAGATTTGCAGTATGAACTGAAAAAGGAGCTCCTAGCTTACATGAATATTCCAGGTGTAGACAATTTCTACATTAAAACTGACGGAAATCAAGAAGTATGGGAAATACAGGGTATATTTTGGCTCAGAGGAAGATACCTGATAGAGAATGTGTTCTACAGTCATTATCTCCCATACTTAGAGCAAACGACAATATATTTTACTTCTGTAAAAAAGACTGTTCGGATCTTACTGACACAGCCTGTGTGCAGTATGAAGCTGACTTCATCAGGACATGTTTTGAGGATACTTTACTGCTAATGGTACACTGACTGGGGGAAACTGCAGGAATTATGAACTTTACTGCTTCACTAGGGAAGTGTTCTCTTCCTTTTGTACCAGGATTTCTTCCATCTAAGAAACTTACCAAAACATAACCATCTTCAATGTACAAGTTCATGAACAGCAAGCAAATGACAAGGACTCCTAAGAATGACACTGCTGATCGTTTCCGCAAGCATCTCATTTTATCAAAATATTTCAAGTTGTGTCTCATGTGAAGAAAAGCGTACAGTAGTGTTACCTATGAAAGAAAACCATAGTGTTACAAGAACGCTTCATCTATCTGATAGGTATGATAACAAAACAGTATGTATCAAAGCTCTTCAAACATGCACAGAACATACCCTTTAAGGTGGAATTCATTTCATGTAATCACGGTCATCTTCAAGCTTAATATATAATCCTACCTATAACTTAACCTTCCCGCCCCCCCCCCTNNNNCCCCCTTTTTTTTTTTTTTTTTTTCAAAAAAAAAAAAACATTTCATCCTACCCATTTTAGGCTGGCACTATGATGGCACTGTGAAAGCTGAGCATCAGCTATTCAGTTTCCCGTGCATAAATTTCTCAGATCCCACCTTGACAGCAAGAGAAGATGATTTGTACATTTCTTCCCTGTGCACCTGTGCTTCCTTTCGAAGACAGCTCAGGCCAACAGGCCAGGAAGAAGTTACTACATGACTCAGTACCCTTGGCAGTAAGAAAGGTCTGGATACCAGAACTGCCAGGTATGAATGAGGTACCTTTCCTGCAGTGAGGGACAATACCAGGACTGTGCAACATTTCTCAGCCTCAGACATCTGTACCAGTATGAAAAGACTCTCTGGAGCTGTCATTTTCTCCACTGAATGTAGAAGAAAGATGGATGTCTACCTACTGGACACATCTAAGCATTGGAAAACCCTTATTGCCCCAATTAGATGAATCAGACAAAGGTGGCACAGAGGATTGGAAAGCTCATTAGTTCAGTACAAGATCGAGAAAGAGGACTGTCTAATCATATCACAATGTTACAGACTTATTTTTGTCATTTTACTATTTAAACAAGATAAATGCCATTCCTGGGTATCAAATCACGAGCATTAACCTGTGTTAATCTGTTTGACTACATGTCTTTGAACTCCATGTGTTTGAAAAAGGTCTGGCCACAAACTGAAAATAACAAAACAAAACAAAACAAAACAAAAAAAACAGACTCCAAACTGGACTGTTCAAACATTGAGGGATTCTTAAATGAAAAGCAGATTATAAACTCATCATTTATGTTTTCACTGTTTTTAAGTGCAAAAGTACTATGGCTATTGTCCATAACAATGTCTAATTTGTCTATCATATTTAATATATTGAAGTCATATACAATCAGAGTGTAAAGCTCTACTACCTATGTGAAGCAGGAAATAGCACTGAATGTACAGTGTTTAAACCCTACATTTAAATACCTTCATTTTTAAACTGCTGAACGTCTACACTAACAGAAAATACACCCAACTATGATTTGTCATGTCATGTTTTTGTCATGTCAGCCCCCTGAGCTGGTAGACAGGGATGGGGAGCAGGATGAAGCCATCATAATCCACAAGGAAATAGTTAACAACATGCTAAAGCACTTAGATGTATTCAAGTCTTTGGGGCCAGGTGGGATCCATCCGAGGGTACTAAGGAAATTGGCAGGACTGCTGACTAAGCCGCTTTCCATCATTTATCAGCAGTCCTGGCTATCAGGGGAGGTCCCAGTTGACTGGTGGCTGGCAAACATGACACCCATCTACAAGAAGGGCCAGAGGGAGGACCCGGGAAACTACAGGCCTGTCAGTCTGACTTTGGTGCTGGGGAAGCTCATGGA